>VWZX01003204.1:498931-930053 GCA_013399015.1 Galbula dea | reverse complement strand
CGAGCTGGGCTTTGCTGCCCGCCCTTTGTCTGCCTGTTGGTCTCTGCCCCTGCCTTGTTCCTGCCCCTGTTTCCCCGCCCCAGCCTCTGACCTTGCCTCTGCTCGTGGGTCCCGGACTGCCGTGGTCTCTGCTCCTGCCCCCGGTCCCTGTCCCGGCCCCTGCTCCCTCGTTGCTCCCATGTCCCTGTCCCTCCGACCCAACACTTATCTCTCTGCTTCTGTCCATCCTCGTGCCCCATTATTCTGTCCGTCTGCTCCAGCCTCTCTGCCCTTTTGCCCTGCCCGTCTGCCCTGCATACCTACCCCAGCTCTTGTCCTTTTTCCTCTATCCTCTGCCCAAGCCACTAGTTCTGTCCCCCTGCCGTAGCCACAACACAGCCTCTGCTGTTCCTGCACCCATGGCTATGGAAAAGTGAGATTTTTATTTAAAATTTCTCCACGACCATCTCCAAAAAGATACACGTGCATACACTCCCCCAGAGGTGAGCCCTGCAGCTCAGGGAGGTCAACGGGTGAGTCCCTGGGGAAGGCAGGTCCTCAGGACAGGACTTCAGCCACTTGAGAGTGTGTGCCCAACTCTTCATCCCAGGAAGAAGAGCAAACCCGATGGATCACAGAATCACAGAATGTTAAGAGTTGGAAGGGACCTTGAAAGATCATCTAGTCCGTCCCCGCTGCCACAGCAGGATACCCTAGACCAGGTCACACAGAAGCACGTCCAGATGGGTTTTGAATACCTCCATAGAAGGAGACTCCACAACCTCACTGAGCAGTCTGTTCCAGTGCTCTGTTATACCACAAGGGAAATGAGCAGCTGAACATAAAACACTGGCAAGTAGAATAATGCATGAAAAAATACATGTTTAACAAAGCAGGGCTGGCAAAAGGACCATAGCATCAGGAAGTAGGAGCAAGTCTACCAGGGTTTAAAGCATCCACCATGCTGCTGCTGCTGGATTCTGACCAATGCCCAGAGACAGCCTGGGTGAGTGGTCGTGACATGATGTAATTAGAAAGGAAAGCCTACCTGCCAGCATTTTTGAAGTGCAAAACTGCCATGGTCCAGGAGCTCCCTCCTGGATTGGTTTTGGTGCCAAAGGGAAAGGTTCCCTCCATGGAGGCGTGAGGCTCATGGATGGCACCACGCAGCTGCCCTACACCCGTGCAGGCTGCTTTGCTGGCCCACCTCCCACCCAGCTGATGGAAAGCCCATGCACAGTGGCCCAGGGGACATCCTCACCATCTGCCCGACCTGCCTTTTCTGCTGGCTCTGCACTGAATCTGAGTTCACCACCACCAGCAAAACTTGGTTTCCCATCTTACTGGGTAGTACCTCACCAGGGATGGAGTGAGGCTGTGCCCCTCGTTGGCTTGGATGGAGAAACACGCTGCACCATGATCCTGCTCTAAAGATGAAACGGATTGGTGGTGCACGGTGTAGGGGATGGGGCAGCTCCCGCTGGCGCTCCAGCTGGCAGGTGTCCCTGGACACTGCAGTGGAAACTGTGCTCTGCAATGGCCACCAAGGAGTCAGTCTGGCTCTGAGGCTTCTTCTTTAGCTGGTTTATTTATTTTCCAGCTTTGGATATTTGTTTGTTTTGGTTTGGTTTGTTTTTTTAACATCTGTGCCTCCTCCACAAATTTCAATGCTTATAGAAGTGACAGACAAATGCTACAATTTCCTCATGCCAAAATCCCATGCAGGCAAAGGCTGTGTGGGCTCATTGGCAAAATCACTGCTAATAGGATGTGTTATCCTCCCTTCAGTCCTGCTTCCCTCCACCAAGAGCTTGACAGTGAGGCCAGGCTGTGCCAAAGTGGCTTCAGCTGAGCAAATGCACCTCGGCTTGTGCCCCCTTCACCCAGTGTCCATGGGAAGTCAGCCAGTCAGTTTGAGGGGCTGCCAGACATAGCCAACTCTTATTTTATAGAAAAGAAGGTGGTAGGAGAAGGGGGCGATGGAGTCCCACCGCTGCAGGAGAAGGGGATGCTGGCTGCCTCTGCTGGGGTGCTGCTGTGCCAGCAATTGCCAGCAATGCCTTTTTATTTTTCTCCAAGAGATAATTCCTTAAATAAGCTTGGGACCATGGGGGTAGCTGATCTGATAGCAGATTTTGGGGCTCAGGTTAGTGCTGCCTGAAGTCACCAGGTTTTGCATAGGGCTCTTGCTAGTTTTCCTTGTTTCCAGCTGCGTAGTACCCAGAGCAGCCAGGACTGTTAGTGCAGCCAGCCCACCCCTTTCCTTTGCAAGCTGAATGTGTCACTTAGTAGCAAAGGGACACAAAGTAAAGGAAGGGAGGCAAGGTAAGGTCTCCACTTCTGCCTTTAAATTGCAAAGGAAGCCTTATGCCTTTCCTTAGTCATCTCTTCCTTCCATTTCTTTATGTTGCCTCCCTCTTTTTCTCTCCTTTTGGCTTTGTTTCTTACACTTTCACAAGACTTCTAACCTCTTCTTCATAGGGCAAGACAGGGCCTGCCACTTCATCCAGGCTCTGTTGGTAGGGAATCCAGCAGAGACCCTGGACTGCTGATATTCAGGGACATAAGTGTCAAAGGGACCCTTTGGGCCCTCAAACTCCACTTCCTGCACCCCCTTAGCAATAGAATGACATTTAGTCAAGACAAGACACCTGCCTTCTCAGAGTCTACCCATCCAGGTCAAAAAGTGCTTCCCAAAACAACTCTTGCAGATTTCAGGCTCATCTTTGCATACAAGAACAATGCTGATGGTGCCCATCAGCAAAACAGTGGACCCAAAGTATTGCAAAACCTGCAAAACCCACAAGTTTGCATATCCTTATAATAGCAGGGAGACATCTGCTGAGTACTTTTACAGGGAGCCAAGGCCGTGACCAAGACCTACACATCAGAAAAAAAGGAAGAAAAAGCAGCTCCTACACCCTGTCAGTCTTTGCCCAAAGGAAAATTTCTTTCTGGCCCCAGTTCCAGTTTGATCTCATTCATATGAGCACTATTTACCCATAACTCACCCCAAACCTCACCAGGTCTGAAAGACTTTGTTATAACCAAAGCCAAAAGCATATGCCACTCATCCCCTGCCCCTGCCTCTAATCAGCCTCCAGTGTGGCCAGGTGAGGAGGCAGCCTCCCACCAGGCTGTCCCCACTGGCTTGCAGGGCGCCACCAGCCATACACGGGCGCATGCCAGGGCCAGGGTGGGTTTTTGCATTGGCTTCATATCCCTTTGCTGCTCTGGGTGAACACAGTGCCTTGTTTTTGAAGATGAGGGGTGTGTGCAACATCTTAAGCTTCATCTTTCTCCCATTGACAGCAAGGCCAAGACATTATTATTAATAACAATAAACCAGTACATTTAGCAAATACCTTTATTTAGTTTATTAAGAGAAGTGACTAAGACCAATTCACCTGTTTCAAAATAAAAGCTAGTAAAAATCAAAATAATCTCTATTTTCACACAAAGATTCTTTGTGTATGTTACAACTATTCTGTGTTAAAGGCAGAAAGCACCTAATGCTGCAAGGTGGAGGTAACCACAGGCTCTCACCCCTTCTCCAGTAGTTTTTTAACAAAGACAAAAACAAAGAGTATATAAGATGAGAAATGAGTAAAGACTGTTGTCTGCAATGGAGAATGCAATAGGTGGAATGTAAATAATTAGGAGGTATGGGCCCCTTCCAAGCATGGGTGGTGGGGGGAAATCACAGCACAGATGGACATGGCTGCAGTCCATATTCGTTTATGGAAGTGATTATTCAGGCAGTGGAGCTGCTCACTTCATTCAGGGAGAGAACTCACACCCCAAAAGCAGAACTGAAAAACACATTAACAGGCAAGTAGCTGCTTTATCAATGTGGCCATGGCAGAACATTTTGCAGCAGTCAAGGTAGTCTGGGGAACTACTAAGTTAACACCAAGTGATAAGGAGCTTTGTCCAATCTGCTTGGATCTGGGTAAAGGCTTTCATGGAAGAACATAGAAAAACACTCTTGTCACTGTCACCATGTGGGGAGTCCTGATGCACATCTTACCCACAGCTTTAAATAACTTTCTATGACAAAAATTAAGGAAATTGCCTAGACTTTCTTCATAATCAGCTGCAAATAAGAGAGCTATGGAGCCCCCAGGTTGTGAGTACCATTTATTTGTTGCGGTATACCATGTAACATCTGAGAACAGGACAGCAAGTTGAAGCAACTTTGATTTTATTATACTAATAAAGACTATAAGGTGGACTTCCCAAAATGAGATCTTTCCACCAAGTGTGTTTATTTTCTACTCACCCATGCAAGTATGCAGTGTTTTCACTGTGTGCATTTACCCTTGACCAGCACAGAAGGCAGACCTCTTTTTTCTGCTTGAAAGGTTTTGCTGAAGAAACATATACCTATGGCTAGAGGATAATGATGTGATACATTTGCAGAAGAAAGAACCTTTGCAGCTGGTACAAGGGACACATTTCCCACGATCACTTCACCCTTGAAGAAGCATTGCCATGTTACTGGCAGCAGTGTTACTTCTGGGCCCAGCAGGCACCCTAACTCAGGTGTGTTCTTGTTGTCCTGAAACATAAGAGATGAGTTTTGCTGTGCAGCAGCTGGTCTGCTGGAGATGGGGAATGCAACATATTCAGCAGATACTCACAAAGAAACTGCAGCACATGATCAGACTGATAAACTCAGGGCCAGCATCCCATCCCATCCCATCTCATCCCATCCCACCCCATCCCATCCCATCCCATCCCATCCCATCCTTCCTTGTCCCAGACACAGACTAAAATAACACAGATTGTTGAGGTGAACCTCTTCTGCCGACCTCAACATGTGGGCCGTCGACACCATCCATGTTCTCTAACTGCAGGCTGGAAAGCCCTTCCTCAGATGTATGGCATTTCTGCATAATCTCAATCAGGGAAAGAAATGGGGACGATGGGTCTGACCATGCTGAAGTGAGATGAACCCCATGTCTCTTGAGTCTGTAAGTGAAGTTGAAGCTTCAGTATCAGTGAAGTTAAAGCTTCAGTATCAGTGAAGTTGGCTTCAGCAAAGTTGAAGCATCTGCACTGAAAATGCTAGACAGAAAAGACAGAAGCAATTAGTAGCTAATTGATCTTGCCTCTTCTTCCAAAACAAAGTCTTCTGTTCATGAAGCCTTCTTGTTTTCTTCTCCTATTTATGCAGGGACTTACCAGAGAGGCCTGGTGCTCTGGAGCTGCCTTGGCCATGCCAAATAACCCTTAGAGATGAATCCCTTTTTTGTGTACAGGACTTGTCACAGTCAGATAATAATGGAGTCTTGCCTTGACAGTTGCATGAACTTTGCTCTTAAGTAGAGCCCAAGACATTTCTAAACAAAGACCTAAATGTGAAATTATAGGCAACTTCCATGCCTATGTTATTACGAGATTTTAATTTTTCTAGGGTGGGAACAATAGCAGCTGTTTGGCTGCTCCATATTCCAGTGGGCTGGTAAAATATGCATCTTCTGTAAACTGACATCTCATGATTTCATTTGAAAATGGAGTATTTAACTGTACACATTTTCTCTCTCTTGTATTGCGTTTCATTCAAATGGGTTTAAACTTGTATTTCTATATTGCTTATTAACTTTAATGAGGTATGAATATAAAAGAGAATATTAAAAGGCTTTTCTCTCAGAAAGGCATTTATTTCCAAACATTGTTGATGCTATCAAATAGGTGAGCCTAAACCTTTAAATTCACTATTGATCTTGTAGCCATTAAAAAACCAATATAAGATGAAAAAAACCTCCAAGCCAGGGAACAAATATTAGCAACTTTTTGTTGTCTGGCTTAATAAGAGAATTGAAGGATGAGTACTTTGACAGGGTAGAAATTTTTTTGCGTTTATACCTTATATACTGTATTTTTATGACATTGCTTTAAAGATTTAAATCTCGTACAGCAAATAAACTAGCTCATGCTTAGAAAAAAAGGTTGTGGGGGGGAGTTTGGTCTTAAAATTATTCTGAATATCAATTATGCCTAAAAATTGAAATTGCTGAAGACAAATACATATAGTCGTTGTGGGTCTTGCTTTTATATGTTCCTAATTTGGATGATGTCTGCTTTAATGCAAGATTTTTTGCAACACAGGCATATGAGTATACATTTTTCTGTTTCCATTTCACTGTGTTGCTGTTGTGCCCTATTAGCACCATGTGAGCAGTGTATCTAAGTGTATTTAAGGAAATTCCACTTGACTCTGGTTATTTACAATTCTAACATTCAATCTTGCTTTGCAAATCTGATTTTCAATGTACTTTAAATGAACATGTCTTATACAAAGAGGCATCTCCCACAAGAATTATTCATGCCCATGACTGTTGTTTCCTACTATCCTTTTGCTGCTCTGAACTTCTGTGAAGAAATGCTGGGTATTTGCCCATGTTGCATCTGCATACTCAAGTTTCCAAGGCTTTCATTAGCTTGCAAATATTTATCGTGGGTAGCCTTTATCTGAAGAATTTTTTAAATGTCAGTGGCCACAAAAGAAATGCTTAGTCCATTTTACAACCTAATTTATCTCTCCACTTCTCTATTCTAGCTTGAATAGCCCAGAGGACCCAAGGTACACAGGGCTAACAGGCCAGGACAGTTTTAACGGTTTACTTTGTGAAGTCAAGCGCAATGTAAATCCTGAGGAAGTCTGTTAAAGATATTCCTTTTGTTTTATTTAATGTTCACTAAACTTTCAGAGGCCTGGAAAAGATATTTCTTCTTTTTAATTTAACTATCATTAAAATTGCAGACCCCTGGAAATACCTTTTACTGCAGGTTTTGAGGGCTTTCTCTTACAATCTCGAGGAAAAACTGAATGGTAGTTGCACCAAAGGTGTTTAAAATATCCACAAACTTATGCAAACGTTGAGGATAAACTGTGAGACCCACTGAAGGTCTGAGGCATGCAGGAGGAGGGTGTCCCTGGGCAGTGACCAGGCTGCAGCATCCATCTCACGGCCCCCAAGCTCCCTGACCCATAACCCAGCGTGAGACATGCATGGGGGTGTCAAAGCTCATAACATATGTGAGAGCAGGTCACTGGGGCCACCAAACGCTCAGATTTGTTTTTTTCAGCCCATTAACCATTACAGTGGGTAATGTGTTGGCCACCCTCAGTCATTGCTTCTCTGCATTTATGCACTAAATTAATCTTTTTTAAATTTTTTTTTCCTGTTAAAGAGCATCTTTTGAAGTGAGAGTAGAAGCCTGGCTCTGGCTTTTGACACTGGCAGGCTCCTCATGGTGGCCTGGCAGCAGAGAGTGGCTGAGCACAGAGAGAGGGTCACAGGGGATGAAGGTAAGGGTGTTTTGCCTGGCCCTGCAGAACAGTTAGGGAGCATGAAGAGACCACGTGTGTCCTCATGGAGTCTGGTGGTCTGTGAGTGACTTGGCACATGCAAGGGGCGTTCAGGCATCACCAGCAACAAGCCTGAGTGGTAAAGGTACACAATGGGCAAAAAAACCATCTCTGTCACAGGTTCAAGGAGCCTTAAACCCAGACACACATGGGCCCAAGCCTGGAGGTGATGGCACAGGAGTGTAATGACACCTGGGTGATGTGAAAAGTCTGATGCCATGATGAGAAATTGGGAACAGAAAACAAACAGGTGGCAGATTCTTTCTTCTTCCCAACATACTTCAGTATTGAAAATATCTCATTACAGCCTTGCAATCCCAGAGCTGCACAATCATACCACTTTTATTTCATTTCATCTGCCTGTAAACTGTAAAATTAGTCAGTTTTCAGAGTAAGCCCTGTCCAAGAAATATGTCGGAACCAAAAAACATGGGGCCAGCACACAGGGACTGAGTAAATGCAGTAAGGAAGTTAGGAATGGCACCTCCATGTCAGTTTTAGCCCACAAAAAACCTTTTTCAATGGAAATAAGACTGCTTAGAAAATCAGATTCAGAGGTTAATTAAAAAAAAACAACCCAAGCAACAACAAAAAACCTTAATTCATATTAATAGTAAAGCATTAGGATAAGCCAAAATAGTATAGAATTAACAGATATTTTTCATTATTCCAAATCCTCCACCAGAAGCCAAAAATTCATCATTTATGAGTTAACTATTCCTCCCAGCTCCCTTTAAGAAGGTCACTGAGAGACTGCTTATAGCGGTTGTCAATGAGAATCTCTTGTGTAATATGAAGTATAAACAAGACCACAACATTTTCTGCCACCGTGGCAGAAGTATCTCCCTATGAAGGAACATAACATATGAAGAAGTCTCCTCTTATCCATCTCTTCAATAAGCTGAGCAGATCAGCCTCCCTAAGTCCCAGTGAGTTCCCTGCTCAGCAGTGGTAACATCTCAGGAAGCACTCCCCAGGGAGCAGCATCCCCAGAAGACGTGGGTCCTCCCATTTCTTGTATGACATGATGCACAATGGTGTGAAAAGAAGCCACGCTCATGAAACTGAACAGGCTTTTGGAGAGCTGCCATGAAGGGAAGAGGATGAACCTGTGAAACTGGTGTCTTAAAATATGCTGCTGGGTCATCATGTGCTGATTGTAACAGGTTTTGTGATTTCTGATGGGTGTTTATACAGTCGAAACAAATCCAAGGGTGTACCTGTAAATCCCTGCTCATCTTTGCATTTCTTCTATTTTCTCAACGTTCACCTGAAGCACCCTTAGGATGCCCTGCCCCCACACAGGGAATGGTGGTAGCTCAAGTGCAATCCCATTGCTCATCTTCAGGTGTCTATACAGGAATTTCTGCCAGTCAATATGGCAGTCCTGGGTTGCTGTTTCCATGGTATCTCTCTCTACAACAAAAACACGTAATCAGCCTGGGTGCCTGTGCATCCCTGCAGCATCTGGTCCATCGGCAAGGGAGTATCCGGCAAAGCAATGCCTGCAAACATCCATACCCACTGCACCACTTTTTGCCAAAAGATGTGGCAGAAGACACAAAATTGGCTGGTGCACCCCAGTGTATGCCCACTGTGACTCGTGGAGAGGGGCAGTCCTTCTGCTCCACTCCCTTGCAGAGCCATGCTGCTGCTGGGTGCCTGCTGCTCTGGGAAATCTCCCAGTGCCCTTGGAGGTCTGTAGGGCCATAGGAGGAGGAGCCCGGATGTCTCCCCGAGTGGGGGAGCAGAGGAGTTACTCTCAACTTTAGTTAGTCCACTAAATTTAGCCTTCCAAACCCCATTCTTCCCACCCCACAGGAAGAGGGAGCCAGAGCCACAGGATAAAAGTGCCTGTCCTGCCCCATCCCATGTGTTGTACCATCACAGTGGGTGCTGTACAACAATCTTATACCTGGGACACTTCAAATATGTGGAAGAAATTCTCAGAGGTTTGGACTTTTTTGGCTTCCAAAATCCTCTCTGAAAGAGTGTGTGCCACAAGAGCACATGCCACCACCTCCTGTTCCTAAGGAGGAGGCAGGTGGTGTCTCCAAAGTGACCTAGGGAGACTGGAGTTTGCAGCTTATAAATTAAATATCCTCCATCTCCTTGCTCTCAGGTGAGGTTGGGGTCACTGTGTTGTCTCTGCTGCTTGGTAGTCTCAACACAACTTTATCAGTGGCCACAGGGGGCTGGAGGCACTGCTCCTGGCAACACTATCTAGCTAATTTCTTGGCCTTCCCCTTGCTCCTCCTTCCAAAAAGATAAGAGGAAAGGAGTTATCTTTGTTAGCTGTACACACAGACTTAACTCCTCACACACTGCAGAGATGGAAATCCTGGGTTTCCAGGCATGGGTGCTGCTCCCATGCTGCTACAGGTGCAGCTGCAGAGGCAGCCCTGCCCTGGGTCTGCCAGCGGGCTCTGCTCCATGACCAGCTCTGCCTGTCTACCTTGCTGAGTGGCCAACCACAGCACCCGGGGCTGGGCAAGAGAGCAATGGCCATCCAACTTGGTGACAGGCTTTTTATTGAAAGAGAAGGTACTGCAGAGGTACCACCACTACCATGATCAAGTGTGAGATCACTGTGGCTCTGGTTTGCAGGAGGAGCTGGAAACGTAGCTCATCCACAGCTTCATCAAGCACTACCCTTGCCCTGCTACAGCTGCACATCTGCTGCTTTCCTGCACTCATGTCCCAACTTCCAGTGGCCCAGAGAGAATGCAAGAGAGTATTTGCTTGGTGGGGCCAGAGAGGCTGTGTCCTCCTGCCAGCAGCCTGGCTCAAAATAAAGGAATGTCTGTCAAAATCTTTTAGGAGCCTTGAACAGAAGAAGATATAGAAATGCAAAGTATGTGATTCTTTTTCTCTTTTTTTTTTTTTTTAATTTCTTTGGCAAATGGCCTAGAAAAGTAACAGAAAGAGACAGAAATACCAAAAAGTAAACCACCTACTCTTGTGTCTGGAGATTAATCAGAACATTGTTCCAAGAAGCAGAATTCTGTGGTCATTTCTCCTGGAAGTGAAGAGGGTGTCATGGAGTCCTGGGGAGGGAGATGGACAAGGGAGAAAGAGAAACAAGCAGTTCAGATGAACCTCTGAAAGGCAGTGCCTTTAAATGTGTTTGACACAAAGCAAAATAACACACAATGCCACATATTTAGAAAAATGGTTGCTCCAGGAAGTTAATGAAGCTTCAGAGACCCTTGTGACATTCAACTGGTTACAATAGTTTGTTGTGGATTATTATGACTCCTACTCCTGAGGAAAGATCTTCAGAGCATGAGTCACGGGGACCCTGCCTGGCTGTGTTATTCTGCTCCATGGCACCCTATTGTCTATTATATTTTCTCTCCCACACACTAAAAAGATAGACTTTAAAGTACACAATTCCTGACACTCAACACACGCAGTAAGGACTGAACCACTGGGATTGCAGTTTGCTCCTGCATTTTTTGCCGTTTTAATTCTTCTTAGCACAACGGTAGCTTTTATCCAAGATGCCTCTCTTTGATTTAGTGTTAGTTTGTGTTTACTAAGACAAGCCCCATCACTAATGAAATTAACAGCAGGCTCAGAAAGATTTGACCTTCCACGTGGGTAACAGCAAAGTTACAATGTTTGGTTTCTCACTCTTTCAAAGATCATTGGCCAACAAAACATGTTCTTTGGGCAAAAACTGCAAAAAGTGCCTGTGGGCTTTGGCATAGCAGCTTAAGCAAATCCCACAGGAGTAGCTCAAGCAGCTCCTGCCCTGCCCTGTCCCCATGCTGCTGCTGTAACACCCTCTGAGCTCCAAAAAAGAGCTGATTCAGCACCTACATCTTTGCTGCTCCACCCTTGTGCCTCAGCTCGAGCTGACCTGGGCAGGTATTTTCTATTGCTGACACCATTAGAGCAGCAGTAACCTCTGGCAGGCAGGTGGGAGACAGCTCCATCTTCAAACGCTGTTGCTGTTTGCTTCACTGCCCATGAGCTGAAGCCCTGAGGAGCTGAAGCTCCATTTGCAGCCAAAGCAAGCTGAGGAGAGTCAACAATTCACCTTTCTCATATTCTTTGGGGATAAAACAATGAAAGCAACAACAGATTTAACATAGCAATGTGCTAAGGGAGCTGGATTTTGGAAACCACATGCAATAACTCACTGGCCAGTACCAGGAAATATTGATGGCATCTTTACTCACCACGGTCAGCTAAGTTGAATTCCCTTAATGGCTACTAACCAGCCACAATCACCACTTTATTTCTTCAGGTTTTCACACACTTCACCCACTGAGAGGGTGTTACCCAGCTGCCTTCACGCTGCTGGGTTGAGGATACTCCCAGGTGGCAGAGGAGTGCTGTATCTCATTCCTGCCCTCCGTTACAGTGACACACATAATGAAACCATTGATGAATTGTATTTTTGCTGCAGGCTACTGGGTTTGTGAAGGATCAAAGTAAAAGTATGTTTTTACAACCCCAGGTGCTTAAGGAAAGTAATAAATAATGGCAGTGCTGTGGCTGTCTATAGACTCTGTACCCAGGGACAAAACATTTCACAGATGCAGGTAAGAAATGTTATTCATATTTTATACAAAGGGGAACTTAGAACCCAGCCTATAGATAATGGTTTTCATTCTATGTGCTCAATGTATTGGAACAAAAGCTATTTTAATAATATTACATTTGGCACAGCTCTGCACCATGTACTCCTGTATGCGGCTCCAAAGCTGTTTGCTGTTGTGGGCAGCAGAGGAATGTGGGTGATGACCGCTCAGAGAGAAATATCTGGGCTCAGGACTACGAGTGGAGACCCATTGATGCTCTTGTTCACTGGTATGATCATGTCCTAGTGAAATTCATTACTGGGTGAGTAAGGCATCCAGCCCTTGTAAGCCCCTACATAGGCTGAAACACTGAAACAGGACCAGGCTTGCTGGGCCGTGACTTGTGGCAGCACACTGGCTTTGCCTTCGCCTTCCCACTGTGCATTGGCCTAAGCATCTGCTTGTGGAGCAAGGGAGTGTGGAACACCAGCCCCCAAAAATGTGTGTGCAGCCTCTGGGGCTTGGGCAAGTTGGCTCAGGGTTTGTTCAAGGGATACCACGTGCAGGGTGACTTGGTGACCAGTGCAGGAAGCGGGAGGCTGTGGAGAAGCTGGAAGGGATGATTTTGTTCTTTGTTTGCAATGGTGTTTTTCCCACTGTGATTAAACTGCACTGCAGCTCATTAACTATTCAGGTGCTGTCCACATCTTTAGAGAAGGAAATGCAAGATGACAGACTATTTAACAAGTTCATTTTGAGCACAAAATGTGTTTAAGGCAGGAAAAAATATTACTTCATGCAAAACTTGGGTCGGTGTAATTGCAGGTCTGACTGCTTCAAAGATGAAAAGCCTCTTTCTTAATTCAAGGCAAATGTAGCAGAAATAATGTTTAGAAAAGAGATGCAGGTAAGTACACACCAGGGAGTACAATTTTAATATCTTGAGTACAAGATTTTTTAAGTCTTTATCTGACCCTGTGTTAGCACACTTGGTTACATTTCATCTGCCACATTCATCTTTGTCAGTCTCTTTTTCCCTCCTGTAATTTGTTTTCCTGTGTTTACTGATGTTTTCCTTCAGGGCTGATGCTCCTGGCCCAGTTCCTGCTTCCTCAGGGCCAGAGCACTGCCCCTTGAACATCATGGGACAAGGTTCAGCTTAATCCTCCCCGGGCAAAACCACTCATGGTTCCTCCAGAGTTTGCCAGTGCAGGTGCATCTTTGGCACCAAGAAGACACAATGTGTGGTCCAGCATCTGGATACCTGCCCTTAAAAATATCCAATGAGACCAAGAATACATTAATCAAGAAAGCAGGAGGTAACTGCCAACAAGCTCTGAAGCTCAGGGCAGATCCACACCCAGTGCTCCAGTCAAACCTCGCTGTGGGGTCAGAGAGACCCCAGGTCAGGGGTCTATCCTGACAACATCCCAGTCCTGCTCCAGAGCAAATCATCACTGGGGGCCACCATTAGGCTGTCAAAGCCTGTCAGGGCTTTCAAGCCTGGGAGTGCACATGAGGATGAGGTGGGCATCCACCTCACTACTGAACCACGGAATGGGTGCAAGAACTCCAGCCCTGCTGATCTTTCCTGAATATTGACCTATATTCACATAGGACAGCTGCCAGCATAGGTGTGCTTCAAGAGGGGAGCAGGAAGAAAAAGCACAACTCAGCCAGGAATTCAGATAACCTCAACCACCTGTCATCCTCTTATCTTCACTCAGTGGCCCCAAACCAGCACTGTTAAGTGTGGTTGAACCAAGAGCTGCTGTCTAGGGTGGGTCTCAGCAGCCTGCTCAGCTCCTCTGTCTTCCACACCCATCTACATACTTGGGCTGCACTCACTCTTCTGCCAAATGCCATAGATGGACACAGAGCACTCCACAAACTGTGGCAGAAACCTCTTGAAAAGTTGAAAACCTGCTGATTAGTCCTTGTTGGAGGCACTGGATTTCATGCTGTTTACTAAGTCTCACGTACCTCCCGATTCAATGTTTTGTAAATGTAGCTCTCTCCAGCTTCAGCTGATGTGTGGATGCAGACACTCTTGGATGCTATTTATTCCACAAGTGAGAAATGACTTGATAATTTATGGGTTGTGAACCCAAAGTTGTACAGGTTTTTACCTCAGGGAGAGAATAAATACATGTCTCATTTCAACACATTTTAGACAATGTGCTCCTTTTTAATGGCTTCCTTTGATTTTACTCTGAAATATGTAGACACTTCCTCCTAGGATTCTCATATGGGAGTTTCATGATGTTCTGTCAGGTTGCATATTTTTCCCCTGAATTTCTTAGAGAAGATCTCACTTATCCGAATTACAAAGATGTTAATGTTCTGTTGTCACTGCAAATCAGGAGTATAGGCAAAGATTTTATTTTGATTAAGAAATGGAAGATTTGGAGAATAATTACTGCATTGGCAATGCAAAACTTGCAGATGTTTAAAATGAATCAGAATGTATTTACTTAAGTAGAGATATTGAAATTAGAGTATGCTTTTACCTATAAGAACTTGCATATACAGCTGTGAAGTGTAGTTGAAGCTATGTGCATGCTAATTGTACTCTGAGAGAAGAATACAACTGTAACAGATATACATTGGTGTCTTGGATAAGGAATTTTCAGGCAGTGGCATTTGACATTACAGTTCAAGGATGGAAAAGATTTATTGATCTGTGAGTTAAATAGTGACCCTGCTTTCACCTCTTGTTAGTGTTCTGTAGGTTGCATTTAAAAACTCTACTGTAATGAATCCTTAGGTTCAGATAAATGTAAGTCCTTCCCTTGATAGATCACACAGGAGCAAAAGCCTGAAGGAGATGTTTAGCTTCACCACCTGTTTAATTTAGAGGCTGTTTTCACTAGATTAGGGTCAGTTTTGTAGGATTCCTCCATCTTCGCTTTCCTGATAACATCATTTATTTTGATCTATAACAACCTCCCAGGCCAATATTTGTAAACAGTGACTGAAGCCATGAGTCAACATCATCTCAACATACAGGATATCAAACTAGACTGGAAGGTTTATTGTGTCACTGAGCTCACCTATGCATCACTAAGGTAATTATTAAACCAGGGGTAAACAAGACTTTGATCTCATGTATTTTTAAATGATTGGCAATGACCAATTTTACAAAAACACCATCTTGAAAAGCAATTCTCTATAGGAATTCATTGTGTCAACATATAAGGTGTCCAGTGCAAGGTTTAGCAAGGTAAACTATCCTGTAGAAAAGGTGCTGGAATGGGGTGTAAGGAGCTGTGGGGCCTCCTCTGATTCCCAGTGGAGTGTGAAACATTCATCTTCCAAAGGAGAATGCAATTCATTCACATTAGTGCTACTGACTAGTGAGAAAAGATGACCATGGACAGGGAAGAGTGGATGTGTAAAAGGTAAAAATGTACATTGTGAGAATGCAGCAGGACCTCTCTCCCTTTAAAATGACTGTTTCCATCTCTCCCTTTGGTCATGGAAAGACTAAGCATCTTCTCTATGTGGTCTTCTCCAAGGTCAGCTTCATACTGTCTGCTTTAAATTGTCATATCCCTTCATACCTAAGAAAGGTGTTGAAGTGCCCAGTGAAAGACGTGGGCACCTATGGGATAGGCACCAGTACTTCATTTAGACACTGATCCCAAAAACATCATCCATGACTGAAGTTAGGTGCTGGAGGTTTGTGTTCGGACATGTGAAGGCAGGGAAATTTGGGGAAAATAAGCAAAGTTAAGGAAGTAGGGAAATACAGGAGGAGAAGTGAATCTGGGTAAATTCAGGTGAACCTCTGACTGCGAACAGGAGTCAAAAGCACCCATTATCAGAGATGCAGATCAGTAGGTGGGAAGGGACCCTCCTGTAGAGGTGCACCAGCCCATCTGCCACGGGGAAAGCTTGTGCTTGCTGTGTAACACCTCATCAAAAAGAAAAATAGTAGATAGGACAAGGGCAAGTCTGACCAGGGCAAGTCTGTCCCTATGAAGTGCTTACCTATGCCTTGGACTATGAACAGTGAAGAGTCCAATAGCTGGTCAAGAAATGCTGTGAGGGTGATGTACAGCCACATCTCTGCAGTCAGCAGCAGCTCCTTTCCATTGCTAATAAAAGACCAAAGCAACGGTGTATGCATAAATCTAAGATATGGGTGGACAGAGTACTGAGCAGCAGCACCAACATTTTTCTTCTCAGTCTACTTTGCTCTCCTGGATTAACCAGTGCTCAGAGACTGGGAAGGCAAATGGCCATTGGAAGCATGGCTGCAATCCTAGCACATGAAGTCTGAAGAGAGATAACCCAATTCATTCATTTACAGTTCTACTTAATTAAAGAAATTCCTTCTATGATTTCATTATGGAAATAAATCCCAACAATGTGATGGAATAAAACTGTACTTCCCCATGTTAATAAAATTTTGTAGAAGTATGTAATTATATAGCTCCCATATTTGAATTGTAAGATGTATTGCACTGTGGTGTGTCTTATGACTATGTAAATTTAAAGCTCTAAATATTTCATACTAGCTGTAAAATAACATAGTGTAATCAAAAAGTATGCCATGGCTGGAAAGGATGGGCTAGGTGTGAAGATGATGAAAACTCATCTGTTTGCTTGGCACTGTCATTTGGGTGTTACTTGTCTACCTTTCTTGAGATCTTGCAGTTAATTTATAGCAGATTTTGCTGCTATTTTTGCTATACTCATCTGTACAGGTGCATCATTAATTTATCCACAAACCATCCTGCTCTTCTGTGCCTGGAGGGTCTCTTGTAGAATGCCACAGCTCAGGACCCTTTGGGAGACAGCCCTGAGACCTGGAAGGGGATCCCTGAATCACTGCTGAAGTACAACTGGTGGCTTGAAATAACAACCAAGACACTGTGAAGTAAATGTCCTCTTATTTATAATGATTAAAAAAGTATCTGCAGATGGGCAAATATCTGCAGAGAAAATCTGAAAAGAAATAGCAGGTGAAACCTCAGCATGCTGGCTAGGCTGCTTCCTAATAGCTTCTCTGTATCATCTCTAGCAAATGGATATCTACAGCGGTGTCGTTTATTGTTGATGACTGATAATAGGATTACTGCTCCCACATCCAAGAGGCATGGTGCCCCAAATAGCATCATTTCATGCTGAATGGAAGATGTTATTATCATGCCCCGATTTCGCATACTGCTCAACTAGTTATCTTTGCAGGACCCAGTGTAGGACTGAGATGTTATAGGATATTATCATGTTATATGAAACTGAGGCTGCTGCAGCTATAAATCAAGAGGACACCTCGTATGGTTCTCTTTGGAACAGCATCTCTGAGCAGAGACTCTGTTCTCTGAAAGATTAGAGGGTAGTTTAAAAAAAAATACGTTGCCAATGAATTTAAAGCTTATGAAAAAGGCAGGCCTAATAACTTTGGTGTTCTCTGTTTAGCAATGTATAAGCTTGTCCCCAACTCCTTAAAAAAATACCTCAAGCCTGACTACGGAGTCCCTCCTTTGCAAGACTAAGAGGATTATTTATTTTAAATAATAATTCTTAAACAGCATTTCCATCTACAGACCCTGGCTAGAAGATTGCAAGCCATGCCAAATTCAAGGAACATCTATCTACAGAAAAACAGTAGGGGCTGCATATATTTATGGTGTGCTTTTGGGAGCAGCTAAGCTAATCCTAGTGGTTTGTGGCTACCAAAGCACACCCTTTCCTGGCCCTGGAGAGACAGCAAAAAACTCTCCAGTTCTTTAGGTGAGTTAGGTTTTGGCTCACAGCAGGGAGAGACCAGCCCCAGAACTAGCACAAAGCAAGAGGTGGAAGCATACGGCACAGAGCAGCTGTGGGGAGGGACAAGCAGATCCATTGTCAAGGGGAGATAACTCACAGTCTTGTGGGATTGAGGCCTTTTACGGTGGGGAATGATGGAGGCTCAGACAGAGATGCTCAGCTGAGGTTTTGTTCACAACCTGTGAGGATCAGGAGTGCCAAGTCTGTGGTGTACAAAAGAGCAGGTATTTGCCCCAGGCACTGCATCCTTATTGGCACAGCTTGTGTTCCTTCGCCAGAAGGAGTGAAAACTGCATTTGTTGGGCACAAAAGGTTGCCTTATCTTTGATGAGGAAACCATAGCTGAAAAAGAAACACCACCACTTCAAAAACCATACAGCTGTGAAGTACTGCTAAATGTAATGCTTGGAGTAATGGTCACTGAGTACTGAAGGTTAAAAGCAAAAAGCTTTGCTCAGCTCTGCGGAGCTGGTCCAAGCTTTCCAGTGTGGCCCAGTTAGATCCTCAATGGGAGCCATCTCTGCTGGGCTGCTGACTATAAACTTCTGAGCAAGTATCTTGTCTCTTTTTGCTGACAGAAGGCCATATTATTCACAGGCCAACTGAACCAGGGCATGGAAAGGAGATTGGGGTCAAACATTAAGACAGATTTATATAAACTTATCCCTAATTGAGCTGTGAGAAGGTTAATTCCATTTCCAGGGATCAAGATGCAGAAGTAGGCTCTCCTATCCTTAACCTCAGGTTTATCTAAAGCCCCCTCCAAAATCCACTGGAGTCAGACAAAGTCTTTAGATCTGTCCCTCAAATGTTGTTAATCCTCAAAATTTTAAAAACTTATAATGAGAAATGAAAGCTAAAATTCCAGCAACAAATGAACTAATGGCTAAACCCTCTTAGTGGCTGACCTTGGGAAGTTAGGTTGAAGCAGCAAGTTTTCTTACAGACTTTTCACCTGTTCTGTTGCTTCATTTCTTCATCAAGAAATGCATTAAATTAATTGAAGAGACCAACTTTTGCACACCTTCAGGCTTTTTACTTCACGGTGCTTTTAAAAATAGGCCTGAGGGGAAATGGTAGGTTATAAGCTTGCAACAGGCTTGAAAACTTGTGTTTCTCCTTGGGATTCCCATCAAAGAAAAGGGAGTTACTGGATATACTGGGAAAAACAATGTTAAAGACCTTGTAAGTTAAAAATCAAGCCACTAGTCACAAAAATCAACCCTCGGACTGGCACAGTTTATCATTTAGGATTCACTCCATACACACGTGGGGAAGAAAAAAGTTCTACAACATCTAAAATGTAAGGAACATCCTTCATCATCCTTTGGAAAAGTACCGAGAGCTCCGGGCATGTACACAAAACTAATCATTTAATATCTAAATTCTGTTGGTTACAAGTTAAAGCTTTAAAATACACAATGACTACAAAAGCTTGTAATATTTCAGTAGGTTATTGCCTCTGAGAGGTATTGCTGCTTCATTATACATTGTCTGATTGTTCAAAAGCCTGCGATGCTGAAGATGTGCTTTCTTCTGCCTGAAATAATGCCTGAGACTTGAGTGAGGGAGTGAATGTATAGCGTATGCTGCTCATGAATAAAAGATATTTGCAGCTAAGCAATCTAGAGTGTTCCTCTTTTAGGGGATTAATGCTATTCATCCGAAATTTTTAAAGAATAATTTTTAGAGACTTTTTTTTAAAAAAAGAGAAGAAATGCAATTGCTTGAATAACAGTGAGGATGTTTCAGTGGAGGGCTTTGTGGGGCAGGAATCGAGGAGAACATTGAGCCTTGCTGCTGTCACAGGAGACACCTCAGTGCTGTCCTTTGCACCAGCAGAGGCAAGCTCTCCACAAGACTCCTGTGCATCTTGCTGGCAGGTGCAGTGCTGCTGACAGACACAGGGAAACACTCCGTGGCAGAAGCTGGGCTGAAAATGTGACCTTTGTAAGCAGGAGGCTCATGATGTCGCTCTGACACTTAAGAGGAGGCACAAGCATAGCCATACACCTAAGCACTTTAACTTTCCCTCTCACCCGGAGAGCTCAGTGCTTGCTCAGACTCCTAACTACACTGTACTGTCCAAAGCGGTGACCCTTCTTGCTGGCTTGATGGGGCCCTGGGTAACCTGATCTAGTGGATGGTGTCCCTACCAGGCAGGGGGGTTGGAACTGGATGATCTTTGAGGTCCCTTCCAACTCTGACAATCCTATGATCCTATGAAAAAGCAGACTTCTCACCCACACATTCAGAGATAGGCCAAGTCCTAGGGACACCCTCCAGTCACTGCTGCGCTCCCAGGTCTACCTGGAAGTCTGCCTGAGATTCAAAATGCCTGGGCACTGACTCTCCAGCAAACAGGCAGCTGGGCACGATGAGAACCTTCTTACAGCATTTATCAGGGAAGAGCTTGTGCAGGATCAGAGGTAGCAGAAGTGTGAAACTGCTCTGCTCATGTGTAACTCTGAGACTGGCACCCACATTGTGCTTCTGCACGTGCATCCGAAATACCAGTGGCAGTCAGTCAAGACACCAAGGCAAAGGGAAAGTGCTGCATATGCTGCCACAGGCAGCTCCTGGCAACACAACCATCACATCTGCCTGTCTACACCACAACAGACACACCGGAGACACTGAAATCTCAGCCTAGATTGCCCACTTTGGGCACGAAGCTCCTGGAGGAGGACTGAAGGTTGCTCACAGAGAGCAGCAATGCAGTTCCAGTTCAGAGAAACATGCACTGAGTTAATCTAGCTTACTCACAACAGCAAGGATCTTTTAAGCTTGCAAATGTTTCAGAGGACATGTTGAGAGGCTGCCGGTGCTCCTGCATTTGGCTGAGGGGTAAGTAACAACCAGTGCTTTACAGGTCCCTTTTCTTTTTAGTAGCACAGAAGCTTACAGTAATGTGCTCTGGCCTGGGCCATGACTAAGCCTGTAAGTGATGGATGCCCTCTGTGTGTTCCAAGCCTCAGTGGCAAAACCAGGTACAAGCAGTAGAAGTGTTCCTCTGCTGTGGAGAGTGTCCATATGTAAACCATTAGGAACCACTCTATCTATGGCAAGAAGAAAGGGAAGATCCCTGTGTGCCCATGACAGTTTTAGCCTCCAGATATCACCTCTTCATCTCACAGACAACATAACATTATTTTTCCTTTTCAGCTCATAAAAATATTTAACTTGGCAGTGACTGATCAAATTTATTTTGCAAAGAGTCACAAAGAACCACAGCCCTAAGATGTGAGAACGAATGAAAAATACTCCCATTTCTCTAAAGTTGTGTCTCTGCCTGCAAAGTTAGCGGGTGGTGGATTGCAATTATAATTTGAGCATCTATTCATTTTATTGCAGGAAAACCATCAACACGTGTAGTACTTCTTGGCTTCTAAACATCAGAGTAAATGTGCATAAAACTTGCAGGTGAGGTATAATATACAAAAAGAAGACATTATGATCCATGCAGCAAAATGAAAATATGCAAATTATTAGCTATTTATATATAATAAAGTTTTACTATACACAATTTTATATGCTCGCTCAGATAATCTGTAATCCCACTAAGGAACATTTAGTCTACCTATAATGAAGAAGGGTTTTTAGGATGAGAAATGTCTTAAGATTTTAGACAACAATTTTCTAAAATACGGAGATTAAAAATAACATTGGAATACACATAGTAGCCAAATGAAAACATTACATTTGTGCTTGAGGAATGAAGTATTCAGCAAACTTCATTTTCCCTAGAAATACTTTGCTTTAAATTACATATTTTCTTTTGCCACATTTTTCACTTAAAAGACTGCAGGAGCTTTTGTACTGTTGCCAGGCTTATTTTTTGTTTATATACAGGTTCTTGCCATGGAGATATGTCCCTGACATGAAGGCATCCAGTATAGGAAATGACATGCAATGCCTTATTCTTCTAGTTTAATTAATGCTCTGACAACTTGGCAATAAGGCTACAGTGAAGAAAAGGTCTCTGCAGGGAACTGCAGGTTTTGAGCAATAAGAAAGCTGTCAAAACTTTACTATATATCTATAGTAACATATCGAACATCCAAAGATTTCTGGAAGGCAGCTGTAGAAAAGAATTCAAAAGAAGAAAGGTTAGCATAAAAATGATGTTCCTTAACCTACTAAAAATAAAAGAATGACTTTCTCAGCAGCCAGAGTTGGAACTGGCTAAGCAGCCTGTGCTGACTTCCTCATTTCACGAGAAAAGAAATTGCAGCTTTTAACAAGTGAGGATTGTTTGACGCTAACAGTAAAAGTTAGCCTGATCCCTCTTGAGCTGGTTCTCTTCTACGATTTAAATGAGCTGGGTGAAGAGTGGATCTATTCCACACAGTGATACATGTAACCATTCTGGATCAACATGACCAAACCTGTAAACCCAGGTCTTCTGCTCCACAGACTTCTCTTCCTTCTTAGCTTGAAAGCACAACAGCAGCATCTTGACATGAGAGCAGAAAAAGGTCTCCTTTCTCTCTCTCTCTCTCTCTTCTTACTGGTTCATTGGGAAGCATCAAAGATGACATTCCAAAAGAAGACCACAACTGCTCTAAAGGCAGCCTACAGCCACAGACCTTCAATCATCAGAAATTTGTGGTGATCCATGCCCTACTGAGAGTACCATTTGATATTCATGATCCTGCTGTGTTCTATCCTTTCCCAGGAAAGGAAATTGAGAAGGGAACAGCAGACCAAACCGTATCACCTGACTTCCTCCAATATCTCCACATCTTTTTGGCTGTGAACATGCAGAGATAGCACTGTCTTTTCTGATGGATGAGCTATTCTTTAGTTACTGATGGAAAACAGCTGCCCATATTCACATACTTAATTGCCTTCCGCAACAAAAAATCATGAAGTTGTGCCATCCTAGGAAAACATAAACCAGCCATATATTTATGTATCTTTCTGAAATCAGGACTTTTGCCTCCTACAATATAAAGGCTTCCAAGTAATGGGAAAGCTTATAGTTATCACAGACTGCTCACTGCAGAGCAGTTTGAATTTACAGTCTAATCCCCTGCTTCCTCGTTTTTTATTCTAGTGAAGAGATTAATTTATTTCTGCAAATACATCACAAATGAATCAAAGGAGTCAGCTTCAGTCTCTTCAGTGGTGTGATTTTCAAAGAAGTGCACAGGAGAAAGGCTACCTCCAGAAGTATAGAAGAGTACTTAGATACACAGATAACTAGTTTAAAATACTTGCTATTCAGTGTTATTGCTGGCATGAGTACCAATGACCTTAGTGAAGATTATGTTTGTTTCTCCAGCTACCCAAATTAACAGTCTCAGTTCAAATTTTCTATCTCTGCAATACCAGTTTCCATTTTGAGGGTAAAGGAATTTTAGTGAACTCTGGTTAATTATATCACTGAAAACTAAAGCTGGTTCCTCTTGTGATGTTGATAGCACAAACGTGATTGTTTCAATGAAAAGTTCTGTCACTTCTGTGCTTTGAAGGAAGTATTTGAGATTAGATCAGGAGGAGTTAAAGGAAAAGGGGAACAAAGTTTAGAAGCAGGTTATGCACACAGTCAATCTAATTAAAACCAAAAAACCCAAACCAGTCTGCTTTCATTTTAAGGGTGGCTGGTGAACAACAGAAGTATTGCCAAGGACAAAACTTTGCAGCAAGTAACCGTGACTACTTGCACAAGCATCATATTTACTTTTCCTATAATCAATCAAAAAGCCCCCAAAACTATTCTTGAAATCAGGCAAGACTTTAAGTGCTTCTAAGCTATTAGAAAACAACATGCTCAGAATACATAAATGTGCTCCTTTAACAACAGCACTAGATACATTTTATATTGCTTGAAGAGTGGCACTGAAGCAGCTATTTAAGGTTCCTGCACATGCCCCAAACAGAGGCCAAGTCAAGAGAAAGAGCCTGTGTTGACAGGAGAGGAAGCTCCCTCCCTGGGAGCCAGGAGCCATGTGTTTGTTTATTTCAGCAGAGAAACCATGTACTTGTCTTTAGTTGTTCTTCTCATTTTCCCTGAAATCCCCAAATCTCAATATGACACTGCTCTCAGAAGTTCATGCAGGACTCCCAGTTATTTGTTGTTTCTAATGATTTGCATCCTTAAGGAATAAGTAAAAAAGGCATACAAAATTTAACTGTGAGAGAATAGGATGACTATTCAGCCATGCAGTTGGAATTCAGGAACAGCTGAAATCGCAGGTAACATCACTTGTCCCCCTGTAGATATTTCACTTATTCACATCACATCTTTCTTTTCTCATGGCTGTTCCTGAAGATTCTACAGCCTGCAAGGTGAAACAACCACTGTTGAAGTGTGCCAGCAAGAATTGCTCTGGGTTGCCTGCACCTGGGCTGATGTCCAGGGCAGTGTCCTAGACAGCAGACAGCACTTGCTTTCCCACAGAAATCACTGGCACGGGTGGGAACTTCCAATGCATGAGGTGCAATAGGGTATAAAAAAACCTCAAAGGAGCTGCGATTGCACTGAGTGAAATAAGGGACAAACCACCATAAATACTTCAAAAACTCTTCAGCTAAAGAGAAACAATGAAAACAGCAAGAATATAATCAAGGCTTTTGCTACCAGAGTGATGAACAACTTTCCTCTCCATCACTGTCTCTTGGGTACTTTCTTCTTTTGCTAGATTTTGTAGGAACATGCTCCCTTATCTGGCAAGGTTGTCTTAATGAGAGGTTATGTACCTTACTCTTTGCTATTCCCTCCAACTATTCTCTGACTCCCAGGATTTAGGAGGTACCTGTATGAAAGTCCTCATTACCTACGTGAAGAGAGAGGAAGTGCTGAGCTGCTGAACTACCAATGCATCGGCTTCAGAAAAGCCTGCTAGCAAAGCTTTATTTCCCAGCCCTAATGGTCCTGGTTTTATTCCTCTGGACTCAAATATCTGAACAAAGTACATGAAATAACAAGCAGTGCGTACTTCCCTGAGCAAGAACCGAATGCAGAAAGGAAAGCATTTGCATATTAGAAATCCTGTTCTGCAGAAAATCTGTTATGTGCCAGGAAAACAGAACATATGTGCTGAATGCATTTAGGCAAAACTGCACCTTTGCTGTGCTGCTTATGAAATTCACATCTACTACACCAGGTCTTTCATTGACATTGGCTAGTCAGCAGCATTCCATCAAAATCAAACACATATGAAAAACAAACACCACCAACAAGACAACGGGCTATACAGCACCCATGCTCCAACTTATTTAACCAGGATTTGGAAAACTACCTTGCTGAAGCTGAACATCTGCCCTTGAGTACCCAACAAGACTCCAGTCCCCCACCCCAATATCCAAACAAGTGCTGGCAGGACAGAAGACAGCATGCAGCAACAGGTTACTTGAACAACACACTCCTGTACCAACAGGGAGACAGGCAGCCCATGGCAGCCATCCTGCTTTGCTAGCTCACAGGAGATTCCTTCTGAGGTGTAAACCCTAGGAGCTGGCTGTGCTTGTAGAGCAGCTCTCTGCAAGAGCCATTGCTAACATGCAGCACTGTAGTGGGAAATCACCAGAAGGGAATACAGAAGTCTGGTAGAGTTCCAGATACTTAGAAATATCAAAGACATCAAAAGAGCAAGTTCATCCCTACTTAATCTCAAAGGAAAGTCAAGTTGCACAGCTGCACCCAAACAGTAGGCAGTGAGCATGCATTTTATTTCAGTACTTTGCTGTCTGGTGGTGGTAACTTCCTTTTTGGCAACTGCAATACCAGTGGCAATGATTTATAACCAAAGTACCTGCCCGTTCAAAACCAGTGTTTGAACCAAAAGAAGGAAGAGGTAGGGATGCTACTGCTGATTTAGAAAAAATGCACACTGGTATTTGGAACAGAGAAGGGGGGGCACTGTAAGTACAACACACTACAACACTCCAAACATTAAGTCTACCTATGGTACTTTGAACATCATGTTCTCACTCCAATACCACCTCGCTTACACATAGTCATTCCCTTGTTCAGCTTCAACAGCACAGAAACATTGCTGGTCACAAGCTGCTTGACAGTCTTGGTCTTTAATACCATACTTCTCAGCTTCTTGATATTAGAAGCCTGGATACTTCGTTATTCAAATATATTACCAATATACTGCTAATGTTCAAAACCAAGCAGTATGATTTTTTCAACCTTCTGTTTTAGCACCAATGTTGGCATTGAGCTGTTGCTTTTTAAAGACATCCCCACATACAGTTTTCAGACCATTTTCAAGGGTTGTACTTTTGCAACTTCAGCAATCCTGGCACACACAAACAATTTCTGTATTGTTTTCAGATTTTTTAAAAATGGTTTTAATAAACACACAAGAATAAAGAATCAGAAAGAAAACCAGCTTACTCCATGTAGTACTCTGTGAGTATTGTATAGTTCACATGAATCCGCTGTAAAAGACATCACATGGAAGCAGAGATAAAATGCAGACAGAATCTTTGCTATTAATCTCCTATTTGACATTCTAGTATCTACAGACACACAAAAATATGGTATGGTGTACAATTAGACTTGCTAATCAAGTTGTATCTTTACCCCAATGCACATTTACTAGCAATGGTAAGGCTCTTTTGTAAATTCTGCCATTCTGTCACTGAAAAAAATGGAGAAGTTGCTGTGACCCCACATACTGTTTGCTCCTGAATGGAGTAAATCTTCCATTTCAAAATTATCTGGGCTGACTAAAACACTATGCCCACCTCCAAGCAACCCTCAAGAACCTGCTGTTTCTCACTCTTCCCTGCCATCTCTGTCCACACAAGAACAGAGGGAATTTCTAATCCTGGGATACTCAACTGCGTACATTTTGCTCACAGGTCACAGACATGTAGTATGTCCTACGTTCCTGCTGGGTATCCCATCCTTCACACTATTCTCTTGGCATGGCTGGCTGTTCCAGTTACAAGGGGAGTAGATGGTGCAAGAACAGTCTTGGCAAAAATACTTGGTGGATACCGGAAAAAAATTAACCAGTGGTAAAAATGGCTGTATTCTGATGTGTAAATCATGGTGTATAGAAGCACCAGGACTTAGAAAATGCTCAAATAACCAATATACTTTAACTTGCACAAGACCAAACACAGTAGCTAGGGGGATAATTATGGTAGAAGCAGGAGGTTCTAGGAGAACCAGAGTAAGGCAAATTACTACCAAAAAAATAATAGATCTCCTCCTGTATCACACGTGGATGAACCCTTAGAATTTTTAAAAAATAAGATCTCCACACAATATGTATGAAAATGCAGCTGTTGATAAGTCAGAGCTATTCAAGGGCACCAATTTCTTGCAACTGATGATAGCTGCATTTGTTAATCCATTACTTTCGTCTTGTAGGAAGTTGTCCCAGCTCCTGTTTGATGTTTCCATCAGCTACTGAAGACAGGCACTATGAAGTTTGCAATTTTTACAGTGCTTTGTGACCAGGAATTACGAAAAAACTCTCTGGTATTTTTAAAATATATCCTGCTGCACTGAAGTACTGAGGGATTTTGGATTTGTCAGACAACTGCCTTGCTCTGTATCATTTGCACAGTTCTGAAAACCACCTGTAGGAGAAGTGAAACCCTGGTGCCAGGGAGGCTAAAGAAGGCTACACCTCATTCATGAAAACGGTGTCAGAACAGAGTCTAGCTAGGGTACTTAGTAAGAAAGTCAGCAGTAACTTATAAACTCATTGACATGGATATATGGAAGTATTTCTAGTTGGTCAGAATAAATCCTACTATTCATCATCAGCATAGTTATAGCCTACATCAATCATCCACACTTCAGTCACCTTTTTCATTCTCATACTCTGCTGATTCAGCTTTAAATTTTACATCACTGATAGGAGTCTTTCAAAAAGGTCACAAAAGTACATTCAACATGAGGACAGTAGTTCTGTTTAATGGATCCTCAGTTATTACTCCTTCTCCAGTTAATAATTTCAGACAAATTAACTACATTCTACAAAAAATTGTATCTTCATCTTTACACTGGAAACAATAATCAACCTAATAGGGAAGAATTACTTTGGAAAAAAATACTAGCAGCACCATTTTCTCTGTAGTTATTTTCTAATACCCTTACTTCATGTCTTCTACACTTTGTGCTCCAAATCTAAGGCTGTGTAGTTTTGAGGGTCTGGTTTCTTATGTGGGAGTGACGGCACTACTGAAAAGGCAGCACAACCAAGGGGACAATGCAAAAGGAAAGTTCTTCCAGCTGCAACCTAAACCAGAACTGACATAACTGATTCTGTTCCTCATTCAAATGCTGCCAAGGCACATACTACGTTTCAGTTCTGAAATACAGCATATTTAGTGCTTCCCATCTCTACTTACTGCCTGTCTAACACCCATAGGCAATTAAATCTTGAACTCGTTCTGGTCTTGATTCTGTTCTAGAAAAGCTATGGCAACAATGAAAATAAAAACAATTTGTCCATATTTATGACCTCGTTTTTAACAACCAATTGAATTTTAACATTAAAACAAGCAATACAGTGTATTTCATTAAGTACCATGACATGTAACTACATGTATTTATGGATCCATATCATTGAAACAGATGCTGGAATTAATTAACACATAAAAATCCTGAGCTTGGGCCAATTTGCTGTTATACTACAGTGAAGACAATTATGCTTGGTTCTTCTTCATCTGTTTGTAACCTCTGAATCTGCATCTCATCTCTCACCAACACCCATCATAAGCAACATTAGAAAGATTCCCAAAATGACCATGTACTAAGCCAAGTGGTAAAAATGCTATTAATTTCTTTCCCATAGGAAGGAAGAGGGGTTGCCTGAAAATGTCTCTAACATGATCAAATGTGGAGTATACCCAATGGACGGTCTATCTGTAAAGCTGTTTTCTGTGCTTTCCTTGTATTTTCCCAATGTACGTATCAGGAACTATTTTTGAGTATTTGTGATATTTTCATGCAGGATGTGTGATACTGTTCACAACTTGCTGTCGGCAGTAAAGTGTTCTCAGGAAGAAGATTCTTACTTCTGCCTGGTAGGTGCTAAGGTTTTCAGCCATCCCAACTACCAGTAAGCAGCAGCTTCACAAGCTGGCACTGTCCCTCCCAGCAGTACTGCCCTGTCCCGCTTTGCTGGAAGCCGTTAACAAGGTTGGCTGCAGAGTTTTTTAAGTTTTGTGACTCAAGTTGTAGCACTTAAACATTTTGAAATGGGTTACGTATCCAAGCACTTCAGTAAGCGTGACAAACGTTGCCACCTCATGGACAGGTGCAGGGTTTGATTCAGCTCAGCAGTAGGAAGGAAGAGGGATCACGGAGATGACTCATTGCTGCCCTTTCAGACTCTCCTGAGACGGGAAGTGACAGCTTGGCCAGAAAGATGCTTTTGTCATTTAGATCCACCTGGAACTTGTTCATTTGGGTCTGAATCCAGAAGCCTGGCTACACACACAGAGTCAGAAAAAATAAAACTAAAGAAAAGAAAAATCTACACATTTAGGGTATTTGACCATCTTCATTATCAGAGCAAGGGGGGGAAAGAATGACAATTTTTCCATGGAAGAAAACAGAATGGTCAACATAGGACATGGCATGGTCTGGTACCATTAAAAGGTAAAAGGCCATCACTCTGGAGTAAAATAGCTGAAAGACAGGCTTTGGGAAATGGAGTTGATGAGGGTGACAAAAATCTTCAGATCCATGAAGAGAATAATCCTGAACTGGACCAGGGGATTTTAATACCCCACAAAAGTAGCAGCAGTTAGGAATCCTCTACTTGTAAATTGGAGACAAATGTAATTACAGTGTATTCCACTGTATACTTCCAAAGCTAAAGTTTTATGTTATAACACTACATTGATTATTGATTATTCACTATTCTCCCTCTTTTGGAGAACGCCTGCAGGAATACTCTGTCATCTTTTGAATTTCTCCCTTTCTCATCAAAGGCAGCTGTGCTGCCCTCCTCTACAGGGCAGATACTGTTACAAAAGCCATTACATAGTTTGTATTTTGAAGTACATTAATTGAAAAAAACATTATAATTATCACTTCATATAACTGGATGAGCATAAAAAGGACTATAAAATTGCTTTAACAAAAATAAAACCTTTCAAGGTTAGATAAAAATTTAAGATTAAACAATTTTTTAAAATAAAGCTTTGTAAAAATAGATTCATGCTCAACATTAATGAATGGTCTGAAAAAAGACAGTATAGTGATTAATTGGGAGTTTCCTGTCATTGTGATCTCCATGTAACAGTGTTAACAGTCTGCCTACATATGACTGAAGAGAAAGAAGGATTTTTACCAGCTTGATTTTAAGTACGTTCTTATGTTTATTATATTTTGCTACTCCTAAAATGGTGGCCTCAGGAAAAGCTGCTTTGGCAGGCAATTGCAAAGATTCCTGTGGAGAGGAAGTGAAAAGACTGGGCATACAAACAAGGGCTGCTGCCATGTTCAAAGCACTGGGGAGAGTTCATAGAGCAAAATGCAGTCCTAAGTAAATGGGTTTCAGGCAATTTCAGTGTTAAGATAACATCATTAAGAGTAGAACAGATTGTGCTCAAACCCTGCTGTTTATAATTAACACATTGCTTCCAAATACTCCAGGGTCCCTGGTAAATAGTCCTCTGCTCAGATCCACCCAGACCAATCAGAGTATTTTCATCAGGTTCCATGCTGGGCCAGCACCTGTTTGGACAAATCCAAAAGAGCCAAAATACTCTTCTTTCTGGCCAGCTAAGAAGAGAGATGAACACAGCTTGCCTTAGTCATTGTCACAGTGTCCATATGGCTGTGAAGCTTGTTTTCACAAGAAATCGTACAAGTACTTTATTATGTCGAAGTTCACGGTCCTATAAACAAAAACACAGTATATTAGAGCAATCATCTTAACAGTGCTAAGACTTTAACCTGTCTGGAGACAGCACATATGGAACATTCTGCAATACCAAAATTAAGCAATATCCTCAAAAGAAATGCAATCAAGGATGAATACATTTTTAACTTCTAGTGTTATTTACAGTCATTGTCTTCTCATTATTTAAACTTTGTAAGATTCTAAAAAATAAACAAAGCAGCTTTAACTGGAAGATTCTTATTTCAATCATTAAGCAGTAAAAACATATCGAAGTTAATAAGATTATATTTTCGTATGGTAAACATGATACTCTTGTTGGTGATGCAAAGCAGAAATCTTTTATGCTACTGAATGTTTTGTTCATCTTCCAAACCACCTGTTTTAGCATGTACTACATAACTCCTTCATCTGCACTCATTTGCAGTCTGTGTTCTTTCAGTCTTGACACTAGGTGACCCATGTTCAGAGCTAAATTTGAAAAAAAGCAAGAATGCCACTCAATGGGATAAAGATTTTAATGTATAGTTTTGTACTTTAATGGCAGGCAGAATGAAATAGCAGTAAAATAAAACATGCAATTATTTTTTTTGTCTCTAAACTCATTCTGCTATCCAATCCAACACTCAGAGTTTGGGGTTTACTGTTTGAATAAATAATGCAAATTACTGCATATAATGACAAGTATAAAATTAAAAGTTTTTTTTAAGAAGTATTGAAAGATGCAAAAAGAACCACTCAATGCTAAGTGAAATTAACTAGCTGAATGTCTTATTTGTTAGATCATTTAATATTCTCTGCTCATGCATCATCCTGCAACCCACTTTTCAAAAAGTTTCCATAAAACTGGGCAGAAAAAAAGTTCAGAAACCTCCAAGACAAATTACAAGAAATAATGTGTTTGAATCTATTTAATAATCTAGTGACAAAATTAAAAAAATTAACTGCCACTGTTAGACTCACATGGCTTTCCACAGGAACAAAATCACACACTAACAAATGCTGACCTTATCAACTAAAGGAAACAATTGTCCTGTCATAACAACTGGGTTCATTAGAGACTCTATGAAAAGACCCATTACACTCACCAGACATTAAGACATCCCTACTTCAGCTTCAGAAAATTTATGAACTTAGGTCTGAAATTCCCAAAACAGAAATAAAAAATTTCTAACAAAGAAATGTCTAACCTTAACCTTTAGCTAAATGTATAAATACTATGTGGTAAAAAGCATGGGAGAATCTCTGCAAAGACTGAATATATGCATAAGAATGAAGCCAGATGAGGTTCTGCAGTACTGAAGAGACACTGTGCACAGCCAACAGCTATCACACTGAAAGCCACCAGGAAGTGGCAGGCACAAGTTTTTTACTCCTTTCCAAAACCAGGTGGCTTTTGCTTGTTTTAAAAATGCAAACTTCACTTCTGCTTAAAAATACAGAAAATTAAATAACAATCTGAACAGCTTGAATGGAGGTGACAGAGGAGGGAGGAAGAGAGAGTAATTTTCTGTCCCACCTTTTGCACTCTTCAGCCTTCCATGAGGAAATATGCTAGAGCAGCAAGGCTGAGATCGTAACAAGGCTGAGGTATCTGAAGATGTGACTAGCAAACTTATTTTAGTACTATTACAGTAACAGAGAAAAAAGAATCAGGAGATGGGCTGCTTGCTTGATATGTATTGAAATGTCTAAGTAGCTCCTTCTCTATAACAAATATAACCTCTCCCACAAGTGGTTAAAAACTACAGGCAGCTGCAAGAGTACACCACAGCTAGAAAGTGAAATTTCTTAATCATAGAGCTCATGCCTTCACCCTGTAGCTAACCTCATTAAGTCAAGAGGAAACCCCATTTGTCATGGGTTCACGAAACCTTGTATCTTTATGGATTGTCCTCCTTAAAGATTTACCAAAGACTGTGGGCTGGTAAAGACACTTAATAAAAGAAATGCAACACAAAGGAACAAAATAAATAATAAAAAAAAAGGAAAATCAGGAAAAAAAAACAGAACAAGCCAACTTTAAGGTCTGTCAGGTCATTTTAAATAAATGGCCCTATCTAGACATAATATAAACACTTCAAACTACTTGTGGCTAGGGGAAAAGAACTGCTTCCTTCCTCATAACATGCAGAAACAGTCAGTTAGGAGATATACATATATATATACACACACATACATACAAACACATCTAACCTAAAGGAAAGTAAGCTAAAGCACTATACAGTGCATTAAGGTTTGAAATGATAGCACCCCCAGCAACTACTTTGGTAATCATGAACTGCATAGCACAAGTTTTGGTCCTGTTTTCTGGCCATCTCTACCTTCTGGCAACTTTAGTGGAGGCAACGAAACTTGAAAGGATCTTCAAGCTGCAAGGAGAGGGCCATCATTTTAAGTATCTTAATTCAAGGACCCTCATAGTCTGTACAGAGTTTATGAACTGCTGCCTGTATTCACCACAGGAGTTTGAGCAGAGACAAGAACTTGGGGATGTTTGTGTAGACCATGATCCATGTTGCCAAGCAGATGGTCTGCTGTACATGGTACCTGGGGAAGGTTTTTGAGGGCATATTTTGCAAGTGACTTTATTGCCAGGAATAGCAAATTGACACAGCAAAGCCATGGAGGGCCTGGCAGTTTGGTTCAGCCAGGTCTGAACAAGATAAAGTTTCATTCTATGGCTTGTACAGCACAGGTTGAAATTAGTGTGTCTGTGGGGCTTCCAGACAAGGCTATTGGACATATAATAGCTCAGAAGAGCAACACGTACACTGAGATTATGGGATACAGTCTACACCACAGGTTCCATTGAAGTCCCACATTATAGAGAAGAGTTGGCCTTGAGAACGTTTCTCCTCCTTTTTGCCACATGTCATTTCTGGGCTCTGTTCTGGCTATAGACTATTTCTCCAATACCTGCTAATAAGCTGGCTGCAGCAACAAGTGTGAGGTAATGCTGTTGTCATTTCATAAAAATGAGACATAGGCTTGGTTGTTGCCTATGTATTGCATGCATTTCTGTCTGTAATTTATCATCATCTCTCCTGATGGATCTGCAACTGTCCTCTGACTGCAGACCTGAAAGCTCTGAATGAACAAACCCACTGAGGTACCTACATTCATTTATTGAATTAGCTTGCATCAACTACAGATCACACAAGAAAGACTATGCGGAAGAATTCTTATAACCTATGTAGTTTTTAAATCGTATGTACGACAAACTGTTAAGGACTAAATATAATTTCAGATTCAAATACCATAATGTGCCTTTTGGTAATGAAAGGGATTGACATTTTAGAGCAGTATTTTCAGATGAAGTCCCTGACCTTTATTAAGCACAAAGGCAGTATGTTACTGTTAACATATACTGCCACTTAACATAAATTTCTTTCAAAATGGGATTGGACTATACTTACCTTAAGTTCAACACTTCTCATAAATAAGACAACTCGTTCACTCTTTAGAAAACATCCACAGATTTCTATTTTGGTCTGCAGAGAGCTACAGGCTGAGCAAATACTGGGTGTGGTGTCTTTCAAGTGAGCTCATACAACAGTAAACGATCTCTAATAGCTTACCGGGCAACAGCTCTGATGAAGTCCAGAGACACAGTACATTTATAGCGTGGTCTATCAAGATGGTCATTATGGCCAACCATGGATAACAGCTGCAGAGTCACGAGAGAGGTGATCTACAAACAAGAGACATTTGTACTGTTTGTCAATGTGAATAGCAGTGGCCGACTATTTTCTTCTTTCCCCATTTGGCATCATTCCTGTATTTCTCTGGAAAGTTACTCATAGTTGCTTATTGATTTCCACATAGTTCTGCAGCTAGCAAACCTAGGAACAGATATACATTTTCAGCACAGGCAATGAGATGCATAGGCCAAACTCTTTATCCTTCCTATCATGAGTTATCCTGGATTTCTGATCAGACAGAAGGGCGATGTGGGGAACAGAAATAATAGGCATGAGTTGAACATTTTCCAAATCTCTGCCTGACATTCAGGAGAGACTTTGATTCTCTTTCCTTTATACTCCAAGACCTGCTCTTGAACTTTCACAAAGTTGGATATTCCTGTGCCAGCTCATACCACATTTTGAACAGATGGATGTATCACTCTACTCGAGATAAAAACGAATTTGAAGGTCGGAAAAGAGAGGCTGGAAGACTGTGTGCTTAAAAAGAGCAGGGTCTGAAAGGAGGTAAATTTGCCTACAAACACACATACAGCGTCTTGAGAGAGCCACTGATTAGTTTACCAAAACAGCAATATACCACCACATTTTTCAGTATCTTTGTTCCAGCAAATGATGACTGTAGTATCACTAAAGTGCAGTTGTGGCATGCCACCATTCAGTGCAGCCAGTCTGTTCTGCCTATGGAAAAAATGCTGTGGCGATTCCACTGTTTCTCTTCCTCCTATAGATACCACTGACAATTCAAGGCAACAAGGTTACATTCTATGAAGAGCTGGTATCTGTCCACAAGTCCACTTCAAAAAAAAAAATTCCAACCATGACCTACCTCTCTGTAATAATAATAGCACAGTAAGGAATTTCTGAAGAATAAATGTATCAGGAAAAGTGTGAGTTCAAACCTTCAAGGAAGCACACTGCTATAAAAAGCAGCAAGTTCTCACCAGTATCAGTCAAAAGAAAAAAATCCTAACTCAATAATAACCCAGTCTTTGCTGAAAATGAACCTGGTCTTCGAATTTGTGATAGTTCTTGTAGGAGGCAGCAATAATTATAGAAGTCTTCCCTTAAGTGGATATAACATACAAAAGTGACACCTACTTGTGGAGAATAGAAAAAAACTACAGTCATCAAGAATGAGGCAATTTTTTATAACAGCTTGTGCCTTAATTTCTATTATATGGCACTAGACAACAATGGTTTGGTTGCCATCATTCTGCAAGGTCATTTTGCAAAATTTGGGTAAGGAATATTGGCCTATCCATATTCATAAATTCCATTTACTTAATTCAGGTCTATAAATTACATTGAAGACCAGTAAATGATTTAGAAATTGTTAGCATTGACAGCATTTCAGAAAACAGAACTCAGTATTATGGTAAACAGCTCAAAATCCAGTTTATGAATCACTTTGAACATACCCTTGAATTGGGATGAACCTCAAACTTGCCAGGTGTTCATTTTCTTAAAACACTCATGAGTTTGAGAGCACATTGTTCTACATTTTACATTCAACAAAGTCTTTATTCAATCAGTGAAGAAGCATTATGGAGTAAGCTGCTATAAGAATCACTATATTACACCCTTGTTTAGCATTACTGGTGAATTACTTCTGCGATATGTACTTCAGAAATCACCAATCAAGGAATGTAGGAGGCTCCTAAAAGTTCCCAATGAGCCCAGCAAAAGCCCAGACAGTTTGTAGTTGGATCCATCTCAGTTTTATGTGGGATGTAAAGGTGACCTTGCTGCTGCATTACAAATACTCCAGGCAATACTTTTACTAAAGGCTGACTCAATAAAGCTGAAACAGTATCAGACCAGACAACAAGTTTCATTAAGATTTTTAACTCAAGACATTAACTCTAAAGCCTCAATATCCAATATTTATAAATGAAGCTATTGATCATCAGCGTGACACAAACTTACTTAGCAAACTGCAACCCTTTGCTTATTTCTTTCACAAGTTCTCTATTTATTTAGCTGAAATTATTAAGCTTGACCCAATTAATAAAAATAAGATGACTGTCTTCACCAAATGGCTACAAAGCCTTCCAGGGCACAGAAGGTTCAATTCCCTCTGGACGAAAGAGTTTGAGCACCTCTTCACTGCACATCTTACAGCTAGCTGAAGTGGGGGTAGTGGAGCAAGGAAGGAAAAGCTTTGTATGGTATTAAATCATTAGCAGATCTTTAATTGCTTCTGGAGGTGAGCTATTTTGGATTACACTGCATTCATATAAAGAGTATTTCTCTCTGTGTCTACTTAGGGCATTAACCTGGTGAAGCAGGATACAGTGGAATGAGCTGGGCTTTAGGATAGCGTATTTGTAGCAAAATTTTTGAAATCACCGTTTTTCATGTTCTGTTAACTCTTAAGGTCCAAGTGCCATCTATAACTCAAGCACTGAAAGAAATGTTACTAAAGTTCAGGTGTTGTAAAACTTTGGAGGCAATCTGTTCTTAAATGAAAATATGGTAAAAGTCAAATTAATTTCACTTCTTAGGAAAAAACACTTTTCAAGATTTTGGTGTTTGGTGGGGTTTTTTTGTTGGTTTTTNTTGGGATTTTCTTGTTTGGTTGGTTTTAGGGTTATTTTTGTTGTTTGGTGGGGTTTTTTGTGGGGTTGGTTTTGGGTTTTTTTTTGTTGTTCTTAATACCATGGGTACAGTGGCTCCATTTCATTATCACAAAAGCTTGGGAAAAAACATCCATTGAGGACAGCTTAGAAATAAGCCAGAAAAACTGTGTGGGTGACCTAATAAAGAATATTTATTGAGAATCTTCTGAACAAAAGAAGTTACAGTTGGAAGTATTCTAAAGCTATTCATAAAATTAAATTTAGATCTAGTAGTGATTTAATACCAGCAAAAGTTAGTAAGTAAACAGATTTTTCTACAGGAATAACAAGAAAATCTGAAGGAAAGTTACTGATCTGAAAGCTGTGAAGGAACAGGTGTCACCGACATGTTTAAAAAGAAGCTTTCTTTGAAATACATTTGTGTGAGAAACTTGCTGCCGGAAGCCTGAAGGCAAGGTGAGAATAATCATAAAAGCACAACAGAGTTGCTGCCAGTAAGAAACGACCACTCAGATTCCATCTGGAGACTCACTGCTCAAATATGGACATTGAAACCTCTGGAAAAAACAAGCAACCCACAACCCATCCTTAAAGGCTGCTTTTTTCCTATCAGTCTGGACTAACAGATGGGCCTTGCATCATTCCCCAAACAGACACAAAGACCAGCTTTGTCAGCACATGGCTGCATGGAAGCAGGAAGGATTCCAGAAGTGAGGGCTGTCCACTGAGAAAGGCCAGGCTCTTCCCAAGGACACCATGAAAAGTCAGAAAACACTCAGAGAGGTGCAAACCATAAGCAAAATTAGGACACAAGATACAGAAAAATATATGGTTAGTTTGGCTAAGCAATGATTGGCTATCACAGGAAAGTGTCTCAAAAAAGTGTGTGACATCTCAAATCCATAGGGTAAAACTGAACAGAGAAAATGATGCTAACTACAAAGAGGGAAAAAAAGGAAAAAAAAGAAAAAAGAAAAGCTCTGTTTCCTCAGAGATGTGATTGAAATCTCACCAAGTGCTACACTTTACACTGTGCTAGAAAAATATTAATGAAAGACACTAGCAGGAACAATTTCAAATTGGTAGATACATACTAGATGATCTGTGAGGTATTTTCCATCTCCGCAGTCTATAATCTTCAATTATCTTGCCTAAGATGCAATGTTAATTGTAACTATCCAGTCTGGCTTACTTTTACCCACAGCTTTTTGATTCTGAACCTCAAACCTATCAAGAAATTAAGACCTCTCCTTATTCAGTACTATTAGGCAACAGTACTATATTATTTCACAGTCATAGTAAAATTTATATGCACCTAGTGCTTTGCAGAACCATCACCACAAGGCTCTCAAACCAAACATGCAGCTCACTGCCCTCGTTTGAAACTCACCGCTGCCAAGAGTTACTTTCACGCACATGCTAAAACCACTGCTATGCAGCAAGACAGTTTAAAAACCAGATGCCATTTAGAAAACACATTTCAGTCAAAATGACTGCTGCAATAGTCTCCTGGAGTTAAATTCAATGACCCTAGCACAAATTATGTGAGTGTAAAAAAAACAAACAAACCTGCTCAAAACCATTTCAATCCAAATTACAGCTAGAGTATGCTCAGTATGTCAGCCTTGTTAGAAAAGCTCATACAGAAAGGTAACAATAGAATGTTACAATTATACATATATAAGCCAACAATTGATCAAATCTGGTTTTACAAAAATTATTAAAACCAATTCATCACTTTTTCTGAAGGCTTATAACAATCAGGTTTTAACTCTGAATTGTGTTTTGTACAAGGCTTTTAATGCATGAAAAACATACAGCAAAAGGGAGACTCTTCCCAATTGCTTACGGCCTTCCAGTGTGCAATTAAACATTCATCACTATACGCTTTGGCTAAACATTTTTTTTTTCCTCAGCTTAAATTAATCCAACTCTGTTTTAAACTATCTTATTACTGAAGTCAAAATGCTTTCGACATTAACAAAGCCACCAACAGACAGGGGTATCCCAGCCACAGCCTTAGTAATGCTCTACAGACAGCACTCTATGCCCATCAGTTCGGTAACACACACCTAGGTGGCCCTATAGGACCCTGAAGTGTATGGCAAACGTTGACCCAATCTGCTTTGCAAGCCTTTTTCTCCTGTGAATCACAGAATGGTTCAAGCTGGAAGGGACCATAAACACCATCTAATTCCAATACCTCTGCCATGGGTAGGGACACCTCCCACTAGACCAGGTTGCTCAAAGTCCCATCCAGCCTGGCCTTGAACACTTCCAGAGATGGGGCATTCACAACTTCTCTGGGCAACCTGTTCCAACGCTCCTTCCTCTGATCTCATCTAAATTTCCCCTTTCAGTTTAAAGTCATTACCCCTTGTCCTATCACTACATGCCCTTGTAAAAAGTCCCTCTCCAGCTTTCTCATAAGCCCCCTTCAAGTATTGAAAGGCTGCTGTAATGTGGAGCTTGAACAATGCCAGCTCTCTCAGCCTGTCTTCACAGGACAGGTGCTCCAGCCCTCTGATCATCCTTGTGTGGCCCTCCTCTGGATGTGCTGTTTGCGTTTCCCATCTGTCTTTGTCTTGTATTAATTATTTTTTGTGCATTTCTCTCACATACATATGACCTCATTATTTTGTGTTGACTCTCCAGAACCTTGCATGTTATCTCTTTATCTGTAGTAGTATGCACCACACTTCTCAATTTTCAAGTAATTTCTGCATAGCTCATCAACGGGTTGACAACACTTGAACAGAAGACTTCAGATTGCGTCAAACAATTTAACGCTAATTACTAACTTGAACAAACTTTCAAGAAATAAATGTGTTGACAAATTCCAGATGTGGCAGCATTACATTCACTAAATGTTTAATTACTACAGGGCAGGGGCTACGTGGGGAAGGAAATCAAATGACTACTTCTGCTACCATTTATCTCTTAAAAACCAATGTTGCACAGGCTAACATCTTTTTTCCTGTTATTTTTATACCCATTTAAGAATTTAAAAATGTTTCTTCTATCATGTTGTTAGTGATGTTTAGCTGTTAACTAGGAAGCACTCTAAACAGCCTAGCAGGGAAGGAGATTTGTAACACATTTTCCTCTAAGAATTATCATGCAACGTGCCTACTTTCAATCTTTAGTTGAATAAGGAATTTATTGGATTGAGATCAGTTCGTGTCACTGAAGACATCATGTCATACCATCTTCTTCAGAATGCACTACATTTTATCATAAAAACACAGAGTTCTTTCCTTCTAACACAACGACTCTCATAGAAGATTTTCAGAATCTTATTGATATACAGATAGGAAAACTTGCTTCAGTTTCCCAAGTAATTTTATTCCAGACCTATTTATTTGAATACCCTTTTACATTTTAAGAAAATCTTTTTATATTTGTTACTCTGCATCTCTCTCTTTAACTTCACTAAAGGTAAATCTATGCAACTTACAGATTTAAACAAGTAGTCCTTCTGGCTTTTTCAAAGTTTCATTATATTGTGGCTCAGTCATTTATTAAGACAGCCAAAAAAAACTTCCTCCTCTTCCTTCCATTTCTAAACGATGACCTCTCTTTTTAGAAGAAATGTTTATTTACCCTCAAGTATATGACCTTGAATTTCACGCTGTTAAACCCACTCAGTTTGTATCATATTCACCATCTTCAAGATGTTTCTTGCATAACTCTTCATAGCAGAAAAGTTTACTAAGCCCAAGGCATACCTTAAAATTTTACACTGTCTTTCAGTTTCAACTACACAGTTCGAAAGAATTCTCATATGGCATTTTCCCCACTGTATAATCAATGTTCACCACTTCTGTTTTAATCACTTAGTCTTATTTTCTGTGTCCTGTTTACAATAAATACTATTTGACAAAAACTGCTGCCAATTTCATAGAGTTAACCAAGGCACACATGAATTTTCTTTTTTTCCCCTTTTCACTCCTCTCTTTAGGTACCATCCTACCCTCTCCTGTCTTTCAGACCACAGAACACCTTTCTGCATACCAGAAGCTGCCTTATTTCTAGCACGTTCTCCTCCAAATGGCTTTCTTGAGGCTTTTCAATCTAAAGTGAAGCAAATGTATTATCTTCCTTCAAGGAGATACTTCCTCACCGTGCCCTAGAATTCACATTCATATTTTAGAATCAGCTTCTCAATTAGCAGTCTGTCTTCTAGGGTTTTTTTTGTTCGGTGGCTCTGACAAGCTGCAAATCTTGACTTATCAGTGCAGCATCCTTTCATCTCTCCTATGTACTTTTTCATTTTCTCTAGTCCTCACAAAAATTAAGTCTCTGTACCTGAGGGATATAATTGGAAATCTCTACAGAAATTTGTTAAGAACTCTGGAACTGGTCAGAGGGGATTTTATTTTGATCCTCCAAAGCACGCAAAACCAAGGCCTGGATATATTTGTAACCAGCTAGAGATGTTTACATCTAATTTACTCCATAACAACGAGGGAAAGGCAATTCTAAGCAGGAGGACTACAGAGAAGTTATAGACCAATATTCAAAAGTACTCACCTTTCTATTTCATACTTTAAAATCAGAGCAAATGAAGATGGTAACAGATGGCCAAAGAAACACTTGGGGAACTATGTTTACAGTTATACTTAAGTCAGGTAGCTTCATAAAGTGGACATCAGACAAAGACTGGCTATTTTTCAAGGTACAGGCAATAGGCAGCCAACAGAAGCATCCTTCTGCCACCCCGACTCTTTTCTGCATCAGAGATCTCAGGTTCCAAGCCTTTTTTAGAAGATGAGAAAGGCAATACAACGATTGGTTTCCAGAATCAAACCTTTGTAAACTGACCAAGCATATAACCTTAAATCTCCACATCTAGGAAATTTTCACATTTGGGGTTTGTTTTTTTTTTTGGTCCTTCTTCTATAACACTTCTGCTTTCAATGACAGCATTTCTAGATATTGTAAAACAATTTCCATCAGGAACAGAAAAAAACTAACCTTTAAAATACTACCAAGTATTTGTGATACTTAAAGGACTTGATACATTTACAGAAGGCCCCTAAATTTTTTATGCAATCTCAGTAAAATATAGAACTGTCCACACAGTTACTAGCCTTCTATTGCTATATAAAGGAGTTCTGTTTGCAAATATAATTTTGAATTTAAAAAATAATTTAAAACAATCAGGATTTCCAAGGAATGGAATCCTTGGACAAGAGGACAAGAATCAGTACTCTGTATAGGCCATGAGCAGAAATAACGAAACTAGAGGAGATTCCTCATAATCAGATGTTTGGGAGTATCCTCTAAAACTAAGCTACTTTGCTTTCTCCAAAAAGAAAAGGGTTTTCAACAACGTGTTAACTCCAGGCTATTTCTGGATGATTGTTATAATTAAGTTTAAAAAGAATATTGATACAGATCTTGTATAAAGAAACAGTATATTAAGAATTTTTAATTAAAACAATCACTCCAGGAAGATTTGACCCAAATATTTCTGAAATACAAAACCCAGTCATTTTATCAACAAGACTAGACAAGTGGTAAAATACACTGTAGTCTGAAGTGGGAGTCTGCTCTGAAAAAAATGACAATTTTAAGATATTTTGTATTTTGAGAATACTAAACCTAATATTTATAGACTCTCCACACGCTGTAGAAGACTGAAATCAATACCACGTTCACTGTGACTATATAAAACTCTGCACATTTTAGTGGTTACATAAATGATAACAAAATTAATACAACAGTAACAAAAATAACAACAGACTCAACTTTATCAATCACTAAAATAAGTACATCACTTGTACAAAACAAAGATTGCTCTTGGTCCTCTATGCTGTCTCTTTAAAGGACTGGTAAAAGATGCCTAGGAAACAGTATGATAAAATTATAAGCAAGAAAAATTCCCCAATATAGACAACTGGCTCTTGGTAATCTTCATTTCAGGGACTTCAGTAATTAGGTATAAAATTGTTAACACATATGGATGTGACCGGTTGAAATATGACATTTCCTGTTGTTCTTTTAACACAGGTGCTACAAAGATTGTGGAACTGTGACATTACTGCACCTAATCAACACACTGGAGGGGAAACGTATTATGAGGCTGCACATAAACACCAAGAAAATAGAAACAACAATACTACCTAGCTCTCAATAAGAGCTGCATATACAGCACTGACTCATACTAGGTTTTATGCCATCAAACAGGGCTTATAAAAAAATAAATTATTTACTTTCACATAAGACAGTAATTAGAATTTGATTTGACACACGATGTTGGATCCTGGAGAAACCAAGACTTATGAAGTTCTTATACAACAGCAATTGAGATGAACAGTTATAGTTCTGGTCAACAACTTACCAAACAAAATCATTACATTTAAGTTTAACATTCCTGTATCTTTGTTCACAGGTATCTTTAAGCAGAAAAGACAAAACACCAAGGATGAATGCAAGATCAAGGCTGGGCAACTGCCACCACACAGCACAAAGGAAGAGATGACTCTGTAAAGTTGCTCTTCTCTGCAGCAGGAAAAGGACAGGTCTGTAAGCTCCCCTCTCTGAGAAAGCCAGGAAATAAAATACTGGCCCTGAAGGACAATAGTCTGTTCTGAAACAGTAGATCTATTGCATTTTGGTCCCGCCAGGAGCAAGAGAAAAACCAGGATGGAGACTGTCACTCAGGAAATCAATCAATCCCTCTAGTTATCTTAAAATCAATGAAACAAACCCTACTGCAACAGCACAAAGCTAATGATTGTAACCTACAGCGAGAACTTTTAGGTTTTCTTTTAAAAAGTCTAACTATTATTTAAGTTTAGGTGAGCTACAACAGAGGTTACAAAATTTATAACATCCATTTTTGTTAGTCATTCTACACAAAGCAAAGCTTTCGTTCATCCATGAGTAACTCATGAAATATTAAATATCTCAGTTCAATGACCCATTAAATACTGTAGAAGGAATTGCAGCAGATATCCATAAATATCTTTATACCTCTTGCATAGATGATCCTACACGATGATCATAACTACCACTTCCCATCTTTTATTCAGTTATAATTGGTTTTATCAGATAAAGAGCATGAAACATCTCTGTCAGCAATTAACTGGAAAGGAAAAAACTCTGTTCTTCAAACACAACACTTTTTTAATGCAGGTTCCATCACTCAACACAATTGTGAAATTCTGCTAGCTATAACACGTATCACTTAGTTTTTCTAACCTGGAAAAAAAAATGTTTCTGACATTCACATGTTTGGTAATCAACATGTGTCATGTAAAAAAGTTTGCACTCAACCAAGGCAGCCAGTGAACTAGCTGAACCAGTGTGCTAGCACATCCATCAGTGGATGCTGGTCAACAAATTTAACTGCACTGTATTTGCAGACAAGTGATATGGTCAGGCTGGAATAAGGAAAGAGAAAAATCTTATATCAAATACTATTAGACTTCAAGAAATCCATGGGGATTGTTTGCTGTTTGGAGCAGTGACTATGGTATATGTTCCACTTAAAGACCTGCAAAAGGGAAGCACTGCTTAGGAACAGTACAGAGACAATTAGTACTTCTCCTGTCTTTACAGCATTCAAGGGTAATACCATTTAGATGGACAGAAGCATTCAGAGAGACAAACCCTCCACCGACTCCTATAAACATTTCGCTATATGCATTGGCTTGAAATTTGTGTAGTTATGTAAACTGACTATATGGTTCCTACATCATCACAAATCATCTATGAAACAACAGAGTGGAAAGCAGTAATGTGCTGCACAAGGCAATTTCCACGTAATTCAGGAATGGATGAAAAGCATGGAAGAACCTACATAAGGTGTCCTATTTCAGTTTCAGTGGAATACAATGCAATCAAGAAACAATTTCTCAGGTTTCCATGACTAATTCTTACTATTTTCGCAGCTGATCATTGTCATAGCCACTGTATTTTGAATAATCAAGTCAAGACTTTCCTGTAATATTCAGTAAATATAAATCTGAATTTTTTTCAATGTCAAAATTAAATCATCATAAAATGGTGATGAAAAATTCCAAAGTGCTATACTGATTACCAAACTCTGAAAAATCCCAAGAAATCAATGGAAGGTGCATAAAAGCAGGAAAGCATCAAGCAATCACCTAAGTCTTTTGATCTCACGGATGAAAGATAGTCACCCTCCTACTAAAAGGGCTATTTCCTACTGTAGTGAGAAAAAACAGGAGACAAAGAAAACTGAAGAAACAGAGGGGAAGCAGTTATGATCTGGCATACCAGGGTCTGATGAAAAGCTATTTTTCATTCCAATCAACTATTATCCTGAACACTTTTCCACCTCCTTGGAGGCCCTTCCACATAAGCTTACATGATGGATCAGTAGGTCCCTTGGTTATCTTCCAGATTCTCTTCAGTAAGCAGAAGTATTGCTCAAGTACATTTCAAAATGTCCATAGCTGAATCTGCATTGCATTCAATAAATGTCAAAAAAAATGGTAGCGAAGAACCAATTGATTAGGAAGTGTCGTTACCAGTGTGTTACTTGTCAGTAAGAGAAGCTCAAGCAGCAGAGACCAAAATGCTGTCTAGGGTATGCTCTGGTTGAAAACACTTCCCTGGGGGCCTTTCCCTCTCTGCCACTGAAGGCTCAGACCTGCTTTTCAAGCAGCTTTCAACAGATTTTTGTCCAAGATGACACATTAAGAAGCACAGCCAAGGCAATTACTGCCAGGAGTTAGTTACTGGATCAGGACATCCAGACTATTCCTCCAAGGTGCTTGGCAGCCTACACCCTCTAAACGGCTGCATCCAATTTTACTACCAGAAGTAACATTCTGGAAAGCAGCAGTGTGGATCTCCTCCAACTTAACCAGTGTTCAATACTAAACTCTCAAAGCAATCTCTGTCCTTGCACTTCTTGTCCTGCAGAAGCACTACATATAGTTAAAACTTGACTGATTTTATCTGGAAGTGCACTAAGACTTCACCGACCCAAGAATAATTTTAAGACCCTAACCTCAGGAACAGCATTTCTAAGACAATTTTGCAGCAAGAAACCCCCCACCAAACCAACCCAAAAAAAGAACAAATGTTCATACAACTACTCTTCTACCTCTAATAAAACTGTTGTCAATTTATTTATAAGAGAAATTGTGCAATATGAATGCTACCATGGTAACGACTCACTTTATTGAACAAGAGAGAAAATAATTATCCCAAACCTGCATATCATGCAAGCACGGGCAGTAAATTTAGTGCTGTCCTTTTCCCCCTTGCTGTATTTCTTCTTGCGAAGAGAAACAGATTTTGAATTTATACCTCCTAGCAAGCCAGGCATCATTTTGCTTGTCCCTCCCACTTCTTTGTATATTTTACACCTCCTGAGTGCATGATGTGAAGGACCCAGTTACTTACAAAAAGAAAAGGGGATTAACGAATCAGAAATGCTCTTTCCCCTCCTGAGTTAAGTACAGAAGACTCCTATGTAAATGTCTCACGCATTTAAAAGAAAAAAAAAATGAAGCCCTAAGGCAAGCACAGCACATGCTTAGTATTCACTGAGTATGCTTAAACAGGAACCCTTATATTTATAGTAAAACAAAAGTTATTCAGCTCCAAACATAAATTAAACCTGATTTTACTGTTCTGTCTGAATATTCTTTGTAATATTATGTTTGCGAACATTGTTATATTTTATAGACAAGGGAGCATAATATTTTCAGAAGAACTGCATGGATTTAGCCATACAAATCCAATTAATCTCAATAGAAATTGTATGGCTAAGTCCCTGTGCCTGACTTTGACATTATGGAAGCAGTGGGGGAGGTTTTTCAAGTAGTGAATATGTATTACACAGAATTCATTTTTTTCAAAGAGAAATAAACCAGCATGTAGATATTTACAGATATCAGAAAACACGTTTATGTGACTCTGTCAAGAAAATCACATTCCTAGCAAAGCAGGCAACGATTTCCACAAAACTCTACAAAACCCAGCAGTATTATCCTGCAGTCTATGAGATAAAAGTAATCACATACACATATTGATAAAATTATTCTTATTTTAGCTCCAGTTTTGATCTTTTTTTTCTTCATCTGCAGTAGACCTGCCTGTCTGATGTAAAACGTACAAGAATTAATTTAATCTTGTGTTCACAGTTAGAGGATAGCCAAAACAATGTGTCTGGGATACACAAAATTCATGTTTTTAAAAGGTCACTTTAAAGTGACTTTGAAGTACTGCTTAAAAAGATGATCTCATTTGCCACAGGCCTGCCTCACTTTTTTTTGTTTGTTTGTTTATTTGCAGTCCTAAATAACTTAAAAGAGTAGAAACAAAACTACTCTCATCCAACTCCAGCAACACAGAATGCAGCTAATTTTGGCTATTTCTGGGTAGATTTCTTCAGTTACTAGCAATAAATTACATCTATACATATTCATGCACACATACAACACAGGTTGTGCATAACCTTAATTCAGCAAGCTGTCTTCATAGAGCTGGAACTCTCCAAACCACCCAAATACAACTCACCATGATATGGAATTTTCTCTGAAATATAGACTTGTAATGGTATGTAATACCAAGTATGTTTAATACCTATGAAGCTCCTACAGAAAACCAAAATATAATTCTAGTAGTTGAACTGGTAAAACTCGTAATTCCATATAAAAAATGGTTACTCTTAGCTGCCTTCTCTCTTCCCCAAAGCCGTCAACAACCAATACCAGGATTTCACTTCATAAATATCAAGTAGCTGCTTTCAATCTTAAGAAATATAAACCCAAGCCCACTAGAGACACATATTTCCCAAACAGCAGTTGAACAGTGAAATCCCAAGTGTTTTAACTGTAGAAGAGGTGTAAATAATGTCTTATTTTACAATAATTTAAGTTCCGCATTTGACAGAACTTTTTGTAAGGACATTTCTGCCCCCACTCCCCCCCCCCAAATTAAAGCATAATTCACACAGAGGCAGTGGAGACTTTTTTTCTGAAGAAGAGAAAGCAAGTGACTTTTGGGAATTAGCTGGGCATATAACATATTAAAAGTGACTAAATGATATGGACAAATCCACCCCACAAAAGCCTATTTTTCCTGTGTATGCATGGCTTGGCTGGTTGCTCACAGGAAGGCTTAGCCCACCTGCTAGTTGAAAAGTCATATTTAAAGCTTGGTACATTTCAAGTTAATCATGACAATTCAACACTCAGTGTTGAGTAGAGCACCAACTCCTTGTAGTTGCTCACTGCATCCCTCTGCACTCCACGCACCTTCTGCTCCTCCTGCTCTCTCACTTCTCAGCAGCAGATGCTCCACGTCCTGAGCCTGGGTCTTGGCTAGATCCTCACTAAATGGCCAGCAGCAGGTCAAACAAACAAACAAAAAAGAATCTGTGCACATGCTAAAAAGTCTCCTAACACAGTATGAATATGGACACCGATTTTCATTAGATTTGGAAGACTGCATGTCTTTGAAACTTGTGCCTTGCTGTCAATTTCAGCCAGAACTAGATAAGCTAAGAAAAAAAAAAAGCTGTGAAGGACATAAACAGGGTGAAAGAATAGACACCTGTGTGATTTAGTCTGCTTCCTCCGGAAGCCAAGCTAGAAGATACTAAAGAAGTACTGTGAATATAAGGTACATGCTAAAGATTATCACATGCAAATACATAAAGCATTTGGCTGGGACAGTCTTATCAGAGTTATCCTCAACAACTTATACAGCACTTTTGTGCTCCAGACAAAAAAAAAGAATGTTTGGATTGGTGCAATGTGCAACTCAGTAATTAGACACTGACATGTTTATGTCAAATTTGTTTTGCAGTCGGTTGTCTTTGTGGGGGAGTGATTTTGTTTGTTTTGGTGTTTTAACCAAATCCTTCTTTAAAAAAAGAAGAAAATCCAGAAAACTGAAACAAGCACGAGATTCCCATGCAGCCTCCTCTATCCAAACCTTCCTGGTGATCTTTAATAATCTTTAATCAAGGATGAGATATATTCAGTAGCTATTAATACATGCAGGATTGTCTGCTTCACAAATAAACTGTTACTTATTCATTCAGAAATGTAATTACCATTCAGGTGACTAATGAAACAATACCTCGTTGTGAGATTTTTTTTCCAGAGGATAGTCATTATTGTTATCTAGGTTCAGAGCTTAGCTTTTAGTCTCTAAATGCTTATTTTCTTCAAGTGACAAGACCCTTGCACTTCTGCCTGAGTGCAATCCACAAAAAAAAAAGTGTCTCTCTGCTTTTAGCCTGTCTCATCACCAGCCAGAGCCTGAGTTACATTTCCTAGTGGCAGAATGCAGTCTATTCAAAACAGCATGATTAATGTAACTAAAAAGAAAATCACAAGCAGAAAGAAATAGATTAAAAAACAACAAAACCCTACATACATATGGTCTTCTCTGAGACTCGCCTTGTTAACATTCCACTTTTTTCAGCCATAGGGTGAAACACTTGCTGGTACTGCCTGAGTGCAACTGCTGCATCTGACACTATAACTTGAATCCTTCCCCCTCTCCAACACAACCCAAGGCTGAATTCAGGTATTGTTCCTCCCATTACAAAGCAACTGAAAGAAAGCCACTGCCAGGTTCCCATAAAGCTTGGGAAAGGCTTAACTGTGTTTAACCCTTAGGGCTCCCTGGAATCAGCTGCACTAAGTCCTCTGGTGCTAGGGATGCACACAGCACCACTAATTCCCTCGTTCTTCTAACTGTTAAATGCTGTATTTGAGAACGCCACAGATGATGCAGACAGAGCACAGAAAAGGTGCTGCGAAACAGGAAAGTGTCATTTTATTCATTGCAAACAAGTGTTACAGTTCTCCTATGAAGAGCTAATGGCAGGACTACAGATGTAATATATTAACAACTACTCACCTTCTGTTTTTTTCCTCCAATAAATAAATGTATTCACCTTTCCAAATTTGTTCCTTCAGGTTCTCCATAAGAAGAGAATCCAATAATGTAATGAACTGGCAATAAGGCAGCTGTGCCCCAAAATACACTTAATTTTTCAATTCTGTAACCATTATTCACAATAAATATACACTGCTACATTCCTTGTGCTCAGACTGGGAAGTAAAGATAACAGTATACATGTTAATGCTTATGGATGTCTGGCTTACCACAGCTGCAACTCGGTATTGAGATCTGACATTGCTACAACACAAATAAACGTATTTAAAAAAATAAATAAATCAGAGGATAAAGAATACATGGGCAAAGTTTTATGCCCCTTGTTTCCAATATCTACCTCTTTCTATTTAAAACATATTAGGATTTAACATCAAAATGAACATTTTTCTTTCTACCTAAGCAAATCTGGTTGTAAGTATTATGAAGGTGACAGTGATTGACAGTTACATGATGACACACTTGACATGTATCACATCTGTCAATACTTTTTTCCTCATTCATGCAGGGGGTTTTTTTCAGAAGAATACAGTATTTATTAGTACAACATTTCCTACTTCAACATGCAGAAAAAGTTGTTTAACTAGCATTGTAACATTTTGTTGTAAAATAAGAGTTATTTACTTTAAAAGAAATTAAACCCCTGTGCTGTCAGTACTTTCATTCCTATGAATATGACCTTAAGGAAGCCTATCATCTGATGCAATAGATACTTTATATGGATAGCACTTTTATAGGTAATGCAGATAAGAGTATTGTTCCGCTCATGAGGCAGAGGGAGTTAAATCATGAAATATTCAGTTTTAATTAAGATTATTGTATCAAAGGCAAGGCTTAATGCAGAATTGAAGTAAGGATCGAGGTTAATGCCTGTTCTAAAGCAAATTTACATAAATTATGTTTCACTAGTGTACCATGAGTCTTATTCTATCAATTTATACCATGTGAGATCATGGAAATTAGAGATGGAAAATATCTACTAAGTCATCTTCACTCTCTTCCCTCCAATGCAGAATTATTTCCTCCAGTTCACGTCTGAATGCTTTGTCCACTATCATTTTAAACAGCTGAAGCAGTGGGGCATTCCACTAAAACTTCAGGCGAGACTACTACACACTTCAACATTTCCAGCAGAAAGGTTTTTTAATCATATTCAAAGCTAAGATACCCCTCATCTTACTTCATTACTCTACTCAGACCTCTTTGGACTCCTCTAAATGAATCCTTTCTTGGCACTTGAAGCCTATAAATACTTTCAGACATTTTCATCATCCCCTGATAGCTATTTAGCCAAATTAGAGTAGGGATCATCTCTCTTCATCTGAACATCACCAAGCACACAGATAGCTATAAGTAATAATTACATGTGTTCATTTCCTTTAATCTTTCTTCACAAGTCATTCCCTTCTAGCCTTTAATTTTTGCCACTCTTCATGCCTTCTTTTAAGTGTTACTACTTTCCAATCATTTTTCTTTCTGTGAGAAGCTTTATTTCAGGTCATTTCCACTTATGCATGCTAGCTTGAATTTACCACTTTACCCTGACTTTTCACTAATGTGTGTGGGGTTTTGTGGGATTTTTTTTTTTTCTTTCTTTTGTTTTCTTTTATATGAAAAGATCAGGCTCAAACATCTCCTCTGTTCATGTCAAAAAAACAAAGAAAAAAAAATTACCTGCACTAGAGACCAGCATTTTGGCTTATTGAAATACGATAAGCTAAGTGTCTAATAAATGCAAATTTGTTACATCACTCATTTTTATGTTTGGCTCTGTTTTTCCAGATTTTAGACACCATCAACTTTGGGCAATCAGTTTTAAACACCCTTGGTTTTCAGAGTACAGACTACTAATTTTTTCTTTGTATTTGTCTTAGTATCTGCATAAACACATTCACAAACAAGAAAATTAAACTAAGACTTCAAGCATTACTTTTTATCTCCTATCACACTAATGATTCAGTCACGTTCACTAGTTTTCTTCCTGACCATCCCAACACAGAGCTATCTCCAGGGCCCGAGAACAACATGAAGTTACAATCACGTGAGCCAGAGCAAGATGGCTTTGCTCTCCTCAGATAGCAGTGTTGCTTGCTGAAGTGAATTCCAGACACCAAGAAGAATTAAAATTTATGCTGGTTTTTGTATGGGAGATAAGAATAGGATATTGGTTTGAGTAGGAGTTAATCTAATCTTAGAAGTGATAAAAGGAGATTTCTTTTCTGCTAAGGAGATACTGCCATGCTAACTCTGCACCAGTGCCTCTATTTCTTCCAACCATTAAGAAATGTTCTGGTTCTGGTCATGGCTGCACAGAAAACATGCTAAATTAAGTGGTCAAATAGCACTCCACAGGCTAGTCCCATGAAATGTCCACTACAAGGTTAAAACCAGCAGAATCTCAATAGGTTTTGCTTTATTCAGGAGGGAAGGAAAAGGGCAGGACAGCACGTGTTGACCAGCAGACCAGCCTGCCATGCAAGAGCTCCAGTCACATCAGTCACCACATGTTCCCAGTTAGCCACCCTTTCCCCTTCACCACTACTGCTGGTAGCCCATTGCATTTTAGATACAAGTTGATAACTTAAACAAAAAGCTTAGCTATATCAAATGCTTGTTGGTAAAAGCTATGTATACAGTATGTGTCACTATCAATTAATAGTCAGACAAAAACAAAAGAGATTTTTCAGGATAAGATTAAAAAGCAATACAAAGAGATGATGCCATTGAAGCCCCTGCTATACCTGTTCAGTGAATCAGAACAGATTACTTCAGTCTTCCACTCTTCTAGACTGTTAGTCTAACATCTTTCACAAGTACTACAGTCACACAAATTATTAAAAAGCTTTTCTCTACACCATCAGTGTTACACATCCATTAGAGGCCACCCCAGGCTAGAAAATATCTGTTGCAAAAAGTCTTCCTAGGCCATATGCTAGTAATAAATAAAACTGGCTGGAAAAGATCATTTCATAACAACAATCCTCAGTTTTCTTCTCATGTCTGTGTGGTAATCTCTTAAGTCAATCTGTTTACTCTGTATCCACTATAGTAATGTTTTTTATGTGTATGATTTGTCCATCTTTTGATGTTCTCTTTCATATTACTTGCCTAGATATCTAGAAAATAGAACACCCTCTTGTTTATTTTATGTAGATCAGAAATGGTGCACAACATATCCAGGACTATTCAACTATTAAACTAGATCAACTTGGGTCTTCACCTTATCTATGCCTCTTAATAAACACTCCAGCTACCACCTTTGCTATTTTATTTTTTTTAAACTGACTACTAATCTGAGTCTGAATTCAGAACCCTTGAGAAGACACAGAAGTTTTGTCTGTATATTCTACTTCTTATACTGGAATGTTTTAACACATTCATCAAAGAATGACCAATTTCCCACTCTTCATTTGTATTATATTTCAAGAAACATTCATGGAAGGTGAGCAGGCAGAAGAAACCAAAGATATGTTCTATGTGAATTGCTATGGAGACCTAGCACTACGTCCTGCTAGAAATGGCAACATACATAAACGTATTATCATATTCAGAAATAAACATTAGTTAGAAAATAAGGGAATAATTTGAAGATTAAAATACAGTATTTTCAGTACTGGGATTTGATTTTTTTTTAAAGACCTGTCTCTACATGGATAACAGCAGTGTAATGGATGTTCATGTAAATGAAGTTAAAGTTGCCCCATCATATGTTAATGAAACATCTGCTCATCTGAACTAGATCTCTCTTCAAATATTGCAATTTTACTTTCAGTTAAGCTGTGCCCAAAAATCCACTTTGAAAAAGATAAGTCATATTTTTAAAGTTTACCTCTAAAACACTTCCAGAAATTTGAGTAAGTGAGTGGCCTTTCATTTCATGGTAATTCTTTTGTGAATTCCACTCACCTCTTCATATTTTAAAACAAAGGTAGAAGATTCTACCTTTCTTGACATACTTGGCTTTCTCATGCAGAGAAAGATCACTCTCAGAGCATTTTCCACAAGACACTGAACTGTTCTGTAGTTGCTGTTATGGAAATACGGTTCAAAGATGTACAGTTCACATTGCAATGTCAACAATGTCAAATGACAGATCATTATCATTTTTCTGTGAAACTTATGAAAACCTAACTTTCTACCAGGATATTCTTGTCAATGAAAAGACAGTTTCAGCAGTTCTCAGGAGTAAGACAAAAGCAGTCCAGCAAAAAGGAATGATGGGAAGGTCAACAAGAGTGTGCCAGTCATGCACTGCAACCCTGGGCATGCTCTTCCCGAGTATAAAATGCAGCATAACTGGCCAACAATCTGCAAGAGGAAGGAGTGGGAAGGTGTAGAAATCCACTAGCTCCCCTACTCTGCAAACATTTTGACAAGGAATATGACATCCAAGTAGAGATATTTGATGGTGGGTTTTTCTGTTAGCTTTACAAGCAATTCAGAATAATTACTGATAAAACACTTTTTAGTCCTTCAGGATAGAATAGCTTTAGATAGCTACAATGTAAGTATTTGCACCCAAGGCTGTCCTGACTTCTTTCCAGTTGATAGAGCAAAATCAGTACATCAAGACATGGCTCACTGTAACCTAATACAGATTTTTAAACTTTTCATAAACAAACTGATTTCAGATGCTCATGTGTACTGCAGGGGATGATGTTCCCTACATGCTTGTTTCTGTTACCTAGAAAAGCACACTAGCTCAGATATACTTCTTCTGTGCAGAAACTTACATGTAACTAGAATCAACCTCATCCAAAATTATCACATTATTTCTTCTGTCATCCACCTTCTTTCACCTCATGTAAGAAGGTAAATCATAAGGTCTGCAGTGCCTAATGCACCTGCAGATATTCAACATCATTTTCAGTGTTTAAGATAATAATAATCAATTTCATGGCAGATTCACCTACTGATTAGCCAAATCACAGGGATTTTTTCTAAAAACACACTTTTCTGAATCAAGGTTTTTCAAGACTCAGCTACTGTAGGATTTGTTTCAGCTTATTCTGTCACTCTTCATACTTTAAATATGCAATATTTGCAATGTTTACTAGGAGTATAAACTTTTCATGTGATATTTACTCACACCTTGCTACCAATTTTCCACACTGCTCCCCCCAGTATTTTCCAGTTTTGATTTCCATAGATGGAGAAGAGAGATTATGTCAATTCTTAACCACTCCTCATCTATCAAGAGGCATTCTTTTGTCAATGAGCTTCATATTTTGAAATTCTCTTTCAAATTAACTCTAATGCAGCTGCTTCTTTTGTCCAAGATACTGTGGCAAGCCCCACTATCCCCTATTGAATGAACACAGAAAGCAGCAGAGGGTCTTTAGGGGAGAAGGGATGTCAAGCAAAGTCAGTAGCTAGAGTTGACTGCAGCTGGCAGGGCAGAAACAGTACAAATATTCACCAAAGGGATCCAACATACCCTTTAATGTACCGTTTTGTTACCTTGTGCTTTAATACCATACACGGACACCGCCTTGGTACTTTCCAACCTCATCAAAAACTAGAATGGGTCCCTAGTACAGATACAATGCTGCAAATTTATTTCACATGTGTTACAGCAAAATCATCTGCATTGAAGTGACTGGTGGGGCATTGAGTACTAAAGAAAACATTGACAGTGAGATGTTAGAGCACGGTAAGCAGGGAGTAGAGGCTCAGGACCATATCAGAACTAGTTCAAGGAGCGTTATCAGTAGAAGAACATAAAACTATAGCCAACTCTTTAATAAGTGATTCTGAACCATCTCGCATGCTGTTACTGAGGTTGGAATTATATTCACTCCTGTATTTGCAGGGAAGTAAACAATATATTTAATGTGAAGGCTTGCAAACTTGAGATCTTGACAAGATCTTAGTGTCCTTAACAACAGTACTGAAGTAAATACCACAAAGCAAATAAAGCTATTTAGGCTAAAAGACAATGGCAGAAAAAAAAAAAAAAAAAAAAAAGGCAGATAAAACTGGCCTTGCATAGTCTTAAACCTGGAATTAGACATTAGTTCTAGCCACGAGGGAAGGAAGAAACTGGGACACTCAGTGTAACTCTTTGATCACAAGGGCTGGTTTTAGTTTTGCAACTGTATTTCACTGAACCAGGTTCTATACAAATACTCAATGAAGAGAAGTTTTGGGTTTTCCCCAAACTGATTGTGATCCAAATTGTCAAGAGAAACCAGACACGTTATTTTTAAGAAAGAGATTGACAAAATTTATGAAGAGTGTTAACAGGAGGCTCAAAAGGTTCTTTGTACTCTCATATCGTACTGTCCTACTCATACCCTCTTAAATCAAGAGATTTGCAAGAGAACTAATGAACTCTATCCTAATCCTCTGGTTCACTTTATCTTAGTATTGTGTCCTACCTTATTGCCGTGCATAACTGTCAATCTGGAATAGATACAGTAAATGGTTAAAGCAAATCGGTTAAGAAATTTGTCATACACAGGCTGGTTTTAGATATATATGTTAAGAGGGGCTGTGTAGTACTTGCTTAATTAATCTTTGCTGTCTTAATAGATGAACCAGATGTACTATTATGTTCTTTGTTCTTCGCTAAAGAGGGGATGAGCTGATTATTTATCTCCAAACAATAGAAGAATTTTTTAAAATTTTTCTTAAAATCTGGGAGGCAAGCACTAACAAGCTTCAGCTGCAACTGCTTGATGTAAACATAGGGTGAATTTGTTCCTGGACTATTAAAAGATGTTCCTTCCATTAAGTAGATGAAACCAATTTCTAAATAAGCATGTAAAGAAAGTGATGGAAAAGACACTTCGGAAGGAGGGAATTTTGCTTTGTCTTCAGTCCATTCATATTTACTTCTTTTATACACTAACATTTTCACAGAGAACATACAAATTATGTATGAATGTTGTATATGACATTAGATGAAACTAACAAACAGTCTGTACTGGGAACATGTGTCTGTGTATCTTCACTGATACTGAAAGAGGAGAGGAAGTTTATTTGGACCAGTAATGAGAATGAGATAACCCCAGAGTCTACAGTTCATAATCCATCATTCCTGTCATTGGGAGGCTATGAAGCAAAGGTCTTCTGACAGACTAGACACAGGAGTATACCATAAATCTGAAAAGATCTCATGAAGAAAAAAGAAAAAAGCAGCTTTTAATATCTCTTCCATCTTGCTTCTTTTTTTTTTGGTAGAAGTAAACACTACCTCTCTACAAGAAATTATAGCAAGACCACTTGGGGGATAACAACTCCTGAGGCCAGACTGAATTAAGCTGTGTAATTTTATTTACTTTTCTCTGAAGCAAGAGAACAGTGAAATGCAAACAGTCATTTGCAGATTAAATCAACAGGGTAGAAGTAGAGGTTGATGACATCTATTGCAGTTTAAGTCTAGAACTCAAGAAGTTATAAAACTAGGGAAATACATGAGAGTACATTTGTTTATATAAAAAAAATTAAGAAAATCTACATACACAATCAACTACAAGAGACACTAATTTTTTACAATTATCTCACTTCTGAATGTTCTTAATAATTCAATATTTTAACAAATAAAATAGTTATTCAAATATATCAATATTTTTGTATACAACTATTGAAACCTCTACCTAATCTTGAGGTACTGCTGCTCAGTACTACCTAATGGGTGTATAAAGTAAGACATTCCAAATTCAGATGTGTGATATACTGTAATTATGTCCTGAATCAGTTTACAATACAATCTCAGAGATTAAAAACTTTTTTCTAAACATTCAACAAGAAAACAAGACATCTCACCCTAACACAAACTTGAAGTCATGAAGTTTTGAATGCTAAGCTCATCTGAGAACAGATTAGAAATACAGTCTGCCAAGAAATAGCCCTTCCCAATTACCTAGCTAATGTTTGCTACAAACTTATCAATTATTTCAGGTAAAATTTCAGCACTGACTGTACCCAGTTATCCAGAAAAAAAGACAAGCGCAACACTTCAGAACTTTCACAAAAAATAGGATGCAAAGAAGAGTGGTTTAAGAGAAGAAGCAGAATCAGTTATAACTTGCATTTTCCCAGCATTTTGCTTGTTTTCAACTAAACTAATGACAAAAAAAAATAATCTACTTACAGACATATAACCAGTACCAGAGTATGTTCTGTGTTTTTCACACACTGTAAAACAAAAACAGCTCCCACTCATCTTCATTCTGCTTCTTAATAAGGCCTCTTATGAAACAGCACAGTGTAACACATATTTTGAACCAGACCTTTTTCTCTGGAAACTCATCTACCCGTTTCCCATTCAATATCTAGTCAAGTTAGATGTAAAATATTCCTGTGAGCAGTCCCCACAACAGCAAGGAAAATTATGGCACAACACAGGAACAGCTGATCTACCAAAAATGTGTAATTCCCATTCTGCTAAGAGTTGTCAAGTGTAGAATGGAAAACTTAGTATTTTCAAACATTAACACAACCTGAGCTTGTGGAAGCAATTATAGTGTTTTCCATCTGAGAAAACTGTTAAGCTGACTGCATTCCTCTTTATCAAAGTTGCCACATCAAGGGGATCTAACATAATGCACTAACAGAGTACTACAATCATGATGTGGGTATCTGGTGTCCAGAAAGGCTGTGCCATAACAACAGTAAAGCCTTCACCAAGTGAGTAGATAACAAAACCAGGCATCTTTCCTATCTTGCAATCAGAATTTTACCATAGATGGCAATTTACAAAAAAAAAAAAAAGGGGGGGGGGCAGTTTAAATATCCAAGTCTCATCTGAAAAAGCAGGATATAAGGTACGTTTTGAACACAACAGGGACAAAGAAATCCTGAAGGTATACTACCATATGCTGTTCCACTCTCCATATGTAATACTAACCATTCATTTATCTATCTGTCTAAGACCAACCAGAAAGCAAGACAAAAAGAAAATACACCTCTCACATTTTTATGGTCCAGGAAAGGACAGGTTTTTTTTCTCTCCTTTAATTAAAGGAAATTACACTCCTCTGGCTCTCTCCAGCTAGAAGCAGGCTATGTATACCAGTGGTTTTGTGTATTTCTAATAGACCCATACCATATTGGCACTGAACACATTACTCTAAGTCTCCTGTCTGCAGGCTTACTTTAACTTCAGATAAAAAGCTCTTGCTCTGTGGCCAACAATTGGCAATGCTGTTTATCATTTTGCCAGACTGGAAAATTTTAAGCTTCTTAACCTTCATTTCATATTCTTACACAGGTGTAACGACATTAGTATCAGGAATTTGTGGTACTCTTAGGGAAACTCAGATGCTTTTCTTAGATCCTGTACGAGACTGCTAAGAAATGTCTAATAAATGAAATGTAGACTATGATGTGTAAGATATCTGATGTGTAACCATACACCCAGAGATAAACAGCCTTTGTAGAAACCTGTTTCCAAACGCACTATATTCAGAAGTGAATTCTTAATATAACCTGAAAACATTCACTGAATGAGTAACAGTAAAACCAAACTTGCTTCTGAATGTAGAGACCAAACTTTAAGACGATCTAACAGTCTAATGTACTAGAGTGAAAATGCAAACAGAACTGAAGTGACTGATCAGTCACCTATTCAATAACTCTCAGCTATTTAGTATATTCTGAGAAGTTACCACACCTCTTTGAATAGATGTCTTTCCAAACATTCAGGGATGCATTAACAGGAATAAAATATGCAAAAGTATGCAAGACAAAGGGTTTAATTCCACTTTACCTAATAAAGATAACATCATGGCTCAAAACTACAAGTAGATCTAATCAATCCTCTTTATGAAAAAGCATATTTCACAAGAAAGCAGAAGCAAGATAAAATGTCTAGAAAATGAAGAATGATCAGGAGAACTGAATTGATTTGAAGAAGCAACTGAAAAATAATTTTGGTAGAAGAAAAAGTATAAGTTAATTTTGGCTTGTAAACTGTAACCATAACAAGAAGAATATCTACTTGACTAATGGTTTTGATATGAAATTAACTGCCCTTGCTCTCTTCAATGTTAAATGTGCTGATTTAATTTAAACCAGTGCTGATAAATCTTGCACATTTCATGCATAAATTCACTCATATCTCCTATATTAAGGCATATTTTTTAGAGAGAATAATATCATATTTCTGCCTAAATGTGGAAAACCTGAAATGAAAGACTGCTCTTCTATAAACTAGAAGTGACTAGAATCTCATAACTTTTACAAAATGCACTTGCATGCATTATGAAGTTTCTTTGTATCCCTCTGCTCTGTAATAACTGCATGTGGACACAAAGCATATTTCATATTCTTCAAAGTGGGTCCATGTGGACACACAAATCGTATTTCTGGCTGTTCCCTAAGCCTGAAAAAGAAACAGCTGCCGTATCTTGTTAAAGAAACCCTATGACTTATCTGCTGCTGCAGGATGTAGACTGCATACCCCTTGGCTGCACTGGTTTTAGCATTGTGTGAAAGTATATTCGCACTTTTTTAGCCATAAGAAAGAACGGTTTATCTTTAAAATACTTCAGCCACATGCTCAACTTAGTCGTATATCCAACTCGACCATCAACTGTGTGAGTTCTGTCCCATGCACAAAGCATAACTGCCCAGTGCTGGTAGCAATATTATCTTCAATCTATTAAATTGCTACACAAAAATGCAATTTTTGAAAGAAGAAAAACATTTAAAGATCTTGTCTGTTGAAATGGCTGCAGAAATTAACAATGCTTTAACCTCCCTTATCTCTTGGTTTAAAAACCAAGCAAATAAATTCAAACAAATTCAGTGACATGTAACAGTAACACACAACGTGTTAAAAACCAGTATCATGACAAATTAGAACTGCTAAAAAAACCAGTACATATTCTGGAGGAAAAGGAGCACTGAAAACTTCTCAAGTGAACATAGACTTATATTCACATATGTACAATGTAAAATAAATTTTTAAAAATTTTTTACTTTATCTTCATCTCAAACAAGCCTTACTAGATGTGTGAAAAATTTAATTCAAACCAGCATAAAGTCAAAACATATTTCAACTTCTAAGGGGATAACTGAAACAAATTTCATTTGCAGAAGTGGAAATCTGCATGTTTGGGTTTTTTCCATGGTGCTACTCCCCTGTACTAGTTAGTGAGGAAAAATAAAATGAATGAGCCCGATGTAACTCAATTACAGCAAGAAGTTACAGCAGGAAAAACCCAGTCGCATATCAATTCCAAACATCTTGCATCTGAAAGGAACATGTTAACTCTTTGTTTGAAAAAAGTATGAGACCCATTTTAATGGCTAATTAACATTAAAAGGCAAAAGTTAGATTAAGATTCAAATTTTAAGTTGAAAATCTATTTAGTAAAAATGAATTATTTTCAATAAACCCTAACATTAAGCAGAAAATTGAAATTTTGCTGCTTATTAGCACAAAAGTTTCATTTTTGAAAAGCTAATAACCAGAATTTTCATGTGAATAGACATTATTGCACAGAAAGAAGAAGCAGTAAGAAATATCATGAAATCAGCAACATGACAGATCTTAAAGCAGCTGCCAGTCCTTCTTGAATCTTGACTGAGATTGTTGATCAACTTTAAAGCCAAGGCATGCTATTTTCTGAGAGTACATGGGTAGAATTAATAAGTATTTGGTTCATGTACAGCCTTTCAGTTTACAAATTAAAAAGCATATAAAATTAATGTTCATTAAAAGGCACATAAAACTAATGTTCAAACAGTTAAGCAGCCAAATACTTGATTTAAAACATTTTAAACTTCTGCACAATTCAAGAATGATTTCCATGCTGTACACACAAACAAAAAAACAAAAGCTTGTGGTATCTAACACTAGAATGTATTGATACTACTAAGGATAACACAGCTCCTAAATATTTACTGTATTTGAAAATTATATTTTTGGAACAACTAAAGGCCAAAGTCAGTGGAATAGAAATTGTTTTAAACTGTTCAAGAAAATAAATGCAATCAAATATCATGACTAAATGAAGCTACTTCCAAAAGCTGTTTTAAATTCCATTGTATTTTTTGTCACTTAATTACATTGACACTTCAATTTTAAATAAAATTTAATGCAAAAATTGGGTTTGTAATTAAAAATATTTTAAAAACAATTTACAAAACGTTATTTTTGTATCAACAGATTTAATTTCAACTTCTTTGCCCTAGCCTGGTTACTGTTTAATACAATCTTTTTGTATCTTTATAGCTTAAGCCTCATATATTCAGAAGAATTAGGAATTCAGTCAGTCTTTGATAACACTGCCATCTAGAGTACACTCTAAGTTACGATGAAGCATTTTCTTGGGTTTTTTCACTCTGCAGTTTAAGGTGAAATTACACACCGTGTAAAAACTACATCTTCAGTACTACTTAACTGTGCACTGGAATATCGACATTTGTTCTCTCATTTGGAATGAATGTTAAATATACAGACATGTATTTGAAAACTACACTGTAAAACTCTGTTACAAAATACATTCACATCTTAAGTATACCAAGATGTTTTTGACAGCCAAAGCCAGGAGAATATACAGCTAACATCCTACACACAGATTTTATTACTTAGTTCTCCCTTTCTTCGAAAGACCAAAGATGTACCTAAGTGGTGGATCACTGAAAAAGCACAAGTGAAACCAATCTGAACATTACTTGGATTCTATCTTATTTTCCTCTGAGTCTCTACAACAGTCACAACACTTACACCACTACTTCTTCCTGAACTAAACCTAAATCAACCGTTAATGAACATCATTAAACAAGCCAATCACTTTTTGCCTCAGTATTCTCAGTTTCAGCTTCAACATTTCATGTCTTAAATCAAAAAATGCACTTCCTAGAGCAAAAGACAAAACCAGCATCCTGCAAGTAAAGGAGTCTGACCAGTTCATTAACTGACAGACTTGACTGACAGACTTCACAACTTTCCTGAAAGAGCAGTTACCTTGACCTACATCTGACACTAGCCAAACAAAACCTGAATAAATAGAGCTGGCCAAATTTACGCATTACTGTGAACGCTCATTCATATGGTCCTTGTGTTCTTTGTACTCCAAAGTTTCTATAAGTAGATACAAGGCTGCAGCCATCATCCAAAGGCTGGTCACAAACTGCCTGCTTCACCAACCTTTGGTGAAACCTATGATGTTTGCCCATAGGAAGCTTCACGCAGCTAGGGTTCCTTCTGAAGTACAGTGAATTCCTCAGGACCCATGAGATGATGGAAGAAAGACAAGAAGCAAGTACAGGATGCATAAATGTTTCTAAACTTTTATTTTTTTCAGTAACTTCCTGAACACCTCTGAAAGCTAATCCACTGACCTCTCAAGGGGTACAGACCATAAGCTGAAAAATCACTCATTTAATTACAAAAAAAGTAAATGCTTGTACTAACAAATTTTTGGAACTTTTTAATAATTTATCCCGAGATCATACAATAACTAAAGGAGGTTGAGAGAAAACATGTGAAAGTGTAAGTTGCCTACTGCACCTGTAAAGTACCTGGATCCCCACCACTATTAACAAAGATATTCCCACACCACTGATTAAATAAAGAACTACAATTTTCTAGCTCCTCTACTGCCAGATTTTACAATATGTATATTTATGCTTGCTTACTCTACAAAGCTAGGAGATGAGTTCTGCCAAATGTTTTTGTGAACACCAAACAGTGACGATTAAAGCAGCAGCAAAATTGTTTAGGTATCCTTAGCATATGTTTTCTAGAACTTTTCTTAAACACATATCAAATAATCCTTGGTTAAGTTTGAGACCTAACAGGAAAAGGTAGAAAGTATTTCTGTAAGTAAAATCTAAACACAACTGGAAAGCAGGAAAGAAACCGAGATCTTCTAAGGTGGACATGAAAGATCTAAGAATCAAGTTGACACTAGAAACTATCCTTAGTTATACAGAAGAGGCATTTACACACGACAAACCCAGCCAGAGCTCTAGAGAAAACTCTAGATTTACTTAACTTCCCCCAATGCTATAGTTATGCTGCCATCTAGTGGAACGGAACACTGACTCCACTGCAGGACTGTTAAAGCTGGTCCAAATGAAAAACATAACCCTCGAGATAGATGTATGACAGAAAACACCTCTCACCCGCCAATACTTTGTTGTTCCCTCTGCCTTCTTTTTCACTACTATGTTTTAGTAACATGTTACAAGGTGACTAATTTCGGCCATAGGATAGCAAGCATTTATAGTTACCTTGAAATGCAAACAGGATAACAGACTTCAATTGAGAAGCCAAGAAACTAATCAACACAGATCACAGTCCAGGAATAGGAAGAAGTTAGCTATAAGAAAGTTTCAGACCATTACACATTACACGTCTTGAATTTACAGAATGCATACAGATAAATACTATGCTGAGCCTTCAACTTACATTGCTGTTACTGTTTTCTCATTACACTCCATTAGAATGACAACTTAAAAAAAACAATGTGAAACCTTTTCAAAACTACAGACAGAAAAAAGGAAACAAAGTAAGTACACACTCACCTGGGAAAATATATGTGCAGTTGGAGCAATTCTGTTGTCCACAATACTGTATAATATTGCTAACAATCTGTCCAGGGGAAATGGCTTTGGCCCAAGGAGATGATTGCTGGTCTGCAACAGAAACAAGAGTTTTCAATCCCATAGGTCATACCTGGAGCATCACAAAATATTATTTTCACATTTTTTTAGTCTCTGGGGAGACACTGAGAGGTCCCTTGGACAAAAAAAAAAAAAAACAACAAAGATACTTCAGACATTCAGAAAACCTCTTCAAAAAGTTTTATGGCTATCAAATCACCTGTGTGTGTGTGTAATCTATTATCTTTCCACCTTGGAAATGCACTCATCCAACACTTCAAAGAAGACCTTTCTCCAGTTACCACCATCTGTGCTTGTTCTTTTTATGTACACTGTCAAAATTTCGTGTTGCCAGTGTTTCACTGGCTTAAGTCTTTCGCTGTCCCACAATTGCTAACCATGTATTCATACTCCAAAATTTCACAAACAAGCGTGAGAACCAAAAGCATTGTTTAAAGACCATTAAGCCTAACCCAAACTAAATTACTTGCACTAAAGGGAGAAAAAGTCCTTAACCTCAATTGGCTGAATTTTCAACCTTTTTAGCATATACTTTAAGGCAGAATTATACTTCTTGCTATTTCAGCAGAAAGCATTTCTGAACTTTCCTGGTTGCTATACAAATGAAGCATCTTTCATTGTAACCTAGACATTCTGATCTCCTGCAGAAGTAACTTCACCAGAAAGATCTCTCACTTGTCACTAAACTGGAAAATCACTGTTCCAGGGTAACGATGTAAAGAAACCAAACAAATTCCACTGTCATCAGCCAAAGGCAATCAATGGAATCATAGAGGTCAATTTTTTCCCCTCACTCATAAGACTTACTTTTTCTAATAAAAAAACATGACCTCTGGACTGAACAGACTTAAGAATCAAGAAATAGATTTTTAACCTGGTTGTACCTAAGCTTTTAAGGAAGGATTTATTTCATATAACGCTAGCTTCCTGCCAGATAGGTATGTACAGCCAAACTAGTTTCCTAAGTTCCCATTATAGCCAGTAGAAATCTAATCAATACAGTTTACAGTGCAATTCACCTGACTGAACATAGAACCTACTTTATTATGAGATGAATCACACTCTACACTCCAATGACTGCATTGACTACGTCTGCACTTACAAAAAGACACTAGCTTAGATGCAGGCACCCACTTGGAATTAGGTGAATCTGATCTGTAAATAAGTCTCTCGACAAGCTTCTCTGAGGAAAGGTATACTGATATGAGCTGTCACACCAACTGAGGCAAATGAGCCTTTATTTAGAAGACTACATATGTAATCTTTTATCCCTATGTTTCAGTTTCTGTCACTACAGAAGCATAGGACCAATATATACAAGTTTGTATCTGGATGATTGTATCTCTGTGCAAATATTTACAAAGATTACAGGATAGTAAAACAAACAAAGGTCTGGAAGATCATCTTGGGACTTTAAGTCCTCTTCCCACTATTCACAGCTACCACACCTCAAAAATTTTTAAACTAGACTGTACTATGACCTACACATAGTTTCAGTTTCTGGCATCAAAAGGGTCCTTACCTGTAAGCTATAAAGTGACACACAGGCAGAGAACCAGTGCTCTGTAACTAGAAGCAAAGGTACTCTTGAAATGCCAAGAAATTCTGTCCTATTTGTTAATCCCTAAGAACTATTATTGCATGTAATCATTTCAGTAATGCTCTCTGCACTGCTCTTCATTTATGGATTTGTTTAAAAGTCAGTCAGCAAGTTACAAATGTTAAAATTTGATCTCTCTTTTTACATTAGTTATAAATACATGTATAGGCATCTGCTTTTCCTAGCATATCAATCCTCTGTCAATAAAAACTGTTACAACTCCACTGAAATCAATGATATTTAGCTTTTTATAACCATAAAAAAGTTAGTTAACAGTCTGATGGAATCCTCAATAACAAACTGGGGTCCAAAGTTTCCAAGCCTTAACACACAAACAGGCTCTGACATCTCACTGCATCACTCGAATTAAAATGACTTGACTTTTAAAATTACTAACCAGCCATTTCTGTAATATGAGAGAAATTTTGATACCTGGCTCTGCCAGGTATGATATCCTTTAACTAGCTTTATTAAGCACATTTTGTTATACACAAAAACATGGCTGTAGGAGACAAATTTATGCTATAGTAAAATCTCAATTAAATAAAAACGTGTATCATAGAGAAATTACTTTCATATGCAACAAATGCACTAAGACTTATGTATGCAATTCTGTGGTTTCTACACGAAACAATGAGGCAAAACAAAATACAAAACCAGCAACAGTTGAAAGAAAGTATTTGCTGCCAGGCTCAGCTTGGAAGATGAAATACTTACCTTTTCATGTTTCTTCATAAATTTAGTCTTTCTAATTTTCCCATGTTGCTGTTAACAACAGACAAGAGCAAATAATACATGTAAATTATTTTATGCTCCTTCCATAGTGAAGACAGAATCAAAACAGTCAACAAAGAATTATGCACTACATATAGTAGTACACTAGTCTGGCCCTGCTTCTTTACTACACCTTCAGTACTTCTTTCTGACATTATTAGCAATCCTTCTTGCTAGGAGCCCTAAAACTACACTGCCTTGCTTCTTGCTTCATTGTGTCCCGAGTGGTGCAAAGCCAAAAAATAACACACTAATAAAATGTTTTTAACTTCATGCCACCATCCTCCTCCCCCCCCTTAATCACCTAAATAAATAAACAGATGTTTCATTTCTCTCTCTTTCCAGAAAAATTTAAATGTTGGCTACTTTATTTTAAAAATGTATCCATGCATAAATTCCATCTGAATTTTCACATTTTATCTGCTCTACTTTAGAATTGGTATGGTATGCAAGTTTACAGAATGACAACCAGGAATTAAATCAATACAATAAGATGATGTTTAGCTCCTGCACCTTGAACTAACAAACAGAAGGGGAGGCAGGGAGGAAGGGGAAAGAAAACCATGTCATTTTGAAGGGCACAGCTTTAAAGAAGCCTTAAGAAAGCAGGGACTGTCTGAAGAAAATAATCTAGTGTTCTTGGATCTCAACTCAAAATGTGAAGGCAAGACAAGGACAGAAATATAGTAAACTAGATGTAAAAAGAATGTTTAAAAAAAACAAAGATACATGAAGGATGATGTGTAAATGATGTAAAATTAGTGGAGAGGCACAAGTATAATATTCTCCAAACATAGTTAAGTGCTACTTCTCAAAACACCACCTGATGAGCTTTTCCACAGCCTTGAGAAGCATACCTTATAAGCATGTTCAATGAAGATCACACCAAAACCACAAAATGCATATTTAACCTAAAAATGTACAGCATATCATCACTAGGAACTGCAGTAACTTCTCAAAACATGTATCTACAACCTTTTTTCAAGAGGGAAGAAGAAAACAAGCATATTTTTAGAAATGTCTTGTTCTTATTTTCTTCAGTACTTCACATCTGCCTGTTAAGAATACCATATACTGACACACACATGAACACCATACAGCAATGCACTACAAAGTTCAAAATGAATGGTTGAAGAGTTTTAAAATCTGAAATTCAGTACAGAAATCCAGTAAAGGGTGCTAAGAAAAAAAATCTCATTACCTTAACAAAGAACCTTTTATCTGTCCTAACAGGATTGTAGGAGGCAAGGTAAGCAGCTATTAGAAGAAATTTGGAGTAATAAGGAAGTTCCACATGTGTATGTGCAGAAAGTCCTATAAAATAAACAGTTTATTGGCCACCGAAACCCACTCAGAACATCCACAAATTTCAAAGCAGACCACCTTACTTCATCAGTTGTCTATGAGACACCACTAAACTATGGAGACCACTAAAGGGTCTGTCTTGTGCCTTCTTTTGCTTACAAATTTTCAACCGTTTCTTGTTCTGTGAAGCACCCACACCTTTATGCTTTAAACCCTAAATATAAGCAAATAAAGATCAAAGAACGTTAAAAAGTTAAGACTCAGAGCCCCAGAGTGATGAGAAGTATCCTAGAAGATAGCTACCAATAATTTCCCCTCAGGTAGGCATAAAAGGACAGCACTTTTAATTTCATTTGCAATCAAGAGACTGTTTTGTATAGCATGTTGCAACACCAAATAAACTCTTACATACAGACAATTCAGTTTAATATAGAAATATCTGTTTCTATTCCATTCTTCTAGTCTGTCAATACTGTATCATGCACTGAATTATTTGCCTATTTACACTCACAGTAAAATTTATTATAATTGCTTTTTAAGCATGTTATTATTAAATACTGTTTATCAACAAGCAATTTTTCCTACTACATAAAATTAAAAATCATAGAAAATGTGTGTTAAATAAAGTCTCCCTACTGGGGGTTGTCAGTTGCTAAAGTGTTTCATGATTATGTGGGCACATAAGGAGGGATTTTAACAAGAACACTTTGAATCAAATTCCTTTGATCAACAATGTTGAAAAACTAGTGACCATAAAGCAAATATAGGAAACAGTCTGATGGTTCTAATTACCTTAAGACAATTTTAAAATATCTGGCTATTTTATCCTCTATCTAAAGAAGAAATTATTTGTTATGACAAATAATATGGAAAAAGTGTTCCCAAACTAAGAACTGGTCAAAAGAACATGACTGAATGACATCACCAGGAAAACGTTTTAGTTTTCTTTCCTAAATTTAAATGAAGACTGACAGATGGATTGAGATTCAACTCTCAGGCGAGTCTAAAGAATAAAATCAACAAAGCTGTACTCCTCCAAGGAAATAACAGAATTCTTGTGATTGAGACATTACTCTTTGCCAAGAAATCAGGAGACAGGACAGCTGTTTTGTTTAGGAATGTGCTAATCCAGTGTAATACACCAGGTATAATATTTCCTTCTCCCACTCAGACAATTCTGCCAGTTGGCACACAGGGGCTTGACCATCAAGGGTCAGACCGTTCCTCATCCATTCCTACATAAGAAATACTGATTTAGAGATTATCTACTTTACCCACAATGGACTTCAGTAAAGATTACTCCCAGAATATATGCTAGGGGGAAAAAAAAAGTCTTTAACAGTCCTTTGTAGAACACCTTCTCAAAAACCATGACTACCCTCAACTGTAACTGAATGTTAATAGTTAGCCTCATCTATATAATTTCATTCACATGTCCTCTGGTAAAAACAACCAAGTCAATCTGAAACAGTACACAGTTCACATTTCAAGCCCCTACAGAGTTATGGTATGCGATACCTTTCACCTGCACAGCTCCTCCATCACCACGCTGTAAGAGCTCCCATTGTGAGCTAAAAGACAAATATTGCAAAAATATACAGATTAAGTAATTGTAAGTCTTTTAGAGACAACTACCTTCTTGGTTGTCATGGTTTAATCCCAGGCTGCAGCTGAGCCCCACACGCAGCTGCCTGCATGCTGCCCCCTTACCTCCTCATCCTCCCTCCATCCCCACCACACTGGTGGGATGGGAAGGAAAATCAGGAGAAAAACATAAAATCCTGTGTGTTGAGATACCACAAAGAGAAGAAACGACCAGAATACCAAAAATACTAATGAAATAATATATAAAGAGAGTGAGTGATATAAAACACAGCACTGACCACATAACTGCCTGGACATGCGTCCACCTGATTCTGGCCTGACCTCATCAACTTGCTCAAATCACCTGCCCAGCCAGCTCTCCCGTATCTAGGGGGCATGACATGACATCATTGGCTGGTGTTAGATCATTTTGTATACCACAGGGGGATAAAAAACAGGTTTGTTAAAGCACCAGTGGTTTTTTTGTTTGTTTTTTAAGGATCTTTATGAACAAGGTTTATATGCCATAAAACTTATAAAAAGTTTAATGAAATCTGATATAATACTCAAATTCTAAAGAATTATCAATCAATTTATCAATGAGCAAAGTCTTTATCCAATGTCTATTTTACAAGTACCAAAAAAGTGTTTCCTTTTCATCTCATTTCAGGTAGCACAACAGCTGAGAGGAAGGTTCTATTGCTATAGCTGTACAACTTGAAGAAAAGCCCAGAGCGATTACAGTATTGTGGCCAGAAAAAACAATATGCTAATTTTAATTCCTCTAGTATTTACTGGTACACAGAAGTAAATCCTAGAACTATTATGCAGAAATCTGAATTTTATAATAAAATGTAAAGCCCAAATTTATAATCAAGGAAGACTGTAAAGAAGGAAACGTAGTTACTTGGAAACAATTCATAAGCTATTTTGTATCATAATCTTACATTACACTCTCATTAGAGTAGGCAATTACACAATATTAAAAAAATCGGGAAGTTCCTGAAGAGACTGTGTAATGAAGATCAATACTGAGTATAAATATGTATTTGAGGCAAACAGAATAATGCCTCATTGTACAGTGGCGTCTAACTCTTATGGAGTAAAATCAGTTCTCTTTTTGAAGGAACAATTACTTTTCCAAAACATTTAGCAAAGACTTCTACTACACAGCCAGGTTCAGTCACCAGAATGCTCTATGGCCTCAATCACATTCAAAGCAAAGATATTATATTCATATCAAGATAAAGAAATCAAGCACTAACAGAATCACTCATCTTAAAGATGGAGAAGATATAAAATCTGAGCAAATTATTACCATTAAAAATTAACACCACCATCTTTTTTCTAGTGGTTTGATTAACTTAATAAATAAAACAAGGAATCTAAAACCGTATTAGGAGAAACTCAGCCCATTAGCAGCTTTTAATACCGTGAAAAATGGTAACTCCATATAAGGAAAAATTTGCCCTTGGACAAGAAAATAAGGAGTCAACAAGCGCAGTAAATATACAAACCTAGCTTTATGAAACAAAGCTAAGGAACACAGATGTTCGAAATTTGTACATCTCCTAAGAATTTTGAGGCTTGCAAGCATCCTTGGTACAGTGCTATCTGCCAAGTCAACTTTACAAAATGTGCTTTAAACTGTGCCTGGATATTCTGGTGATAGATTCTCACCATTAGCAGCTTCATACAGACAGTTTTTGTACAACAGAAAAAGGATCTATCAATGAAAAAGAACATAACCTGCTGCCACTGCTTTACTTATTAAATATTTTATATGCTATAAATACAACTTTGCTTAAAAATTTCTTCCTGAGATACCTTGCTTCCAACATTATATAGCAAGAAATGCACATTAAAGAAAAAAGATTCATCTGTCAAAAAAGAAACACTATCCATGAAACATAATTGAGAGAGTAAATATTTATAGAGGAAGCTTGTTAAAAACAGGAACATCAACAAAAAACACACTTTGCCTCCCCAATTACCTGGATATTTCCCGGAGATAGACAGTCTGCATTGCCTTCTTCAAATGAGGCTCAATATTTTTCCAGAGTTTGCGGGTGTCACGTTCATTTGCTGTGCCAAGCCAGAATCAACTCTGTTAAACATTTAACTCAAACAACACTAAAACTCTAATACCTGAACAATTATAGGCATAACACAGTAAGTCTGACATTCTGATTTTGAGATGGTGTGTTAGAATGATGCACCATCATTATCCAACGACATGCGACCACACAAGGCTGTTACACTGTGGCTTGTTCTGAGATACTATGGGACCATTTCTGAGCACAACTATTCTCATTTTCTCCTTGTAGCCCTGACAGAGAAATGACTTATCTCACCACTTTGCAGAAGTCCTAGTGGTTAAGTGAGGAGAAAGATTTATAGGAGGAAAGCTAGCTTTCACAGTGTTTCCATCTCATTTCCATAAACCACCACCACCAAATGTCAGCTACTGCTTCTGCTGCAAATACTGCCTACTGGGTGCAACTGGAATAAGCAACACTGCTCTGATCAGAGAAATGGTCACAACACAAGAAGTTTCAAAGCAAAGCTGTCCACAAAAACCACAGGAGGGTACCTACACTCTCACACATCTGCTCTAATTAAAACCAGAAGCTTACCTTCTCCTCTGACCACAGGTTCACAGTATTTTGAAAAATTAAGCACTGCCTACAGAAAGTAAAAAGTAAGACATATTAGAAAGGTACCACGTATTTAGTCTAAGTATAGAATCTAACAAGCAGTGTGTTTTACAACTTTGCAAGACTAGTCAGTTACTTCTCAGTGAATAATTATGCCACTTGCTTCCAAACGTTATACTGTAAAACATCACATTTCTGCAGATTAAAATACAAACAGAAGGAACCTACCACAGGTTACTTGGGTTTGATCTCAGAAAAATCTGTTTACTGTACTCAGGGGTTGCAGGGTTTTTTTTAAATAACATCATAATTAAACATTATAAATGCAATAAAAATGTTCTCATGAACTTTTTTCACTCCGTTTTCAGATAAAACTTTTCATTCCAGGAGCAGTTCAGTATGTTCAAAAGTAGGCCACACATACTTATACACACATGCAAAGACATTATTTTTAAAAAACAAAAACCAACCCAAACCCTGCTAACACATTCCATATTCAAATTAACTCCTTTTGCCTAAGGTAAGATTGAGAGACTTTTAACAAGGTTGTAATCCAGATTTCTTTCTAAAATGGTTAAATCAATATCTAACAATTTTGTAAAATAACAATCCTTACACTTCATTCTCCTGTTGTCTTACTGCACCTTATTAAATCTCTCTGCTAGTATACAGAACTCAATGAAGTAACTTCCACATATAAATCTAATTCCAGAATATATTATTAATAATTATGCATAGTAACATACATATTTAGAGTCTATATTAGACACTACAGAGTTGTTCAGAAGCCCACAGACAGTTGTATGTGCCTGTCATAGCCTTCTACAGAAGAGACTTGTCAAGCACAAAAAGAATTTAGGGTCCAATTACAGAAATCTTTTCATCATGTTGGTATTTCACATGCAAACAGTGCACCTAGAGCTAATGATTATTCCGATAAGCAGAGCCACTCAAATATGTCTAGAAGAACTGTGGCCCTAGCTTCTATCTGTGTCTCCATCAAAGTTCAGCAATCTCATTTCAATATAAAACCTGTATAATTAACAGATAACTCCACCTGAACGTCAGCTACATTTCCTGATGGAAATACAGGTAGGACATTCAGATCATCTCACTAGCACTGATCTGTTCACTGGCCATAACCACTGATCACTTCAAACATGCAAAATTTCCTTGTACAGTGTATAGTTATTTAAATAATAATCTGAAAAACTAATAATTGTTGTTGTTATTCAGCTTTTCTATTGTAAAGATGACCATCAAATAATTTTTACTTTACTTTTTGTCTGTTTTGTTTTGTTTGCTCCAGCTATCTTCAATGTATTTCCTTTCCCTCAAGCACGACTACATTGCAAGGATTTTTACATAACTATTTTATTCTTAATTCCAAAGAAAGACAATGAAAACATTTATGTCAATCCTGACTTCTCTAGGCCTTTGAGTTAAATTAATGTGCTATGTTTCTGCAAAACTGTGCAACAGATCCAGCCTGTAACTCCCTTATCTACCTTAAAATCCTCTGCAGGAGGCAAATCAAGTGAAAATTTTACGCTCCTATTTTACATTGCTACATAATATAAGAAAATATTTCAAATTTTAAGTTAAATTTCCCATAAAATTGAAGTATGAAGAACACTGGGTGGCAAGTTACATTTAATAAACCCAGGAAACAATAGAACTTGAGGTTGGACATGCTGAGACCACTTAACTGAAGTTATTGCTTCGAATGTTGAAAGCAACTGTCTGGCATTTCACTAAATAGTCCACAAAACAAATACAACAGAAGACTATTCGGGGATTACAGAAGTCTAGGTGAGCAAGAAGGCAGCAAAAAGAGTAAACTCACAGAGTAAAAAGAGAGTAAAAACTCAAGAGTAAAAAGAACTTGAAAAGAAGCACAGTGAAGCCTACCATTGCTTCAAAGAGTAAAATCATAATTATTACTTCCTCTGACTGAATTGCACACAACAAAAAAAACCCCCACATTAACCAAGAGTGTAATGGAGCTCTCCCTCAAAAACTGCTGCAGTTACAATAATGGCTTCCATTATACTTATCAGTAGACTTCAGAGGTTTAATCACATTTACCTCCTCACCCCAGCAGGTGAAAATAGGTAGCCCAGTCTTCTCAGTCACTCTCCAATATCAAGGAACAGTTTGAGCTCAAAAATCCCAACAGAAGTTCCAGACTGGGTGAACCACACACAGCCTGACACCTCATCAGTGCAGTTTTTGTTGCAGAAAACCGTACAGTAAAAGAAACCCTTTCGAGCCCCCAAAACAGCTGCAACCTTTGTTATGGATTTTTTAGGGAAACTGCATTTTGAGCTAGCACATTCTTAAGAGGGTAGACTTAGAGTAGATATAAGGAAGAAATTTTTTATGATGAGGGTGGTTAGGCACTTGGACAGGTTGCCCAGAGACGTGGTAGATGCCCCATCCCTAGAAATATTCAAGGTCAGGCTGGATGGGGCTCGAAGCAACCTGATCTAGTTAAAGATGTCCCTACTCACTGCAACACAGGTTGGACCAGATGACCTTTAAAAGTCCCTTCCAACCCAAACCATTCCACAATTCTGCGATTTTCTCTTTGTCCTTATCCAACAATAAATCTAGACCCTCAATGCTCATCTGACAAAAAAGCACATGAAAGTAACAACTCTAGAAAAGCTCATCTCACCAGATGCTGAAGTTCTTTAAGGTCCCTACAGACCATGTAGAAGACACCAAGCAGAATATTGATATATGCAGCATAGAAATCCGCTGAACAGAATGGGGGATGATTCTGAGATAAGATCTTCTGCAGGTGTCCTGTTTAAAGAAAAATTAATTTTTACTTATTCAAAAGTACCTTAATAAACTGACTATATTTTACAAGTTAGGTGAAAAATAAACTATAATCATTTAAAAATAAAATAAAATTAAAAAAAAAACAAAAAAGAAACAAATCCACTGAAAACTACACTGATTAAAGGAAGCAGCAAATATAATGGAACCAAAATATTCCTTTGAGATGTTTTCACAAGTGGAAAAAGTCTTTTGGAAGTTCAGTGAATACAGACTATTACCCTAGCCATTGCATATTCCAGATTCCACAAAAGACACACTAATAAACATGGAAAAAATGTTTTGATGTTGTTTGAGAAACTATTATTCAATCCTTGAAAAGCAGAGTAAAGAATTACTTTACCTATGCTGTAATCAGGAAAATACAAGGTGAGTGGCTCAAAGTATCCAATACTTGGACGGAACAGCTCCCATACAATTTCACTGAGCAGGACAACTGTCACATTTCTGTCACTCTACACAGTGAAGGAGGGGAAACACACAACAAAAACAAGAGGATGACAGATCAGCAGAGAAAGGAAAAAAACCCCAACATTGTATGTTACAATATCAATGAGAAAAAATTATTATTGTGACTTCTCTGTTCCACAAAAATCATCAAGTTTACAGTTTAGAACAAATCACTACCATAGTAAGCTTCAGCTGGGCTAATCAAGAAGCTCAGTGCTTTCTGAAACCAAGGTATCTAGTACTTTATTTTAAAGGTAGATTGGTCTTTAAAAGTGACCAAAACACATCCCAAACAAAACCCGTAACATTTACTGTGTACTCTACCAACTGTTTTACTAGTTACCAACAAGGGCTGTATGCAGTAGCATGTTCTTTTTAACCTAGTTTTTATTGACAGCATACTTGTCTTAAGTTTGATGCTTTGCTCAATAGATAACAAAACTCTTCCCATTCAAAAAATACTCCTTATTTTAGTCGCCCCTCATTATACCAGCTTTTTATTATAAAGCTATCTGAAGTTGATGCATCATTCTTCCTTTCTGCAATGTTTTTGCAACCATACTAAAAATTCTACATAACAAAAGATGCTTTAAAGTCATTTCAAAGATATCGAGGCACCTCAAGAAAATAAAAGGAACTAACCAGACTGATTAAAAAAATGCTTAATATAAGTTGTGAATGACTTGAAAGAAAAATCTAAATGCTATTCCCCTTCCCTGAAATTCAGGGAGAATCCTCTTTTGTTTACTCTTCCCAGTTCTTGCCAAAGTAGCACCCACCCGTATTCTTTACCGTTTCTTCTTTCTCTATTTTTTATGGAACATTTTTTTTTTCTTTTAATGAGAAAGCATCTTTCTGTCAACTTCTTTCAATTGTGATCCTCTTACCAGACTGCCTAGTATTGTAGCTGGAAAAAGTACAAGGTACTTCCAGTTCAGTTTCTGACAGATCTTTCATTATGAAAAACTCAGGTGCTTCCCACCATAATCCTCCCAGAAATCGGGCATCATAAAGCCCATTTTGCCAATGACCCCCAGTCCCATGAAATCTTTTATCACTAATGAAGTTTCTTCTCTCCTTTCACTCCAGGGAAAGAAATGATGCAGTAGACTTGCTTCTACAACAATGTTCTGCAGTATCAGCTGCACAATAGTTTCACAAAACCTCAGTCCAGAATCCAGAATTTAAGCAATTGGAATCTCAGCATTCAGGAAAGTTTACAAACTTATTTGGAGGTTACTTCTGAATTTGAGGGTGTTTCTCTAGCATATTTAAATCTTATACTATGTTGTTTTCAGTCCCTGAACATCACCATATGCCTAGGTTTTCCTTCTTTCTCTATCAGACAGGTTGCTTGTGCTTCAGGGAAGCAAAATCCAGAACATGGGCAGAACAGACAAGAAGAGCCAGAAAATAGACCAGCTGCCAGGACTATGAACACAGCTGCAAATCAGTCTTCATTCAGGAAATACAGCTTAAAGATTAAGAGTACCACACAAAAGTCTTGAGATAAGTATAATTTTAGCTATTTAGATGTTCAGACATTTCAAAGTACCACTAACTTCTGATGTTGTCTCTAGTTTCTTTTTCACAGAATTCATCATTCATTATTCCTTATTCCAAAACATAGGCTTCCATACTTTAGAAGTGAGAGAGAGGGAAAGATACAGTGGTTTATTCCAGTGAGAAACCTACTGTGGCACAATCCCAGCAGTAAAAACTCCTTGCCATCATAAAGCACATTTGCAGCTGTTGAGCTGTGCAGCTCCATTTACAATTAAATAGCCAGTGGTCTACTGACCACCCTCAAGCCAGCCACCACACAACATTGTGAAGTTTCACAAATATCTTAAAGACTCTAAAAAGGGTTTTATTTATTTGTGTAAGGTCAACAGGAGCTATGTTGAAGTTTCTCCTTATAGATTACAGTTTGCCTCATTTTTTTTCTGCAATTATTACAAAACTTTTAAATGAAAAGCAGAAAAATTTCACAGTTCTTGAAAATAAAAATATTCTAGAAAAGACAACTATTATCTGACACTAGCCTCAAAAGACTCTACATCAGATCAAATAGTGTAAAACAACACACTATTAAACAGAATTTAAAACAAACAAACAAAAACTAAGAGTGCAAGAAAAACATGCCAATGTTTAAATTCTGGTTTGGTTTCCAGTTTTGACCACTGCCAGTTGATCAATGGAGGAGGATTATTTTTGCAACTTCTCATGTAAAGAATCATTTATCTTGATCTGTGAGCCTAGGTGGACAGATACCACATTCAGTTACTTTCACTATGCAGGAAACATTAATTTATTTTCCAGACACTTACCAACTCTTGAAGCCTAAGAAACGCTGGCAGGATGTTTGCTTCCATTTCCCTCAGCTGCTCTGCTCTATCCAGTACCTTTTAACAAAACAATGATAATCTTATATATAATTCCTTTCTCAAATTGACTAAAAATTAATTCTTAGCTGCTGGAAACTCACTTCACCGATGGTGCTTAGACATTAGAAACCACTGAAGTATCAAGAACATTTAAACAACCAATACCAGAGATATTGCTTCATGTGTCCTTCCAGGAAGCTCAAGCAGTTTCACCATCTAAAAAAAGATACAATACCCAAGCAAGCAACATTCCCATGCCTTATGGCAGTAAGAATTCAAACATAAGAATTCATGGCTAGGCTTTGCGAAGGAAGATTTGGGAAGGGCAAGAATATCACTGGCAAAGCCATGATACCATTAACAATTGTTAAAAATCTCAAATTTTGTCCATAACTCTTCCTACATTACATATAGTATTGTAGCACTGTTATCAACATGCTTACTAGGGGAGAGGCATCTTTTCCCAGTATGAAAATATTTTTCAGAAGAGCTGCTTGCTATTTTCAAAAAGTTAGTTATCATCACACAACTAAATTTTGAGAGAAACTTTTCTTGCCATTGCTTGCACCCTAGAAATTTACACGAGTTACTGTATTGTATGCAAACACGGCAGAGCACTAGCAATTCTGTAGCATATGTACAGCTTAAAAAGGAAACATTTTATCTAAACAACTACCATATTTTGAAACCTTGAGAAAAACAAAAAAAACCCAAAACCAACCAACCAAACAAACAAAAAACAGGAGCATGAAAACAAGCATGCCTATCCTTTGACAAAAATATTCATGTTCCCGGTCCACTTAATATCTTGGTAGGAACAACAACAACAAAAAAGATATTAGAAACATTTCTTTGAAGTTTTATTTACTGCTTGAAATAAAAATCTAATTTCTGAAGTTCATTACTTCTTTTGAATTACTGCTGTTGAAACAATAGGTCCCTACAAATTTTTTTCTATCCTTTTGCATTCCCTTCCCACATCAAAACATTAACACATTTATGATTTCTGTTGCCCACTGTAAGAAAAAGAATTTTATGTAGACAACCAAGAAGCATTTTATGAAAATGGTATTTCAAAGGCACACCATACATGGAAAAAAAATGAAAGAGCAGTATCTCAAAAAGATAACTTATGCTTCTTGTATCTAACAGTATAACACAATATATGGTTTTATATTGACATCTGCATTCAGCTCATACAATAAACAACTTCAGGGATGACAACTGTTTTACATTAGTGACTAAAGAGATGCTATGTATTTTTACTAATAAAATACTGCTTATTGGACCCAGTGACATGCACCTAATGTACACAAAGCTTTAAGGTCTTGACATAAGTAGATCTTACTTTTTAGTTAAGTGAGAAATACACCAGAGTTTCCACATACAGAAGAGAAAATATACTGTGACCCCTAGCTCATGGAAGGTGTCAAGTAGTTCACAGAAACAGTGTATCCACAGGTATATAAATCTGTACCTTATTCTTTAGTTTTAATATAGATTCCTCACCCTTCAACTATTTTTAAAAACTTCACATCTTAGAACTGTAGAACAGCAGCTTGTTACTTCCGTAAAGTGCTAGACATTGTAAATGTATTAATGACTACAGGTTATATCAGTTCCAATCTTTCAGGTAGTTAGAATCCAATACATTCATTTTTTCACAAGGAATCACAAGCATTCAGCATCCATGCTTGGATTACTAGAAACATTTAGAAACCTTGGCTTCAAAGTAAACATTTATCTTCATTTGCTCTGAGTCAACTGGGCTGAAATATTACATTATTTACTAGCAAAATTAAATAAAATAACTTAGCAATGACAGTTTAAGTCACCAGCATGCTCATTGTCCATTAGTCTCAATTTAAACCACTCTACAATAAATCCAGATGACACAGGTTAATATACATTCATTTATTTTCCCCATTCCTGTCTGTTCCCATGAAGAATGAAACTGAAATACTAATTAAATACTTAATTCCTCTGGTTCAGCAACTATTTACATGATACAATTAAACCTTACTAGGTATTTAGTGGTCTGTTTTCTATAACCATTGCTCAAGAACTTTCTAATTTTCTGAATTATGCTAATTTTCATATAACACATGAAGCATTCTCTACTGATACAGAACAGTTTTTTAATTCAAATATTAACCTGAAAGTAAATTTTACTAAAGTGAAATTCCCTGAAGGTTGCTTTAGTGCTAAATTTTGTTCTTATGGAATTGCTGAAGGATGCCAATGACACTTTTGTGACAGTAAATTAAAATGAATTACCTAAGTATAATTTCTTATCTGTCAAAACTACTGGCACATTTTGCTTCATTCAGTTTTCAAGTATGGCAAATCTATTAACCCTGTGAGCTGCAGCAAACTACAAGATAGTACTGTTTCCACTAAATGTAGTATGAAGTTATTTAACTAGGTAGTTAAGTATTCTTTAATGTAAGTAAAACTTATTTAACCATGACCTCTGAAACAGAACGAACATTCAGAGTAATTATGAACTTGTTTGACTGCAAAGAAAGCAGTATGCCTGTTGATTGCAGTGACAAACATGCAGAATGATTACTCGGGATTATGAAGCTTTCAATCTTGAACCACTTTCATGTTTTCTTAAATAATCCATCTGACCTCCTTCAAAAAACCCTCTAATTCCTACTACTGGGCTGAAATTTCAGTCCATGTCTTTTGCAGATCCACAATGCATACAGACCATTACACAACCAACACTACACCATTCATATTTTTAAGATAATAGATTTTGTTCAAGTAAGAGCCTTTTTTTTTTTTTTTACTTACAATGTAAAATGTTTGATCTTGAAGCTCTGGACTTGCAACAGCTTGTTTAAACAGACGAACAAAGTCATTGAAAGTATCACAAGGCACAGGAGAAATCTGTTCTGCCTCAGAAGAATAGCTCTGCAACTGGTGGAGAATTTCTTCTAAAAGAAGTCGTGAAGTAAAGTATTCCACACAGTTCACAAACACATGAGGAAGCTGAAGAAGATACAAAAAAAGAGAAAGAAACAACTCTATTAGGCCTTTTTCAGTGTAAATACTCCAAAATCAGTTGTCCCTTCCACATGAGAGAGACAATGAAAGAAAGCATATCCTGCCAATACAATATAAAGCATAAACCAAAAAAACCTTCCCAAAAGGAATAATTACATATGTACCTAGTCAAAATGCAACATATCACAAAGTGAAGACATACTAAACATAGTGTATCTTCTATGTTTAAAAATTGTGAGCAATACACAAAAAGAAAACTAAATAGCATTTAGATCAAAGAAAAGCTAGACAATTGTAACACATTACACTGTGATAAAATAGTCCATTATGAATTACAGTGTCTAGATAACATGACCTTCTCAAACTTTTATTACAAAGAAAGTAATCTAGAAGCACACTCCCCAAAATGACTCTCAATCTTTTTGGCATTCACTGCATATAAATGATAAAAATGTAAGATTCTGCATCAGCCATATGTACTCAGCCTGCTTCTGTAGAACATTTTTAGAAAGCCAGATCTTTTCAGCGTAAAGTGTAAAAAACAGAGTATGAGATATATTTTATGGCAATCCATGAAATGTACCTGTAAGTACAAATATAGTAATATTGAAAAGCTAAGGTAATCTGTCCATAAATAAGACACTATAGACTACAAAATAGTACCAGTATGCAAACCTACATAAAGCAAAAAAAGTGATTTTCTAGAAACAATCTTTTAAGAAAAAGATTATTTGTGTAGCTCCATACCCTCTGGTAAGGCATATGCTCTTTTTTTTATACTGAACATTAAAACCTCTGGAAAACACTAGTCATTGAGATACATATGCATGACTTGCAAAATTAAACTTCACATACAAGAATGTATAACTAAAAACTACAAAATCTTAGTTCTTCATTCCAGTCTTTCTACTTACAATAGATGGCATATGATTCAGCAGATATGGGAAAGTGTGGGTATATGCTGGCAATCCATTCAAATAGTGTATAATAGAAAGCTTTTTTATGATTTTGAACACTATTAAAAGAAAGGGATTACATCTCCAAAAGCACCTATTCTAAGTGCTGCACCTCTACAGCAGAAGGAAGGCAGGGTGCCTCGGATGTGATTCACAACAACATGTTACATAGGAGACATCTATATTTGGTAATAGGAAGTTCTGTAGAAAGTGCTGCTTCTTAAATTCTGCTGCTTTCCAGGGTCTGGCCACATCTTTGGGTACATTGCAAGTAGGAAAAAATTAGAACAAGGAATAAAACTAGCATGATTTGCTAGATGAAAAAGAAGCGCCAGTGTTAGAAGCACTGCACAAAATGCTGCTGCGTGAAAGAGGATAATGACACTGTCTTCCACCTTTCGCCCTCTGTAGAATTTTTAATCAAAGTGACAAGATCTCTATGTTTTACATAAAACACAGTTCTGCAGAAATGTGCTAAGTACACTCTAGAAGAGTCTAAAGTACCAGGGCTACAAGAACACACAAGAGGAAATGTATGGTTTAGGTCTGAAATAGGCATCTGTCATGGGATTAAAATCCCTGAAGTACACGACTGACAGAAACACAGGCACTAAGAGGTTAAGGTGGAAATTTCTGTATTGACAACCTTCAACTTAGGAGGACATTAAAACTTATTTGGGGAAAAAACAGAACAAGGAATAAAACTAGCAAATCTGTATATTCATGCTAGCAGAAAAAGAAGGGCCACAAAAGTGGCAAATACCTAGTACCTAAAATTCTTCTGCCAGCATCGTCCCGAGAGGGACTGCTATAGTCTTAAGGCTACATCTCTCTACACCATTCTTCCAGACAACTATTTTCTACCAAACATGCATTCAGTCACAATTACCCACTACTTCCTTGTAGTTCAGATTCTCACATCATGCTTAAACAGCAGGTTTCTCTGCCTGCATCCTTGCAGTTAAAAGAAGCTCATTCACAAAAAAGTCCCTACTTCAGGTTAGTAACATATAGCAACTGCAGTATTAATCATGCAGGACATAACTCATCTCCCAGTAACTAAAGTAGTTTTCTTCTGTTACAGCTGAGGGGAAGGGAACCTGTAGTCTCAGCTTCCTGGGAAAGTAAGGATCCAAATTCAAAACTATACAATGAATTCTCTGTAGTTTCCATTTCAAGTATTCCAACAACATCTGTCTTATCAGTCCTCCTTGACCTACTTCTTACTTACTCCTACACTGTTTTCTAAGAGAACTAATCCAAAGGAAGTTTATGCTAGATGGTGAAACTGAAAAGGAGCACAGAGTCCCAACATTCCTGAACATTATTCTCATATAGGAAAAAACAGCAATAGTACTAGCATGGGAGAGTAACAGATCTTATCAGCAAAAGACCCTGTAATGCCAAGCTTTGTAAAGAAACACACTTGGAGAATTAATTTTATTACATTAGAAAATGTGAAGGGCATCCTGTTTCTTGGGGGTTTTCAACTTATGATGCAAATCAAGTAGTGTTTGGAGGATTTAAAATAAATTCAAGTGCACAGAAAATCATATTTTCAAAGAGGTTCTGAAAATGTAATACAAAAAGGACTATCAATTTGTGAATCTCAGATTGAATTGGCATAGTCATGAGTACATACTTGCCACTGCAGCTATTTCGGGCTAAGTCCCTTTTAGAGAGCTGAACAAAATTTGTCTCTTTTTTTTAAAAAAACTTTCTTAGAGAATTTATTATGATTTATCTTATTACATGCAACTTCATTTTATTTATTTATCCTAAGTGCACTAGTGAGAAGAGAGATGCATTCATCAGAGTAAGTGGACGAGAAGATCAAGAACGCAAGAATGACTGAAAACACCAAACCATTTTGAGAAATTAGAAACTAGTTTGAGTGACCATCTGTTAAAAATAAATTCTAAATTCAATATCTATTGTGAATATTCTTACCTCCAAGGTCTTTAGAAGAGTCTGCATCACATAGGTCTTTCCACTAGATGTATGTCCATAGATGAAGATGGATGGAAAACTAAACTGCTGACGCTAGGAAAAAAACATTGTTGATGTTTCAATTTTTCTTTTTCATTCAACAGATAAGAGATTTATCAGGGAAGTTTCCCTCCAAAAGAAAAGTTATGTTTTAAATTGAGGAATTCAGTATAAAATATGACAATTATTATGGAATCAATGTGATAATATTTTCTGTTTCATCTTCATTGAAATGCTAGGAGGGTAAGTCCCAAAAATCAAGTATCACATAAAGCTACCCGTGAAACTGCTATAACATGATGATACATTTATCATGGGCAAAACAAAACAACCAAACAACAAACACATACACCAGAAAAGAAAAGTAACTGAAACAGTATCTTGGCAAGCACAGACTGCAAGCTTTACAATATCTTACGTTCTGCAAACACTACAAACTCATTTTCTAGAGTCAAACACAAAGGAATTAAGATGTTTGGTGGAGGAGATAGTAAATGATCTTGCTCTTTTCTCACAAGGCAATACCTGATATAATACCTCTGTTTATTTAATGGTACTGAAGCTGTATATTGCATGGATTTTTTTAAGATACTTGGCAAGTAACCTAGTTGTTCATTTCATACTGAACAGGTATTTAGTTCTAAAAATCTTCTACACTGACTTAAAAATGAATACAAAAATAAATTTGACAAAATTTGTTGTGAAACACAATTATATTCAATTAATCCAAGAGGAAGGCACCTCTGTGCAACATATGCAGATACTCTAACCTGCATATTTAACAAGAATGTAGTTGGTTTTTTTTCTTTTGATTTGTTGCCACTATGCTTGTAATAAATACAGAAAACTTAAATGTTGAAATTTGGTGTCATTACCTATAAAGGCAGAACCAAAACCAGACAGCAATTTCCATTTTGATAACTAAATGTAAAACGATGTATCATCTGCTTTTAAGTTTGCAGATGAAATACCTCCATTACTTTTTACCACAGCTTGGCCAAGCAGTAACAGAACCAATTAACAAGCTAGTGATATCCAAACTCTATGGTCAGCAACAGAACTACTAAGAAACTGATCAATTTCGTATACTTTGAATTTCCGCAGGAACGTATTAGGTTAACGGGTAAAAAACAAGCATAATTTCTACATTGCCCCCCCCCCCCCAAAAAAAAATACCCCAAAGCTTTAGACCAGGGAAGAAGACAGACTCACTTCCTGGTAACAAAAGCAAACAAAAAAAATCCCCAAACAGAAAACCCCACAAACATACACAAAAAAACCCCCCAAACAAACAAGAAAACACATAAAACCCCCAACCAAACAAAACACAAGAAACAATTAAAGTACTTTCATAACAATATCACAAAAACGCCCTTAAATATCTACTCTCCCCTCTGAGACATGAAAACATGTTTGTTCTAATCAGACATACAACCTAAAAAACACTACCTCTCCAAATATTGACAGCAACAAGGACACTTGGGCTTCTCGACAAGGCACCAGACTTTCCAAGAGAAGCAGTTTATTTGCTGGGTATGCTGGATGTTCAAGATTAGGCATTTTGATGTTCCTGTAGTTAGTCACCTAAACATGCATGTCTCACTTGAGCTGCAGAGATAAGAAATAAAGTGATCTGGGAAATAAAATATTTTAATTATCATTTGCTGTCTTATAAAGGTGGAAAATTAACATGAATTGACATACAATCTAAATAGACATTCTAGCTCAGGATAATAATACAATTATGACAAACTTAAGATACCTCATCAAAATTGAGCTTCACTGTGTAAGGTATTATACATTTTCACACCAGACAGAATAAAATAAAAAAATTAAATTAAATAAAAAGGGAAAGGTATACAGGGTACAATCACATCAAAATAACAAAATGGCAGTTTAGTTAACTGGAGAAATATATATTTAGTTCTGGTTTTACATAGATTTAAAACCAGCAAGGGAATAAAATTAGGAAAGGAGATTAGTCACAGATCACCACCTCCTTTGACAGCAAATAAATTAGGATTTACAATTAACAGAGAAGATGTTGGGCATAAGGAAATATGACAGTGACAAAATAATAGCTCTTCACATGTTAACAGGAACACCTAAAAGCAGCAGAGGCATAGGAGGAAAAACCAGTTGAAGGTAAAGGCTAGAAACACGCCTTAAAAGTAGTAGGAGCCCAGACCAGTTAGATAAAGCTGCACTATTAATACAGTCTACCTTTTAGACAGGACTAGTCAAGGAAGACTGAGGGTCTTGATTATCCCAACATTGAGAAGGCTGGATCTTAGTCACAGAACACAGGAATACATCTCAGTTAAAGATACTACTTTGTCTGTGGCTTCTAAGATTGCTGGCAAGATTCTACATTTGTCTGCAGTGTTAAGGACAACAGGCAGAGAGAGAAATGAAGTAACCTCATGAGCTGTATCCTGATTTTGTCAAATGTAATAGAACTTGGCACCCAAGAAAGAAAGTTTGGAAATTTAGATAGTGATTTCTGATGCAGAAATTGGGACTGTAGAATCATCAACACAGAAACAAATGGAATTAATAAGGAAAAAAAAGGATAATGCCAGTATAGAAGCAATGCCAGCATAATGAAATTTAGCACTTCAAATTATATACATTGGTAAGTATCATATCACACCTAAGAAGGACTACAGTTAGAGATCAAGAAACTGAAGCAACCTGAAAAATAAATGAGTCAATTATACAATAAGTATGAGGTATCAAAAAGATAAACATATGTATCAGGTAAATTATCTTCCATACAATCATACAAATAGCCTTGGCCCATTTTAGAATATCAGCAAGATCGTTTTTGAATAGGCCTGCCCACCTTTCCACTCTATCTATTCAAGTATCTATTCAAAATGGAATGAAGATATAAAAAACTGAGGTACTTAAGCTTCTCCACCAAGCTGCCCAACTGCATGAATCGCCTATTGATCACAGCATATGTGCCAGCCCTGTCTGCTCCTTAAACACCTCCGCACATGTCAGCTTAAACACATTTAAGCCACGAGATGAAAACCTACATCTCTACTGACTACATGTAGATCTTAATCTTCAACGGGATCTATCCTAGAGTTCACAAGAGAGAGACGTTTAGAGCAACGTGTTCACAAAACAATTAATTTGTATAAAATGGGAATGTTAACACAAGGACCATCACCCAAAACTTGAATTCAGGATGCTTCTGACCGGGACAGGTTGCACCGAGGTTGCACGTGACTCCAGCCAGACCAGGAGGGACAAAAGCACTTACTGTCCAGCCGAGGAAAGAAGGGCTTCTCTCAGTTCATTGGGCCTAAAATTCGTACACTTGGCATATCTTTCTACCATTCAGCACGAAACCTGACAGAATGGAAGAGGCTCGCACGGTTCTGTTTCCCCTCAGGCCCTACAAGCACCGTCGCCCCGCACAGTCGTGCCCTGACTGAGGTGGAATGACGACCCCCAGCCTCCACAGGGCAGACCTACGAACGTGGGCTAAGGGCTCCTTCAGCCACGCGAGGCTGAGGACAGGCCTCCTCACAAGGGCAGCTCTGACCCCGGCAGGCCGCCCGGCAGCTGGGGACCCTCGGCCCCGCACTCATTCCCACCCGGAACGCAGAAGGAGCAGGTCTGCCACTCCACCTCACTCCTCTCTTGCAAAGAACCAAAAGCCACCTGATCGAACAGGACCATCCCCACTACCCCTCTCCACTCCGCCCAGCACCTCACCCCGGTTTACCTCACCCCGGTTTACCCCACCCATGCCGTCCGCGCTCCAGCTCGCGCGACCACCTTCCGCACATGCGCACAGAACCACGTAGCCCCGCCTTTCACGGCCAGTGCGTAAGTGCGGAGTCGAGACGCAGCGGGAAGCTCGCTGCTCGTAGTACGCATCTGGCGGCGCAGAAAAGAGAGGGAGGGGTAGTGTAAAGGCAGGGAAGTTCTTTTGTGGTGGTTGAGCGTTCCGGGAGTTCCAGGGGTGAGGCGGTGTCTTATTCCACTGGGAGAGTGGTGTACAGCGCCTGTTCCTGGACATAGGTGTCTTTGGAGCTGTGTGTTAAAAGCTTCTTGGGAGCAGTCAGGGAGAAAAGGATGTTAGGGTTAATGTGGGTAACTTGTGTCATTGGAGAGGAGAGTGGTGTAGGTTTCCTGGAATCAAGCCTAGACCTGGGATACAGAGTCAGAAGGAAGTCATGGGTGCATATGGGGCAGAGGTTTGCATGGACCTACCTCTCAAGCCTGTCCTGGGCAGCATCTCGTCCCTTGGGTGTGTCAGTAGCACCACACAGCTTCGTGTAATTGGCAAACTTGCAGAAGGTGCACTTGATCGTACTGCCCATGCCACCGACAAAGATGTTAAACATCACCAGCCCCAATACTGACCCCTGAGGTATATAGAATATGTACATATTTACCCCAAGAGTTTTTTGTGCTGGGATATGGCATCCTAGAAACAAGAAAGTGTCTGGGTTTTTTCCCATGACATCATCTGTGATGCGGGATTCACATTCCCAAGGAGCATAAGCTTTTGAGAGTTTTTCTGTCCTTGGACTGGGCATAAAACTGCTGGAACATTCATTGTGAGCCAGTTTTCTTTCATCTGGGCTTTGCATTATTTGAAAAACAGTTGTGTCGGTTGTTTCATAGTCACAACAATATCATGTTTGACTTCATTCCTGTGCAGTTTTTTTGCTAGCTTCCGGTAAATGATGAGAGACAGATCCCAGTGCATTTTTGTCAATATAGAATTGAAAATAAATGTAATCTTTAAATAGAAAATCAACTAAATATTGTGGCTGCAGGAAGGAACAGCAACTGACTCATCATATCTGTGGACTAAACTTTAATATCACAATTTTAATCTATAAAAGTAAAAAAGCAGCTAAATTTCACCCTGGGCAAATAGACTGCTTACTGAGACTAATAAGAAATCCTATCTATTTCTCAGCTTGAACTTTTTCATCAGCTTGTTTTCCATGGCCCTGCAGCTGTCTCAGTCTTATGTCAACGTCTTAGCAAAATAAATTGGGCATTTAGATATGCACAGAGGAGAAAATTTCTGCACTAACAGTTTTTAATAATACCAATTAATTAGTGCTAATGACAGTAAGCAAAAAATTGATTTGCTATTTCTACTGAGCTGAAATAATTTACTTGTAAAATGGAAGTGATTAACTGGTAAGACTAACAGTTATAATGTAATAATATCCCATTTCTAATTCACTATATTAATAAAAAAGTGTTTGGTGAGTGATATGCAAAGGAATGCAAGATAGTTTTAGGGAATAGACCTTTCATTGCGTTATCACTGGTATGTTATGGTTTCTTCGAGCTACAATAAATAATACATGATTTGGAGAGAAAAGCTGTAGAAACTTTGTAGATACAGATTCTTTTTCCTTATAGTACCCTTTGGGAAACAATAAATGACCATATAGGAACTGACTTCTTTCTTCTTCACATCTCTTAGGTACTTTGTCAATATTTATAAAACTGCAGTTTTTCTCTAAGCATTCTAGCACTTAACCTACACAACCTATATTCACCTTTTATCTAAAGAATAATCTATGCTGCCTTTGAGAATTTCCACACTTAGAAATGTTTTTTCTTCTCCCTACTTATTAGTATGGCCTAGTAGTCAGGTATACCTTCTGCTTGTGACATTGTTATGGTTTGGATTAGAACAGAATTAATTCTGTTCAGTAACTGTATTTTCTAAAAGATATTCCACCACCACATACATAGCACTGTTATTAGTTATTCCACACACACACCTTGCCTGAGCTGTCCCTTTAAGAAACCTGAAATTCCTGAGTTGAGGACACTGCAAACCCCCCTCCGGGGGGCGGGGGGGGAATGCTGGGTTTCTCCGGGGGACTTTTGTTGTTTGGAACCACGAGGAAGCTCCCTTCCTGCTGGGACTTTCGGCCGAGCTGCGTGCTGTCTGCCTGTGCTGAAATCTGCGGGTGCTATCTCACTACTTTGGACTGCTTGTGCTGATTCCACTGGGAGCTGGCATCGGGACGGTTCAGTATCTTGGGTCCTGTATCTGTTTATATTTTGTTTCATTTATATCTGTTATTATTATTAAAGCAGTTTTTAGTTTTTAACTTCCAATCCAGTCTCTCCTTTACCTGCTGTGTGTGGGGGGGCTGGGAAGAGCCCTTAAACCCACCACAGACATGCAAACAGTATTTTTGTTTGTAATTCTTTTGATAGTTAAAACTGAGTTTTAACTGTCAAAAAAACAGTTCTGAAACCACATGCATTATTTCACTGTTTTACTGAGCATCATATTCCACCTACAGGCTTTTGTTTCATATTCCCCATTGTCCAACAGCTGTTGGCCCCTTCATTTACAGCTTCATGCAAGAAGTTAACAAATAGGTTAGTTTTGATTACTCTCTCCCACCATCCCCCAGGATCTTTGTATAATATTACTTCTTTCTAAGATATGGTCAAGTACTTCATAATTATGACCTCTATATTCTGTTCCTAGGTTGCAATCCAAGAGACTGGAGACGGGTAAGATTGATCACCAGAATAAGGAATAATAGCTAGCAGAAACCTAATTATTGACTTTGTTTTTTCTTTTCCTTGATATATATCATAACAAAAGGCAGTGTTAAGGAAGGAACTGAAGAGAGCTCTGCTGGTATTTAAGAAGATGTATAAAAACTTTTTAAACTGTAGGTAGTGATTGAAAGGACAATGTTGTTTGACACCATGAGCTTATCTGAAATGCAGGCAATATTTCCTGTTAAAGAGTGAGAATATGTGTGTATGGTAGTGGCCTATATATTCAAAAGTCCTGTGCTGAATAGAGACATAATTTCAGAATAAAGACATCCATGATGGTGCTTGGATTACAAGTGACCAGCAGGATGGAGGTGTTGCCAACAGAAAGTTAAGAAAGAGAGGGAGATTCCAGAGTGCAGTAACTGTTTTCTTTGTGAAACTAGTGAAGCTGCCAAACCCTGCCTTTGGGTCAATAGGTATTCTGAGGATACATCGGTTTGATTTGTTTACATGTCTCAGGACACTACATGTGTTGAATTCTGTTTCATTCTGAAAAGATCAAAGGCAAAACAGCTACATCAGTTATTTATGAATCAAGTCATGATATTGAATGTGTCTTGATCAAAACACAGCTATGGCTCAAAAGGGAATGCTGACCTGTATTCCAACCCAGAATAATTCAGAAACTGATATGTCAAAGTTGTTCATTTTTAAGTTGTAATTTTTACTGAGGCTGCCACAGCCAATAAAACCCAGCTGCATCAGCAATTCTTGCATTCAGGCCTGGGAGAAAGGCCCAGTTTTGCAGACCTCACGTATGTCCTGGTGGGTTCTCTCCTGTTCACAACATGCTCCAGAAGCTTTATGTATTTCCCACACTTGCTTGGTATGTTTTTATTACTTCCAGTGGAAGTGCTGCTCTCCCCTTCTTCGTCCTGATGTATAGCAATGGCAGACATCCTACAGTCTGCTATGCCTACTATCTGTATTCTAATGTGCAAATAAATTACTGGCTGAATTAGGAATAACACAATTATCCAGAGGGGAAGAGCACATTTGGCAGCAAAGGGCTACGAAGGAGGAGACCAGAGGGACTCTGGGGAGCAGCAGACAAGTGTATTTGGAGGCAGAACATAGGAGCTCGTCAAGTATAAATGCTGGGCAGAGAGCAGTGAAACAGGGATGTGGTAGAGAGTCTTGGAAATATGAGCACCAGATGAAAAATAAGAATGTGCAGGAGTTGCTGTGATAGGTATGAATATAAACTTGACATTGAGTAGAACAGTTTGTAACGCTCTTTAACAAAAACATCTCCCAGAAACAAGGATGCCAGTTCCTAGAGCAGAAGAGTGGCAAGCCATCCAGCAAAATGCTGTTACTATGTGATGAAGTATACTACTTTTCTTCTGGAGTTCAGGATGAAATGAGACATGTAAGAATGAACTAAATCTTGACAACATTTCCATGACAAGTATGAACAAAAGGTGTGATATCCCATGTATTTCTATAATTGAAGATATAACTCATTTTGCTGACAGCTCAATGGCAGTGAAATAGCCTTGACCTAGAAAATACTGAATCTAGAATAATCAAACAAGAGGTGCAAGTGTGATTCAGACAAATTTGACAAGAGGCATCTCAGTCATTTTCACAGAAGAAAGCTGTAATATTATCATCTTTCTGAAAGGCAATAACAGTGGGACTAGGGCTATCTGTCTTGCCTTCTTGCCCTGCAGTGGCACATGAGGCCAGTGACTTCAGGTCCCCATTATAAAATTGTCCTGGGTTCTTATCTATGGCCAGTGCCTGTTGTCTTCAAACTTGGTAAATGCTGCTGTGTCTGAGAATTGGCAAGGATTAAACCCTCAATGGGGAAGTTATTTACCAAAGCTTTTCTACATCACCTAACAGGAAAAAACTCACTTATGCAGCTTCCGAGAGCAGATTTCCATGCTGTTACATCTTCAGGCCAATAGGACATGAAATACACAGGAGCTGTTTAGCCAAGCTTTATTTTTTTTCATATTTACATCACAGTAAGTATCAATTCAGTTTATGAATAAGTCCAGCTCATCCATCTAAGGAGTAAATTAAAAAGCTGTAACTTAATAAAATGTTACTTTATAGTTATGATTAATTCTTGTAGAGTTTGGGAGCTTTCTTCATTGAGTGAATTATGTTGACAGTTTGATATGACTAATGTATACGAGTGCATGATAGCATTTATAAGAATAGATTTACAAGTTTAATGATAGCCAAATCATATACAATTGCTTTTTCTAGCCTCCAGTGAGACTTGATCACATGGTCAGTTATATGATTTTGGTTACATTAGAATTCACAAGACTCTCTTTTCTGCATCTCGTTACACTTATTTATACACCACCTTTGATTTCAAGCACTGGATTCTCACAACAGCAACAAAGCAAAATATTAAAGAAGCCTTGGATTTTCATAACCACTTCCTTTACATGTTGTGTGAATTATCAATAAATAGCTTCCACCACGTATATATTTGTTATAGGTAAATTATCTTTAATAACGGAGTTTTATAAGTTTCTATCATGCAATTTATTTTCATGTTTGCTTACCCCTCCCTGTTTATGGTCCTTCAAAATCTTTGCCTTCTTGACTAGATCTGTGACATTACAGTTATGGTGATAATCCTACCAGGGAACATGGTCTGTCAGCACAGGAGGGAGCTTAAATCCTGATCTTGGTATAGAAGATTTGTAACTTTTTAATGAAAATACAATTCAGAAGAATGCTGTGGCAATTTTCTAACCTTGTATGTCTGTGATGCTGCTGTCTTGCATTGACTGAGGGGAGAGAAAAACTCAGTTGTGTTGCATTACTGTATACTTTGATATCACCAAATAATCAGCACTGAAGTCTGGATTTAAAAATAAAAAGTTAAAAGAAGATTAGAATGGATTTGTGGCACATTCCTGCGACATTCTAGAAAAACTGAATTCTCAGAAATGTCTTAATACTCACCAGGTCCCTTAAATGTTTCATGTTGGGCACCCTGAATTGTAAGCATCCCAAATCATCTGTCACTGGACCATGTATGTAAAGTGTGAATTATGATTTGATCTATTGCAGACTTTCTGACTTTAACCCAACACTTAGAAATATTCAAAAGGCATGGTTGGCACATTTTGCTTACCAGTAGAGTCATTTCCCTGCTTATGTTTTAAAAAGAGCTGCCTCATGTATTACTTGAATTACAAAACTGTCTGCTGAGGCATTCTACCAAGCAATGGATAGCTAAGTAAACCTTCTGGGAAACACCGAGATGCAGATGTCTCTCCTAATGTACCAATCAGTCTTTCTTTACTGTCCTTTTTCTTCAAAAGTTGATTTTAAAGCAAAGATTTATCTCATAGCACTGGGAAGACTGTTAAATACAGAGAGCATGCAGACTGTAAATAGATTTCATAACCCTGCACAGATTAGATGCTTGTAGCCATATAATGCTAGATGGCTTCATCATCTGCAATGCAACAAACAGTTTAAACATAGCTGGTGAGTCAAGAAACTGCTTCTTTTTGCCCTTCCTGCCTGAGAACATGATGCTGTTAAAGGTAAGGGAAGTTCCTATTTGTACTGCAGCATCATGTGGAGCTGGACTGATGCTGCAGCAGTGTAAATAAAGCTGCTTAGACTCTTGGCACCATGGGCTACTGCACTGGGGGGAGCCTGAGCCTTCTCCTGTCCTTCACAATCCCTGCATGAACAGCACTGGCTTAAGAGAACACACTTGACTCTGTGGCACTAAGAGATAAATCAAGAAGTAAGAAAACTTGGTACAGATTGTGGGGATGATCCCATACTGTGCAGGCATAGTTATTGATGGAAGATAAACACATGCTCCAAGAAAGCCTCCTTGGCAGGATTATAAATAGCTGCATTATCCCAGAAGATAGGAGAAGGTTAAAAAGAAAAAGAGACTCTGTTTTATGCCTCTGCTGCTAGCCAAAATATACATTAGTATGGATCACTAATGTTAGCCAGTGGCTGGTCCAGGTGGAGTCCATTTCTTAATAGTAATTCTATTCTGAAAGTCACAAGTGTTGAGGAAGCCATGGGGAAGCAAGCAGAAATAATTAGGGAATCTATATGTTTTGATTAAAGATAAATCCCCTAGTACTGACCCCCTACTTCAGTGCTTTGCAGAGCTTGGCAGTGCCTACATGTAAGCTGCCAAAGAAGTGTTGGTGGAGAATGGAAAAGGGGGTTTGTTCAAAACAGGTTTAAAAAGCATCCTAATGTCCCTGCGTAGCACCCTCAGCTAAGCTTCCTTTCAGCGCCCACAGACACATATTATACATAGCCACCAGGAAATACCAGTTACAGAATAGGAAAGTAAAATTTCCTCATGTCTGTAATCTTTTTTTCTCATTCTTCTGTGGTAGAGACTCTTGGTTTGGCTTTTGTACCTTCCTTAGTAGCCTCAGAGGCTTAAAAGCCTTTTGGAAACCAGCATGTACTATTTCCTTAAGAACAATTCACAACTTCCAGTCTGGGAACGTCCCAGTGTGAGATAGTGATTCTGTCTAGTCTAACTGCTAACACAAGGAACCTGTATCTACATCTCCAGCTCAGGAAAAGTGGAGGAACTTTGCCTATCCTCTGTTAGTGTTCTCCTAAGTAAAGATTAATTTGATCACATAACTAGGCTTTCACTCAAGAAAGTACTTTTGCTTTCTAGTGCATCTCTACTTACTGCTTTAGTAATAAATTTGTTTGGGAGCTCCCACTGTTACCTCGAATCTATGTTTCACCTCCAAAGTATTATACTGAAGCAGAAAGATATTTGCAGGTCAGTTTTTAAACCTGTAATATTTCATTTGAGTTGCATTTTTTGGAGAGGGAAGAACCTCTCCAACATTTTTATTGTATCATTTACGTTGCAATAAAGTTCTCGGTAGTTCGCTTAACTGTTTGGCGTTTCCCAGCTTGCACTGTAGTCTTTGTTAACAAACCCAGACTGGATGGGGGACCACATGCTACACCATTTATTGATGACCGAAGTCCTACTCACACCCAGCTCTGAAGCACTGAGCTCAGCTGGCTCATCCAAAATGAGATCACACTAACAAGGGTGGAAGGAAACAGATTTAGCCTGGATTGCTCCAGGCTCTGGGATGCTCTGCATCTTCCTTCTTTAAACTGAGGCTACTTAGCCTTTCAATGGTCCCATTCTGCTGACTGGAGCTCTAGCTAAGTGCAAAAGATAAAAGTCTGCTTCTGTTTGGAATGCAGCTCAGCCTGTTCTGGGGGCATAGAAGCTCTGCTGTTGTTCCTTTCTTCTTGTCCTAGGGCTTCCGTCTAGGAGAGCTGGCTACGGAGTAACAAATGAGCAAGTATCCACTTCATTTGGAGTTAAGTTTTACACTGAAACTGAAACAAACTAGGTCTATTCACATACTTAATGTAAAGCATATGCTTGAATGCCACCAGGATGCTTAAATCTTTCCAGACTTGAGCAACCTGCACTGGAACAAACCTCTACTGGAAAAAAATTATCAACCTGAACTGATGTACTTCACGCTGTATTTAAAGCACAGTGGTTTCAAATGCATTCTCAACCCCGCTGTGTAACTCTTGTGTTTAAGTACTGCACGTATTAGCCCCAGGGGAAAAACATCTGATTTTTTTAATGTACTGTGTCAGTTGCTAAACCTAATATGAAGACAGCATGATGTATGTTCGCTATGAGAAAGACTGATGTTCACACTTCTACTGTATTACTTAGTCTGTAAATAATATCAGCCATTCCTGCGCCGATAAGGGCTCTGAAAGAAGCTCATACAGCTCCTTACTGCTGGCAAAAATAGCAGCTTTAAATCTGGATTCCAACCGATCTTCCTTAGAAATACAGGTCTTTGTTAGAACTGAAATGGCATGGGGGTGGGGGAGCAGCCAGTTCTGGGGCAGACAGACAAACAGGGGCTGATTTCTGCTGTCTTTCCGAATCATTGAATTCACCAGAGCTTGTGTTACTGTTTCCATTAAGTGTTAAAACTGTCTTTAAGAAGAATTAACTACCCTCTTTGGGTTCTGTAGTACATACTGCACAAGAGAATAAAACACTGATTAGCATCAGTGCCATCTCCTCTCCTTCTCTCAGCCAAGGACCTGCACTGCATTCCCCTTCTCCTATGTTTAGGCTGGAGGCTGCTTAGGGCTCCTGACTTCCCCCATTTTGCCTGCTTTTTGCCATGGCTCAAAAGAAGAGAGGACTATTTCACAAGAAATCAGTTTAGCATTAATATAAGAAACTTCTTTGAAAATTCTGTTGTTTATATTGTTCAGAACAGTGCACTACATGCCAAAATCTCACGTCATTCTCTGGTTTTAGTCATCTATCTACATAGACTTGGACTGGATGCAGTCCAAGCAGAGTAATTAACAAAGCATTGGTTTGATGACAAAATACTTGCAGTTTTGTCCATCTTCTTTGGGATTTCTCTGCCACACAGGCACCGGTTTAGTTCCAAGTTTTGTTGTCTATAGTATGTCCAGCAGATCCATTTCAATCTCTGGAGAAACACAAAGCACTGAGTGTCAGACACAGCTAAAATGAACTAAAATGAGTAAGGACAAAAGCAAGGCTAACCATTCTCATTTCATTACATTGCATGTTTCTTTCTGCAGCTCCTAGATTATGTGGAGGTACTTCTCACTAGGCATTGGAGAGGGGAATGTATATTGGAGCACAACTGGAAACAAAATTTTTCAAGTCTGCCTTAATCGTGGGCAGTAACTAAAATAAGATAAAGATATTAGCATCCCTTATAACCTGTGGATGCCAGGTACAATACTTTAATCATTCCCTGGTCTCTTCGCTAAGGGCACTCTCTTCCAGTGCACTGCATGGCCTAGAATGAGAGTGGGTCCTGGCAATGTGAGGCTGTAGTCTGGCTGAAACAGGTTCCTAATTTCAAGTACACTAACTGACTACTCTTTTATTACAGCTTTATCACTTCTTACAATGAGTCTTCAATAAGGAACAAATAACCAGGTGAGCTCCAGCAGAGGCAGGAATTGAAGGCACCTATTCCAGTTTGCAGGCTGGTTTCCTCAGTGGCAGTCCTTTCCCACAACAGCAGCAGAGGAGTTAACCAGGCAGTATCTGAGATGCATACTGGCCCACAGGATCAAGCCAAAGCTAATGGCAAGTGACAGCCTGCTCTTCTGCAGCTTCAGCTGCAGAATACCTATGGCAACTTCACCAAAATAAAACTGTCTTTAGCCAGATGTCTCCACAATTGCAGGAAACTCTCTCTGACTCTCCATAAAAGCAAGTGAATGTGAAAGCAAATATGCTTTCTTGTCACCACAAAGCAGAGGTATATATCTTCAGCAATTTCTTACAGGGATCATTTTATCCAGATCATCTCTGTAACAAAAACTGTGACCACTTTCCTCTCTATTCTTAGGGGAAAAAAAACTCAAAAAAACCCCACAACACTCAGCAGCTTATAATAATATAACCCATCTATGCAACAGCCACAAATTAGCAATAACCTGGTCTTTTCAATAGATTGTTAGCACCACAGAGCAAAGAGCACCAGAGAACATGAAAATACACTAAAACAGGTAAGCATAATGAGGATATTTTAATGGTCATTTTAAGTCTTCCTCAATCCACCCTCTATACTTGAATTTACAAAAAGTCCATGCCACAAGTTTTTTGTTTCAACATCTGTACATCATCAAATAGTACTGGAAGGGCCTTGACACACTTAGATTTTAAAAAGTCTGAAAAATCTGAAGAAACCTTCGTAAGACATCAAATGACTCTTAAGCAATTCAGGTAGTAGCCGGGAATATACCAGAATGCTTCCTTCTCATAGGCTTTTGGAATTTTTTCTTAGTTCTGTATTGCCTGTTCAGTAAAGTTTGTCTGAGCACAAGGAATTAACATTTACTTGAGTCTGCCTTCCCTGTTCTTTTAGCTCCTGATATTTTGATTCCTGTAACAATAAACAGTATCTCACTTTTATTTTGGTCTATTTTCAGGTAGACATGAAAACCCTAATAAAGTTTCTTCCAATTTAATTTTGGAGTCAGAGGAATTTCCAGATTTCCCCATATCTAGGCCAACTGCAAATATACTGCAGCTCAGGAGCTCCAGCCNGGGGGGTGGGTGTCAAACATTTCTATGTGTTTACAATGAGCATGGGAAGAGTCCATCCTTTATCAGGATTAAGTAACTGATTGCTGAGGACCTCACTGAGTATAATATTTCTTGTTGCTTTCCTGTGGTACAGTGTTAAAGTAAACTGTCCTTCTTCTACAACCAATCCAATAAAACCTGGGTATTTTCATTCTTTTTCTCAGCATGACCAAAGTCCTCATACAAGAGGCAGTGTGGTTTATCTGTTGGAGTATCAACCCCAGCTCAGGAAATAGGACTCTGTTCCTCATCTGCCGCTCAGCTGTTTTGCCTTGTGAGTAAGGTATGTAATCTGCAGGCCTTGCTGATCTATGTCCAAGCAGAAGCTGCACAGCTACAGTTAAAAGAAGGCTCACCCCACCATCCACACATCTGTTGAGAGCTGCACCCTTTCTGGTTCAGTGCCATGCTTGCATGGTGCGGAGCTGACACCAGGCTCAGACTAGAAATAATTTGCAACTGCCTGCATAAGAGTACCTAAAAAGAGAAGCTTGTGCCTCCAGATCTCCTCTCACTTATCTGCATGGCCATTTTAGGTTTTAGGGAGATTGGAACAATAATTTTTGCATCCATCATCTTATTATAACAGCTCTTGCAGTTAAACTGTAATCTTTTTTAGAGTGATGCTATGGAAATTATTAATTAATATGCCACATAATATTAAAAACAACACTCTTCTCAGAGTTGTTGGGTACAAGTAGTCCAGTAATTTCATTAGCATTCTTCACTAGATAAATCTGGAAATGCAGCAGTACATGCTAAATGACAAAAAGATGTTCAGGTGCCTTTCTAAGGGAAATGACTTCTCTTCCCTGGTGGGTTGTTGTGATTACTCAGAGACTGCATAATCTAAGACAGTGATGCCTGTCTCTTCTCTTGAATGATTAGAAACTTTTCCTATCTAAAAGGTAAATTTAAAGTATAGTTTGTCTTCCACAGCTTTCAGTTCCCAAAGCAATTACAGGAGAAATACTTAGAAGTGGACCAGTGTGATTTTCTTTTAAATTCATGCAGGTTTGTCATGAGAAGCCTACTATCAATGCATATTCTGGATGTGTGGGTACCAGTATTACTTCCCTGATGATATTGAAAACTGTGTCTTCATGAAGAAGGTATTGCTGTACCTAAGTCAGTATGGATAATATTGTGTGAATTCTAGTTTTGGCTAGACCTAAGGAATAGACACAAGCTTAGTCTAGAAGGCATCTCAACTTCTCATTGCTCTCTGCTCATGGTTCTGATTTCTGTACCTGTACTACTCCGAGGGCAACAATTCTGTATTGTCTCTACCCCTTATATTCAGAGGTTATAAAATATGCACCCATAAAGCAAGAAATACCTTCTCATTTTGTTATAGTGGAGGCTGGACTGGGTAACAGTGTGTTTGTAATTATGCAATTTACGTTTATTTGGGAAATCATTTCCAAGGCATACACAATCAAACTGTACAGTGTGATTTACGAGCTAAATCATTGTATCTAGCAAAAGCATGAATATGCAACTAGAAGTCAAATTAAACCAATTCAAAGTCTTTCTTTTTAGTTCTTCCTCACATCCTCATGGGAGATAGCAAGAGATGGTAAAGCAACAACAGAGAACAGAACAAGGATATCTGGCAAGTGTGTCAAGCTACTTAGAGAAATATTATTTTTTGTTAAATTTTGTTAAATAGCTGAAATGAATTCAAAAGACTTGAGGATGCAAGGGGAAAAAAAGAGATGAAAATCCTGAGCATGAAGAGGTGACAGCTGAATGGTCTGGTCTCACCTTTTCTAGAAATGACCTGTAGAAGTTTACCAGTGTTGGACTTAGCTGTGTTTCACAAAAACTTATATTCTAGCAAGCCATCCTGCATCAGGAAGGTCCTTGGCCAAACCCCCTTTAGAATACAGACAATCTCTCCTTCTGCATACCTTTATAATAATAATTAGAATCTTGCTGAGCAGTGAAAAGCATGCTACCAGGCAGCAAAGGGAGTGTAACACCCAACATATTCTATACTAGTAGCAGTACCTTGAACTTCACATCTCACCAAGAGCCAGCAGAGACTTTAAATGGGAACGTTATGTTGCAACAACTGAATGCCCAAAAGACTGTGAGCAGCTGCATTGTGTATCAACTGCATTCAGGAGATAACACGGTTGGTAACTCCTGCAAACAAAGAATTGCAATGATCCAGCCCTGAGAAGTCAAACCAAATCAAAATCCTCCCTTCTTAGGAAGAGGGACAGGCTGCTGTGCAAAGGCAGCACAAAGATGGTCTTGTAATACAATGCACACATATCTGTTGATCAGTCTTAACAACAATATGAAAGCTTAACTCTGGCAGATGTATTTCAAAGGTCAAGATGAGATAAATACGAGGATAGCAGTCACACTCAGCAAGTGTTTCCTACATGAACCTTATTCAACTCAACAGTGAATGGTGTGTCCAAGGACTGACTTTCTACTCTTGTGTCTCTTTACAACTTGGCATAATACAGTTGCTTGTGTCTCCCTTGCCCTGTCTTGGGTTTGTCTTCCTGCTGGTTGTTTCTTTCCTGCCTTTGTTCCTTTTAAAGACAGAAAGCTCAAAAATCCCATGCACAGCCACTGGGACCCCTGACAGACAAGATATCCATTATGATTAAAAGGCAACCTGAACAGAAACCAACCAGTAAGGCACCTGCAGCCATAATCATCAAACGAAACATTTAACTGATAGTAATGAGTGATGCCAGTATAGCCAAAAAAGTAAAGATTCAAGCTCATCACTGTTTTCCTCCAGTTACCTGTCAGCTGTTACAATAGTGAATATGCAGAGGGACAGAGCACAGTGAGGTTCTTTGCGTCAAAAATTGGAGCCCTGGAACGGCCTAGCACTGTCCAGGCTCCCACCTTCCATGAACTTCTGTGCTCACCTCCAATGTGAGCAACACAGGATGGCTTCTTCTCTCCACACTCCTTTCTTCAGAAAATCCTGCCTCTGTGGGGTAAGGCAGTGTTAATTCAATCTGTAGAAACAGTAAAAAGCCAGAACCATTGCAGTTAACAGAGCAGTGTACAGCAAGGGCAAAGGAGCACCTGCCACTTTTGCAGTAATCAACATTTCAAATCTATCACATGCCTCACATTAATTTCCAGTTGAAAAGCAATCATTTTTCAAGCACTTGATACAAACCACACCTAGAAATTAGACACAGTTTTGATTGACGATTTTTTTTTCTGATCTATATGGTTATTTATGACAGTTTCAAATTTGATGAAATAAATTCATTTCAGTAAACTCCAATTTTTCTGTTGACAAAACTGAAGAGCATTCCCTTGGCAATTCCTGTGCCAAGCATCATAGAGACCCCACCTAACCTTGTGGTAATATTGTCTCATCGGCACAGTCAGACCTGGGGGAATGCCTCCACTACAGTCACTGAGGTGATTATACAGCACAGAAATGTTCATGTTAACTCTGATTAACAGGGATAAAAGGGGTTGTGCAGCTTTTGAGACAGCCATTAATAGAGCACAGTCAGGTAAGGTATCATGAAACACAGCATAGCTGTGAAGCACCTCCTTCCTTCTCCCCTCAACTCAATCAAATCAAGCTTGATTGAGTCTTGGAGCTAGCTCTGTCAGTCCTGTGACTGTGGCAGAGGGCTCAGAGAAGGCTAAGTTAGGCTTATTAGTAGAAAATACTTGAGGAGAAGAGTTTCTCATTCCTTAATCCTCGTCAGGAGAGGGCAGGCAGAGAACATTTGGAATTGCCCTAAAAATCTGTGTTCATTCTCTGATGGAAGACCTAATCTCAGCAAATTACTGCAAGGCAGTGCAAGCACATGCAGCTGACACATTTGGTCTGTGTTGGCTGTCTCTAGATATGGTACTCATGTGCTCTGAGCTCTTGAAGATGATTCTATCAAAGAACCAGCCCAAGACCTCAAGTCAACATCCGAGATCTGACCACATCTCCTGGGCACATAGGTAGGCTTTTTCGGTGTTCTGGTTGGACTTGAGCTCTCCCACTTTTCCATTGATCACCTAGATAGGGGAGAACACAAGGCTGGGAATGGAATGCTGCTGCTTCTGCCCTGAGATGCATTCCTGGTCCTCTCTATGAGACCAGGGGGAAACAGTGTCCCATAGGAGCAGGCCAGTAGAGGAGAGAGAACATTCCTCCCTTAGCTGCTGAAGGACACCTAAGTGACAGTCATTTAGTGAAGTGTCAGTCACCTTCCTCAGCTGAGGAGCTGTCTGCAACCCAATACAACAGTCACACACAAAGTTAGCCCTTTGATATGGGTATACACCCTTCTGCCACCTCTCCAGAGGCAATCCTAAGTAATTGCAAAACTGTTTACTGGTGCATGAAAGCAGGTGATAGATAAGTGGTGTAAGACCTAGTGAAAGGGTTTAGGAGGCTGTTTGTGGTGTTACAGGTGGAATTCATGTTGTTCCTCCAAGAGGAATATTCTCAGAATAGATTTGCTTAACTCCAATGAGAAGGTACTGGTATTCAATTGCATGTGGTTTCCATGCATGTCAAAAAGATATGCAGTCTCATTAATCCACTTTAACTGTGAGCTATTTGTCTTTCACTTTTAATATTCCCAAGCCCAGGGAGTGCCAAGGAGAATACAGGACAGGCTGACTACAGAGGAGTTGTTTCCTCTGAAATCATGCTCATCTGTCTGTCAGGAATTCTTGAAACAACTGCAATAAATCTTGAATTTTTAATATGCTTCACAAGTTCAGAGACAGAAAAAATAGTGCTCAGACAGCTGGGATTGCAGTAGTTATCTGTGATGTCAGGGTACACATGTATCTGTAAAAGGAAATCAAACAGGAAACTGCATTGAAAAAAGTGATCAAATATGGTCAGAAGACAAAGAATGACTTCTGGAAAGCAGAGGAAGATGGGTTAGTAGAAATGGGTACAAAAGGACCAGGAGAGAAAAATGAGCTGTCTGTCTGGTTCCTTATTGTTCTACATTATTGCTGATTATATGGGTCTGTATTTGCCAACACCATACATGTAAATAGAACCCAAACAGTGTAACATAGGCTGCTGTGTTAACTCTCAACAATTCAGAGAGCCCAAGTCCTTACAGAATTCTTGATTATAAACACAGCAAATGAGACAATACTCCAGGGCAACTACGGATTGTTCTGAATGGCCTTGCTGCTGCCCACAGATCACTGACTGGAAACTAATGGAATGGGCTGAAATCTACCTCACGGCCCCCTCAGCCTCAGAAGAGAAAGACAGTAGGTATATAACGGGAATGGTTGTTGCACCACGTCTGTTTCTCAACTGCAGTTGTTGCCCCACGGAAGCTGGAGTGTCAAGCCCCACACAATGTCAACATGGCAAAATAAATGCAAGGAAACACAGATGGAATTTACATTAAGGAAAGAGTTATGCATACAAGCATTGACACATGTGCACACTAAGACATGCAGCTGGGTCAGAAGTTACTTCAGAAGCTGCAGTAGGCTTGAAGCTGATGGGGGAAGAATGAAAAAGAAGCACAAAGGTCACCTGGAGCTGAGGAAAAGATGTTCAGGAAGCTTGGCCATTTGTTGGGTGATGAGTCCTGTCTAACATTGAGGGGATACCTGGCTAGCAGCTAACCCAAATACACACCACCGGCAGACAGTGATTAGAGGAACCCAGACAACCCAGCCTATGGGAATGAGCCCTCCTAAGCCTATCACAGGCCAAAGGTTAAACAATTGCCTTTTGCAGGTCCCACTAAGGCTGTTATTATGCGACACTATACAAACCAAGGGGATCTGGTGCTAAAAGGACTTACTATGTGATGTTGGAGCACTTGGTTCTTAACAAACACCACAGATGCAAACATCTCTCTAGGAGAGCCTCGCTGTGGAGAGATCCTTTCAGTGCTCAGCTGCACCTTCAGTTACCAGAGATTACTGAGGGATTGGCTAGGTCAGCCTGAAGCTGATGTGAAAAAGCTTGGTGAACAAAATCTACAAAAACCCCTACATCTTCCCTTAGAAGAGACAGGAAGCCTGAGTAGGAGTGTGTCCAGAAAGGATAGGAGAGCTTGGGTTTTATGTGTGCATACAGACTTTGACCCTGTGTTTAGACTTTTGCATACTGGGGATATGAGACTTTGATGAAATGCAGCGGATTAATTAGCCGCTTTCACCTCAAATGTGGGTCCTATGGAGAAGCAAGGAGTGAAAAAGAGGAACTTCTTCACTAACCATGGGGTGGAAGGCTGCAATCAGGGCTGCCTAGCAGTTTTTTCTGGGTGGGATCTGCACCACTGTATATACTGTGCACATAGAAAGCTATCACAGGAAGGTGTCTCCACTATGTACAGGCACAGTGCCGTCAATCACCCCCTGCACAGCTCATTCATCTGCAAACAAATCAATGCTTGCACTTTGCTTACAGATAGCTCACATCCATCACCACAGTGACAGTAACTGTGGCATCAATAGACCACAAAAAACAGAGGCAACTATGTGGCATACATAAAACAAAACATACATTATGAGAAATATGGAATTGGTTGGTAGGGGCTAGTATAGAGATGGTGTAAGTACTACTTTGGTTTTTTATTATTTACATATATGGAAAGAACCAGAACTGTATTATGGACATATGTAATATGCATATATTAAATTGCTATACAGAACTTGTTGAAAGGTGCAGATAGTGTGCAACTCCAAAAGAACAACAGCCAGGCACAACAAAACAATTCTTACAATTCTTTTTGCATGCCATGAATTTCAGTGAGAACTGGAGCCAAGACAGTTTAGCTCTAAAATGATAATACCAACCCTCGCACAAGCATTGACTGTGGATCTGGGGAGAAGTCGCCTTTGTGTCTCAAATGCCCACTTCCGGTAGAAGGAGCTGGCAAATGAGAGCTGTTAAGGAAGCTGTTCTGCACTCACAGCTGAGAGGATGGCTTTAGGACAGCTTGAGGATGGTGTCCATAGGTAGTGTTGACTCACTCAGGATTTCCAGGTGGTTGTTTGCCTGAAACGCCCTGTACCTGAAAACTGGTATGCTGCTGGTACCTGGCAGACTTCTGGGAAAAACACCAGTTTGACACCAAAGGGAAATATGTGGCAACTGTGTAATGACAGGAATTTCTGCATCTGCAAAAGGCTAGTTTGCCTTTCTGAATAATTTGAGTAGAGTGGGAAAAGCTGGATGCCTCAGATAGAGTGTATGTGGCCAAATAATAACTAAAACAAGCAAACAGTCTTCTTTTAAAAATCTCATGGTTTTTAAGGCCTATTTCTTGCTTTCTGAGTTTTGTCTAGTGACTTCAGATCATGAGTGAAAATGTGAATCTTGACTCTTTCATTTGTCACTCTGAAGTAGAGCTCGGGAAGCATTGAGCTCTCATTCAATAGGCAGATGTCCCTCTCTGACCACAGACGTCATTGAAACCCTCAGCCCAAGGACAACTTTCTTTGCACCATAGTGTACTTTATCTGTTCTTGAAAACACAAGATGAACTTACGAAACCACCCCTCTACAACAAAATCAGTGTATATGCAAGGAAGCAAATAAGAATGGTGTAGAAGAAAAGCAATGGTTGGGCATTCAAAATGCAACCAGCTGTAGATTTTCTGTAACCTAAGCATGTATAGAAGCACAATGGAAGAAAGGGAAAAGCTACAGAAAAGAAGTACAAAAGGTACTGGCCTGCTTGTCTTCAGTCAAATATCCATCAGTGGTTTAGGAAGGTTATTCATCTACCTTGTGAAAAGGGATATGAAATATTTTGGATACCACTTTCCAAGTAAAGTTTATGCATGTTGCTTTTGAACCCCAGGGATTGTCCCAGATGACACAGCCCTGGCCAGCTGTGTCAACCAGTGTCCCTGCTCTGTTCTCCTCTGCTGGCCTCCGAGCTGGGGGCTTCAGGTCACACTGTCTTCTGCACCTGGAAACACAAATTGACACTTGAGTCTAGTGGTGAGGAAAAAATTCTGAGACATGTCTGGATCATTTACTGCCAAAAGCCAGTTAGTGAAATGAGCAGGTGTGCAGACATCTTACCTAATCCAATTCTACAGCTGATGTCCACAGAGGTAATCCATCTGGAGTGCCGCTTCCATGGATAACAACTGTAGCAGCATGGCTCCCCAAGATAAACATTTGCAGGGAATCCCTAGGGATGAGTGACTCTATCTTTGAATTCCTGCCAGCTTTCACAGATATTCAGTAGAGCATATATATCTCCTTAATCCATAAGAAAATCTGATTTTGAAATTGCCCTGGCACTTGACTCTCTAACAAATACCCACATTGTATGCAAATTGCCACATGCATGCAGACTAAAACTCAAGGTCCACAGAAGCAGAATGCAACACCAGATCTCCCCACTTTGCAGTTACAGTGCATACCAACTTCATGAAGTATTGGCAGCTCAGAGGGAGCTCCTTGCTGAAGTTATATCTGCAGTGTGTGGTACATAAGCCTGCCACCTGCAGCTTATAGTCACTTGTTGCAGTGTTGGAATAGGCTTTTGGTTTGGATGCTTGCAGCCTTCTCCAAAGCAAAAGATGGAATGGAAGTGCCAAAGGTGAGCAAAAGGTTTCAGCTAACCAAGGATAGAAAAGCTTACCTGAGTGGTTAAGCTCAATGAATGCTACCAAATATTTCTGGCACTGTGAGGTCTTCTGCTGTAGGACCAGATGCTATCAGGTGATAGAGGGATTGCGTCTGGAACATGAACTTTGTCCGTAGAAGCATATTCACAATTAGTGGATCATGATGCACTTTTTTGTGTGTGTCCTGTATCAAGGGATGAAAGGCCAGTTCACCTGCCTTTACTTATTATCAACTGCTACCAAGCACAGAAAAACACCAAGAAGTCGTCTTTGAAAACACACTCTCCAAGCTAGCAGCCATACTAGTGAGTTCAAGTTACCATCACATACTAAATAAATTATCCCGCACCTGCAGGACAACAGGGGAAGTCTTGGGTCCTTCCAGCTTCCTGATGTAGCTCTGCATCCTGACACACCTATTCTGGGTACAAGAACTGCACTGTGAGACTTTCCTCAGGGTGCTTAAAGGGCATTTCCACTAGCTACTGTGCCTTCTTGGCACTACTTAATGCTCCAGATAGAAATGCACCATTTTTCAACATTTATACAGTAATATAGTTGGTTGCCCATTACTCTGAGGTCCATACTGACAACCCTAGTGCTGTACTCAGACCTGCTTTTGTCCCTCAGGAAATTTTGATCTTCTCTGAAAGTGACTGTTTCATACAGTGGATATTTGATTTTCAATTTCATTTGCACTAGCATGGTACAAAGTGTCTGTGAGAGATCAGAAAATTTAGTCTGTGTCTTAATGTCTTTTTCACATCTCCTTCCACCTGGACAGATTGCTTATCATAGTATCTATTATCACCTCCACTTCTCATTACCACTTGCTAACACTAACTAATTTGAAATCTTCTTCAGATAAGTTGGTTCCCTCTCCCACACTAAGCTCACTGTGGGCTGGGACATGTTCCATTCCCAGAGTTCCATACCCAGAAAGGAACAGTACATTTGACAGGATAATCCTGACAGGCAACTCATTGTCTTATCCAACACCTTTCTAAATCATGTCTTCCCACATTTCCTACAATTCTGGAGCCATCCTCACCTGGAAAACTGTTCCTTTCCCTCCTGGTTGCTGGTTTTGCACAATTCTCCATTAATTTGCTTCCTAATAAACCACTTCTGCCAGTTCACAGGTGTGTATCTGTGCATGCTTTTACCTGCCTGGACTGCTGCAAGCCTTATCAGCATAGCTTCAGGTCTATATTCCCCTCTTAGAAGACCTCTCTTGGCTTCCTATCAGCTATACAAATAATCCTAATCATCCCAAAGTCCCTTAATGGGGCTAGTGGATGGTGTCTGTGCATATTGCTACAGTTACTCCCACTGACCTCCTTCTTGTGGCTCTCCTTAGACCGCAGACCAGCCTGAGCCATAATCTTGGACCTTCTTTCCCATTACAGGGTTTACTGCTGCTCTCACATCAGCTACAATGTGATCATTTTGCAGCCTATTATACACCTCCCTCATTAGCACATTAGCTCTGCCAAAATTACAGCTATGAAGTGCTCCAGTCTATTTTGCTTAGAGCCTTGCAGGTTGTGCTCCATGCCATGCCTTGCTCCTACCAAAGTGTTCCCTACTTGATGGTCCCATATCTCCTCTGATTTTATACTGCTGCATTTTACAACATTTTCCTTTGTTGCAATTGTTGTGCTTCCTAAGGTTTTGTATGCATGATACCTTATAAAAATGAATTGAACCTCTGCACTTTTTAGTATTTTCTAGCTGCAGGGGAAAGTAATGAATTTGTTTGAGGAAAGGGGTATGGAGAAGGCACCAGCACTAGGTCAAAACCCCTCTAACCGAAAACAGATTACACCTCACTGAAAGGCAGAGAGATCCAAATGTTTCTTTGAGCACTTTTCCAGACATAGAGAGATTTAAGTTAGAAATAAAATTGGTTTGTATATATTTTCCTTCAGATGTGTCACTTTATCAAAGATAGCAATTTTAAAAAATGTCTCAGTAATAAATCAGAAATAAAACTTTGGAGAAACCAGTGAATCTTCACATGTTTTTCAAAGATGCTTTTAACAGGGTAGCATGATCTTTCTCTGCATGGATATTTATTACAGCTTCACCTGCCTCACATGCCTTTTAATAAACATAATAAAGTGTCAGCTAGATGCATTGCATCTTCAGTAAGAAGTAATTTTGCATCCTTCACTTAAAAAAAGTGGTTTTGAAATATCCCAAAGCAATTATTCCTCAGTGAATCAAAACAGACAGCTTGGTCTTGTCAGAGAAAAAGTGCCTAAGGGTAACACTTTTTCCTTTTCCTCAGGAACCAGAACAAGGGCAGTGGCACACACTGCACCTCTAGCCTCTCTGCTTTGTATGTCTCAAGCCAAAAAACCTGCATTTACAGTGATGATCTCAAAACCTGTAAAAGAGCATTTCAAAGGGCAGTTGTAGAAGACTGAAGGATAGTATGAAGACAGTTAATAGCCAAAGCTGCATAAAATTTTACTCCAAATCTTACAGCATTTTATTTCTTGAAAAATAAATTATTTATGACATCTTTTCACATCACTTCCTCACAATGTAATCTTTCTAGGAGACCTTACCTCAGTGTTACTCTCCTGTCACAGCAGGAGTTGTATGTAACTTCATTTGCAGTTAGTAATAATTACAGAAGATGGCAGTATTATAAGTAATTATGATGCATGGCTGAATGGAAGATCACTTAATCTTTTATTCCCTTCCAGTCTGGCTGTACAGAGGCTGTAGCCCACACCAAAGCCAAACTGGGTTTCAAGGCAGAAAAATTATGAGTTCTGGGACAAAGAAATTTCAGTAGCTTCAGGTGAATTAAAAGCTTGGGTTGTATTCAGTATGAATAGGAATGATTCCTTGCATTATCCAATTATGCCAAATATTATTACAAATATGGGTTTTATTAGTTCTGTATTTCCTTCAGCTTTCTCCAGCAAAGCATCCTGGGAGTGCTGCAGGGTTTTGGAAATTACAAAAGGGAGATCAATCTGTCAGCTCTGGAGACTTTGTTCAGTGTGGAAAAGGCATAGGGGAATCATCCCATTGTACTCAAAAGGTGTGGGATCATCCACATATATTTGAGGAACTGGGTACTCAGGAGATCAAGTCCTCTCTTCCTCCTCCCACCTCATTCCCTTTTCTTTGTGAGGCACCAAGTACTCCAGACCAAGGGGCGAAGGAGAGGACATCTAAGTAGAACATGCACAAAATCTGTCAGAGTTCAAGGGGCTTTTGGACAATGCACTTAGTCATATCATTTAATGTTAGGTAGTCCTGTGAGGAGCAGGGAATTGGTCTTGATGATTCTTTTGGGTCCTTTCCAGTGTGACATATTCTGTGGTTCTACAATTCTATGTCATTGGGCTTCTGGGTGAACATCCCAGTAAGGTCTATGGCTTCACCCTTTGACTGTGTCTTGCTGGGAGCCACTCAAGTGGCTTCTGGAGGCTGCAGAAGAGCATGCTGTGACTGTGCTGGGTGGCTGCTCACTTCTGGGAACTACAGCTAGTTTTAAGGAGCCTTCCTAATCTAGATCAGCAGTGATAGGAAATCTTCAGAAAGGACAATTCTGAATGTTACAGTCTATAACATTATTAACATTATTAAATGAATATTTCTTTTAATTATTAGCTTTTCCTAAATCCACATTAAATACAGGAGCTGGTTTATTATTGCAGGATATTTTCCTACTAAATCTTCTGTATATTTACTTGTGGGAAACATAAGACCATTCTTGCAAGGAGAAGGAAAAGTTGATATCTGCATTTCTGTTCAGAACCTTTAAGAAGCAAATTCTGCTGAAGTGCACTAAACTTCAGTAATGAGACTGATGTAAAATGCAGTGAAAATCTGAGCCACCGAAATCAAAGTTTAAACCCTCTTAATGTCCAAGGAATAAGTCAAAGATTCAAACTTCTTACATGATTTCATTATTATTTGTATCTGGACTTCATTATTTATTTTCTTAAATGAAGAGATCCTGTTCTGAGATACAAAGACAAAATCTAGTTTTACTACTCATTTCCATGAGAGTTTATAGCTCAGTGACTTCAAAGGGAATGACACATATCTTACCAAGCCTGAATTTGGTTCACATAATATAAAATGAAATATGCTCATGCAAAACAAAATTGCATAAAAGCCTTAAAGGATGAAATCTCACAGTCATGGAACCCACTACAGAAGCAAAAACTGAACAGGAGAAATTGAAACTCTGCTACCACAAGATTTTACTCTCTTTTTAAAAAAAGTGTGTGTAAAGTGATTTATTTCTTTATGTGGGTTGTTTCTTTACCTAAACCTCCCCAGTCCTCCGTGATAAGCCTGCTGCAAGTAACACAAGTGAGAGTGTGCAGATATTAAAAATGCTGCAGAAATGGAAAAGACTTTTCTCTGAACAGACCTCAAGATCTCTATTTAATTTTTGGTAATACTGTTTTTATTAAATTATTTTCTGTGACTTCAAAGTTAATTCCAAAAGGATTTAAGGATGGCAAAGACTACTTAAAGAATAAAAGTGGGAAAGCATACTTTACATTAACCTGCAAACTGAGACAGACAACAGAAGAAACAACCTTGAAGATCCACTTATGTGCATTTATTATACACACACATAGCCCTTACTTTGGCTCCATACTCTCTAACAAATAACCTGGATTCCAAGAACGAATATTGTAAGAAATAAGTACAAAGAACTGGGGAAGGGAAGGAACTCTCCTGTAATATTAGTGGAGTATGTCCACCATTGCTGGGCAGATTGTCTTCCTTCCAACGTGGCATTTGTGCCACACAGGTGAAAGCCAGGAATTCAAAACTGACTTAAAGTTAGTTTCATTAAATCCTGTGCCTGCAAATCTGTCTCCTCTTGAATAAATTACATCAAGATATTTTTAATTAAGACAAAACCAGAGCAGATCAGCCCACTGGATCAGAAATTCATCTGTGCCTTGTTCATCATTGCCTGGCTCTTGTCTCAACTAAGAATATTTTGGAAAGTATCTTGCCTGAGTGGCACTGCAAAGCATCCAACCACCTTAACAGGATTCCAGTTTTGCAGAAGCAGGACAAGATCACAGTCAGTGAAGAATAATTTGCAGCAAACTTTCCCTTTTCATTATCCCTTGCTCAAAGCTGCCCTCAGTTGCAGTCCTCTTGTCTACTTCTGCCAGGCAGGAATTCATGCTCCAGGATGCTTTAGGTCATTTCTGCCAAGTTGCAAATGGCTTGCTTTATTAAGCATATCATCTTCCTATATTTCCACCAATGCAGCATACAAGGCACTATTTTATGCATCTACTGAGCTTCAGATCAGTGCAAGGTACACACATATATTTGTTCTAGCCACTTGATTCTTTTAATGATACTGTTCAAACCAGAACCAGTTCTAGACTAGATTCTGCAAAGCACTGCTTCTATTTCTGTTAATCTTTGCCCCAGAGATTCAGTAGCTGTTGGTCTCATACTTGTACTCCTGACTATACTTGCACATGTCATATTCAGCCCTGTCTGGTATTTGGATGGGGGAATTTGCAGAGGAATGATCTATAGAGCATTGCTCATTAATGCATCCAATCTCTAGTGATATAGAGGAGGCAGGGGATCTGAAGCTTCAGATTGCAAATTTAAAAGGGCAAATAAAAAAGAAACTTGTGTTGTGTCAGCACCTGGGGAAGTGCTGGTATGCACACTTGGAGTGCTGATCTGCTCTAAGTGCATTATGTGCCAGTCCTATTTCAACTGGTGGTAAAATAAGAAAAAAACTGTGAAAGAGAGAAGGGTTGTGTTTCCTTATTAAAAAGTAGGTCACTGGTATTACTCTGTGGCTTGGGAAAGTGTCATCAGCTATGAACTCTTTGTGTGGCTTAGCCAATTGGAGGTGATACTCAGTAAAGATGGTGGCAGTAGTGGGAATGTAACATGTGGCTGGTTTCCTTTATTGCAGGCAGAAACAAGTGCCCGTGAAAACTACCTTGGAGTGTTCAAGAATTTAACAGAGAAATTAGGTAGCTCTCTCTTATACTAGTAAGAGATCTAGCACAAAAATAATTGACAATGACATTCTTTTACTGCCTTTTATTTAGTTGTGTCAGAGCGCTTTACAAAGCAGAATCAGCAGCCAAAGAATTTGAGTTGCTTTATGTTCAGTGTTACAAGGTCAATCACTCTGGGCAAATCAGGAACATGCTCCCAGTAACTGATACTTGGGATCTGTTCCAAATGGTGGACTTTGACATATTCTGAGAAGAGAAAAAGGCCAGTTTTGGTTGTTTATTCCCAAACTATTTATTATTTACAAGACCAGACAATTAGTTCTACTTTGTTTGAATACAGTGATGTTACAATTCAGATAAGAACAAGCTTAGTCTGTAACTCATTTTGTACATGACCCTTTTATAAGAATATGGTCCCTGTTCCATTCCTACTGAAAAATAGTTTTAAACCCATACTGGTTTAAAATATTATCTATATTGACTTTATTGATCTAGTTCTTAACTTGAAAAAACTTCCACTAAAATGTCCCCTTGCAGACTCTTTTATTAAAGGAAACACAGCTCCTTTAACTTTTCTTTATAGCCTGTTTTGCAAAGCTAGTGCAATCTTTGTTGACCTAGCTTGTACCTGCTCCAAGGTAGCAATAACCTATCAATGTGTGCAGGAACTGATGTAGTGCTCAGTATTTGAAAAAGTGCTTGACAAGTGTTTTATATAGAAGCAGCATCACTTTTTTTATAGTTTGTCTTTTATCAGGACAACATTAAGTGTATTTTATTTTCTGAGGCATTAGTTGGCATGAAAATTCCAATTATTGTTTTCATACAAGTTCCTGGTCTTATTTGATTGTTCCATTTAGCACCCATTTATTGGGCTGTTTCCTCAATCTTGGACTAATTATTTTATAGAATTCTACACTGAATTTCCTTTACCATCTGCTGGTCTAATCAACTTAATGATCCATGTCCTCTGGAAGCAGATTGCCTTATTCTTCATTATTTGCTCTGCTTCTGACTTTACCATTGTTTGCACTGTAGACTGAGGACTTGGCACGACTTCTTGGCTGATGATGAGGGCAGTGACAGCACAACTTAAAGCAGATGTTAGATAAGGTTACCTCCAGGGCACTTAGTATCATCTCCTAGTGCAACTCAGAGTAGCCTAAAACCTACCTGAAATGAGAGCAGGCACCATTCATCCCCAGGGCTATGATTACTTAAATCAATGGACTCAACAAGATCATGGGGATTGGTGTCTCTTAGCCATGCTCTAAATGGTGTCAGAGGAGAGGGCATAACAGAAAAGCCTATAATACCTATATTGCTACCACACATTTCTCCTAATAAGACTGACTTAACGGCAATCTTATACTATCTTAAGGTGTAGAGCTGTTGAAGTGCTGTCAAGATCAAGTCCCTGTTTTTAAATACTTCTTCTAATTGTTGGTAAACTGCTGAGTGTATGAATCAGGGCCCTTAAAACTGACTCAGAGCTGCACCAACTGTAACATCGATGAAGCTGTAAATAAATGTTCAAGATCAGAATGCCACTGGTTCTTCTGTTTTAAAAGTGTACAACTCTACAACCAGCAGAAATAAGCTGAAGCTTCAGCAACAACTGGTGCTTAAGCTCAGATCTAGGGTTTAACACAGATACTCATCCTCACTACTGCTTCTACAGAGGCAGTTTCAGCGAACACACTATCAGACTTCAGACTGAATCACCAAACCTATAGAATAGGAAAAGTAGTTTTTCTTACAAAATGCACACTGCTCAGGTATAGAAGTCACCAGAAGTATTCCTAACGTGACTTCAGAATAAAATCTACAGCACTTAAGTTTCAGGGAGTTGGTGTTAGTCATGGAAATAAGTTTCTTTGGAAAGGTACCTGGATTTCTATGTATCCTCAAAAAGAGACATCTGCTTTCATTTATTCTGAGACAGCAGCAGGAAATGAAACTGTATTCTCTAGACGATGTTAAATAGTCCAAACATGGGTTTGCCCTGTCCAAATATTCAGGTGTGAGCAACTGAACTGAGCCCTGAATGTAGCTTCAGTGTATGTTCCAATGCCTTCTCTGACATTGTGTGGAGATACTTTGCAGAGACTATCTGTGGTGGTAAAACCCCCTAAAAATTGTGAGCAGTGCCTAAGAAGGACAAGGCAGTGGGGTGTAAGTGTTCTGAATGGCAAACTGGTTATCTCTACAAAGACTACGTCAGTGTTATTTTTGCAAAAAGCTGGCAGAAGTTTCCCATACTGCCAGTCTACCGAGGCACTGCACAATTAATACTTTTTTATCAGCTGTGATTTATAAGATCTTTTCAAATGAAGAAAAAGATACCCATTGCACATCCAGCTGCCTGGGAGGGTAAAGCACAGAGAAGAATCAATGTTGCATAGAGTCTCTGCAAAGAGAGCATATCATGGTCCCAGACAAGCCTGACAACATTTACATTTTCACAAAGAAGAAGAGCTAATCAAAGATGTGACACGGTTAAGTTCCCCTAAATTAGAAGATAAGGAGGAAGGGGAACTGTAGTCCCCAGGAAATTATTTGATACTTCATTTGCACTCAAGAGGCAACCCAACAACTGTCACTATCACAGGGGGGACAGAAATGCAAGACAGACGCTGATTCCTTAAGATAATACTGAAGGAGCAGAGCAATGCTGATTTGTTTCCTTGGCTTCTGTGCCCCAGAGAAATCTCACAATGACAAGTACACTGGAAGCTGCTCTTGTTGCTTTTTTTTTCCCTTCCAGAACTTGATTTATAATCAGAAATTTAACCTTTGCTTTTCCATGCAGCTTGTTTCGTAAGTAGAATTGTTGAGTTTCTGAAGTTGAGATGAATCTGACAAAACAGAAGCACATGCATCACTTCAGAGGCAATAAGTTCAGGAGAACACAGCTCACAGGCATCCACTGAATGAAAATGCTTTTTTTGGACAAGAGTATGTGAACCCCAAGCCATTATAAAACAGACTGTGAGTTGCTTGACCTGCATAGTTCAGGCCAGAAGATCTCCTTAAATGAATGGCATCTGAGAGAATATTTTTCTAGAAAGATCTCTATTCATTACCTGCAGGGTTCCTCTCATGCAGGAATCACAACAGCAACTCTCAAATTCTGCCACAGTTTTTAAGAGCCTGTCTGTAGCCGGAATTTATCTGACTTAAGTTTCTAGCCTGTGAATCATCATCTGCATTTGTTTAATGCTAGGAAGACATCTTACTGAGTTTCTCTTGTGAACATGTGTGGATTGGTCAAGTCCTTTTGTAGCAAGTCCTTCTGCAAGGAGAGGTAGTTATGCTTCTGGTAGTAACAGCAATTCCTCTCCCCTGTGTCCTGAAGGGTTAACAACTCCTGATGAAGGCTAACTACTGCATCCTTATCTTAAAGTTTACCTGCACTCTCACAGACAAATAGATCTTGCAGACAGTGGAGGGAGGCATCCTTTCACTGAGAACTAGAATTACACCAACTTCCCATGCCTGAGGGCTCTAGAAAAGCAGGGAAAATTCATCCATTGATGCACATTTAAGAGGGCTGCAGAAAGAAAACTGATCTCCTGCCTAAGAGCTGCTCCCTGCTTTTGTATCAATGAGTCTTTTACAACTTACAGCTGAGTTTGATCAAACATTTCAAAGTTCAAGGGAATCACTGTGAACATGCTGAAGTTATATTTGAGTGACATGGAGAACCTACTCTAATGTCCATAGTAATTCTAGCATTGTTCTTCTTTCCAATCAGGAATGTGTAATTTGGGGGGAAAAAAGGCTTTTTCAATCTATGCTCTCTATAGACTTGAATTTACTTCTGACTAGCGAATATTATCAAGTGTCACTCTCATGTGATATGTAGGAACTAAGAACAGTCCTTTTGTTGGTAGCTTGTCTAAGTATATCTTTAAAGAGTTGCAACAGGTATTTTATTCTAGACTCTTACAAAAGAGAAATTTTTTAGGGTTTTACTTTGCTTTGATATAGTTATGCATTAAAAATAAAACACAAAACCTGTAACAATTTTGTGTCAGCAGTCACACTGCACAAAACAAAAACACAGAGTAACTAGAGGAGGTTCAGTAACCTTCTTATGCAAGATTAAATATATAAACATCATACCATTCAGGGAACATACTTCACACAGACAAAAGACAATCTGTCTTCTGAATTCCTGCAGGAAACCTCTGCTTGAGGGCCAAATATTATCATACACTGTCAATGTTAAAGAATAAGGAAGAGACATTTGACCAAAAAAAACTTTGAAGGAAAACTCTCTGTAGGCACATTCCTATCTGATCTTCCCTGATCTACTTCTCTGGACAATAGCAAAAAAACCCACAACCAAGGGTGGTGAGAAAACACCAACTTTTTCTTGGATTCAGATATTCATCTGTGCAGAAAGCCAGCTCAGTAGATGTGTGTGATCCTAAACACAGCTTCTGTAGACAGCATGAAACCTTGCAAACAACTTCTTTTTCCAGTTTTTCTGTCCTGCATAACTATGTCATGGTCCTAGGGCTAACAGCACATGAACTGGTGAGTCCTTGAGCCACCAGAGCTCTGTAAGCATGAGCCACCTGTGTTTTGGTTTTTGGGTAAAGCAGATGGTCCACATTTGATGTGGCAGCAGCTGTGCCGTAGGAGGCATAAGTAGGATGTTTAGTATGGTGAAGGTTTGGATCCACCAGTGGAGGTTTGAGATTTCTGCTTTCTCCTGAAAGATAAATGCTAGGTAAGTTACAGCCTGATGAAGCTAGACTGTGATCTGCTGATACCCACTAGACCATGGACTGTTTTCTGAGGTGTCTGAAAAAAGTGACAGAGAAAAGTGAGTTTATTGTCAGTCTATCAAAACTTCCTATACCAGCTCTACACACTCCCTGGGAAACGTTTATGGGTCTGCAAGCTGGAAGAAGCCAGGGATGTTTGCATGGCTTTGCCTGAAGCACAGCAGATGTTCTGTTGCAGCACTACTGAAAAAAACATCTCAGAAGTGCTCTTCACTCAGCCTGCACAGGCAGCAACAAGTAAGAATTCCCCAGCATGTGGCAGTTCAAGAGCCAGAGGAAAAAGGAATTAGAGTGAGAAGGGAATCAGCCAGTTCTCCAGGTGGCAAAAAAAAAAAAAAGTGACATGCAATTGCTGAGCATTTAAGCACATTCAGAGGCCCATCTTACTCATTCTTTTGTGTTCCTAAGGGATAGCTTAGGTTCTGCTTATTACAAGAAGCCTGCAGTTTGTTCTCCCCCAGTTTACCAACTGCTCTTTCCCAGGAGGGTGCCACTGTCACTGGCTGCCACAGAGGCAGCACAGGATGTGCCACTACGACTTAGGGTAGTAAGCTACCAAGGTGCTTGTTGAGACCTACTGTGGCCCAAGGTAAAGACATCCACTCCTAAGGAAACAATTTTGCTCAGCATACAGATGGCTGAGAGGAAGTTTGGTAGCAGAAAAAGGATACAGAACAGAAGGTGCAGGAGGATACAGACAAGGATACTGACGTAAGGAAAACAAAAACCAGAAGAGCAGGCTCTGGCTCCCCTGCAGTGGACACCACCGAATACAGAAGAGGGACCACAAGCTGCAGTGAAGCTCTCAGCTGGGTCTGATTTCTTAAACAGAAGGTACAAGGTGTTACCTAGGGTAACAAAACATTTGTAGCTGTTTATGAAGGTGGCTGTGTCTTTGCAAGAGATCTGCCAGCCTGTCTACAGCAATGGTCATCTCTTTTTGGCAGCTCTACAGGGCAAACTACTGCTGCTAGGATGGCTTATCAGCCCTGAAGTTAGGGACAGGGCTGAGAGCATGACTTTGCTCAGCACTGCTGCCCTTTGAACCCACTCAGAGGTGCCAGGATGTATTAGATAAACATCTTCACCCAATTTAAGCAAAATAATTTAATCATAGATGTCTCATGAGAAAGGAAGGCATACCTCATTTAATATTTTATGCAGCTGATGTGATTTGCAAAGGATTTGTAACTTACAGGTTAGTAAACAACCTTTTTCAAACTCCTGCAGAAGGGAGCAAGTTTGCATTCAGATTCCTGCAGAGCACACTGGGACTCCAGACACTGTCTTGTCTCCCCCTCTTAACAACAATGTAGCATGTTTACCATTTTGCAGAATGTACAGCAAAAGAATGAAAAGTTAGGAACTGTTTTCTCTAGAAATGCAACTATGCTGAAATGTGTTAAAAGGTTACATCCATTCCAATTACATTTGAAAGAAAAAATCCTAAAAATTCAAGGCTGAGATGGAATCTTCCTTATGCATAATTCCTTACAGTTATCTTTGCTATTGCTATATGTAGATCTTTATATGTATACTATTTTTCTGACTTTGTTTTGTGCCAAAAAGGCAGTTCAACAAGGGTCATATCAGCATTTATGAACTCATTTATTCTGTGATTTCAGAATTTTTACTTTTGTTACCCCTGAGCACAAAAATCAATCTTTTGCAAATAGGGACCCCGGTGATGGTGCAAACTGTGGGTGCAGAGTGCAACCCAAAGCATAGAGAGAGAACATAGTAAGGTCAGGAAATCACACGGTAGGACTTTACAGTTCCTTATTCCCTGTCATGCATCTGGGATCTCTGAGAGCAGACTCAAGGAGATGAAAATCCAAGTGAGCTTTGTACAAAAGAGGCTGTCTACAAATAATTGGAAGTGATTTGTAGTGAGGTCTTTAATTCCATCTGTCTGCTTTATAGAAGAGTTGGGATTTAATTATACTTGTTGCAAATCTTTTCTGGAATTCTTGAGATTACTGAGCACATACTTAAAGCAGCAAACTCTGCAAACCACTAGAGTTAAGTTTTCTGTATAGATCCTAGAGGAATGGGAACACTCTTTGGAACTGATGTGACATTCTTTAATCATGCTAAATGGATAGCCAGCAAACTGTGGGTCAGTCAATGTTACAGAGGTTCCTAACAAAAGAATGGGAAAATGAGTTTTGTCAGATTATTGTGTCAGAGTGAGAATTCCATACAGTATTTAATCTCCTACTCTGTGACATTTTGTTAGATAAAGGTACAAGAAGACCTAATACCTGGAAGCTGAATCTAGACAAATAATTACAATTATATGATATAGTAAATCTTGTCTGCGGTCTTAGCACAGGCTGTCACTAGACATTTTTCTGCACAAGTGAACCTGCAAAACAAACCTAATATTCCAGTGTAGCATCTTGATGTCAAGACCCACATTTAGCTTACCACAGTGTTAATAAATGGTAAAAGTATGTGAAAAGCAAGTAACATATCTGACCTGATATTAGTTTTCCCAAATTTGTTTTCAGTTTGGCCACCAAACAATAAAATCAATTATTCTTACAGCTCTATCCGCTATAAATAAGTGCCTTTCTTCCAAACCACCACTCTCCACACCTTTCTTCTCTTTTATGGAGACTCTTACTTGTGGTTTTCCTGAGATGGTATCTTCTGACATTTTAGTTCAAATAAATTCTCCTTAATTTTTTCTACTGTTAATGGTGATTATAACTAGTTAGCCTCTACTGTATGTTTTGTTAACATGATGTTTATTGCCTCCTTCAGATAATGAAGCTATTAATTAAAATTGTATCTAGCAAGGGTCCACTGGGTATGTGACGAAATATTGCTCCAACAAGGATAAGAGTTGGTCTTGATTGTTTTCATTGTCTTTCAAAAGGTTTTCTGTGCATATTGTAATGAGCCCACACAAGTAATTTAGAATATTTTGGACAATACAAAACACAGTATTACATTCTTCAACAAAATCAGAATGTCTTTTCCTCCTATTGCTATTTAACTGGCAAGAAGTATGTTGAATAAAATATATACTGTGTAAACTCCTACTGTTCACTGCTCATCATTTTCATCAGCCTTTTCATTTTAGTGGTTCTCTGCATCTATTTTGCCCATCATTGTATACACAATTATTTTATGCAGAAAGCGCATAATACTGCCAATTTCCCACTGTGAAACTCTTAATAGTTTTCTCAGAGCTATTAAAGTCTTGGCTCTACTCAACAGCTGTTTACCTTGGTACCATCATTAAGATGAAAAATTAGTTTAGAGACATTTTTGGGACAAAGATAATTTTGGTAAAGTAAACATTTATTCAAATGCAGCCTGGGGATACAACAGAAATTTGTTAGCATCAGAAGAAAGACCAAGAGTCTACAGAAAGTGTTGCTTTATTTCTCAGTGGAAAGGGAAAATTTATAACAGATGACATGAGGACTGAAATTTGGTGAGGTGTTCTGGGTTTTTGGGGTTTTTTTTTTTGCTTCTTCATGGATCATAATTTGATCATATGGTTAATGCTGTTAACATCATTATAAACAGGCGAAACTCTAGGTATGGAATAGGAAAAGGAATAGATGGAAAGCATCTTTAGATGGGTTTATGGATAAGGGGAGCCCATGGAATTTACTGAGGGAATTGTAAATCTTACAGGCAAGAGGTTGAGGCAATATCACAGTATGCATGGGGGATGAGGAGTTTTAGAATATTAGAAGGATTATAAAAAGACAAATGTAATGTCTATGTTTAGAAAACAATGAGGGAGAAGTATGAACACAGAGAACGTAACTGAAGAAGTTACAGATAGCTCTCCCAAGCTTTAATTACTAGAATAATATGGAAATAAACAATGAAGTTTCTTTATTAATACAGGGAAGATAAAACAGGGATGGGTAACACCTAACAAGGATTTATCAAGGAACAATCTTGTCAAATTTAATTTATTCTGTCCTATAACAGGATAATTCACCTTGTAGATAAAGACCAACATACAGTTGTTCTATATCTTAATTTTTTTAAGGCTTTTGATGCACTTTTATGTAATATTTTCATAGCCAGATGAGGAAAGGTTTTTTAGGTGAAGCTCCTGGAAGGTAAATGCACAGGTAGGTGGCAAGGAATTCTTTAAGTAGCTACTTGTAGCTTACTTATGGATTGAATGCGTGTATCTTTAGCAGTTCCACAGGAGTCTGCCTTGGGTTTGGTGTTAGTCAATACTGTTATTAATGTCTTGAACAATTAAATGGGTTATATGCTTATTAAATCACTAGATTACATTAACCTAAGTGAGTGGCAAGCACTCTGGAGACTTAGCAGTTAAGCACCTAAGCATGATTCTGTGCTCAGGTTAGTATAACCTGCTTGTCATCAGGGCTAATTAATCACATTAACATCTTGCTAATGTGACTACACTGTATGCGATAGATGTGATATCCCCGAGTGGCACTGCATTATGCCACAGACATAATATGAACGGGAGAAATTCCATCCTTTCTCCACTTAGTCTCCTTCCCCAGTCTGTTTCAGGTGAAGATGCCAATTTTACTGATTGGTCACTTAGGTACGTTAAAACATTTTACCATAAGTCCTCCCAGAAACATAGCAGACTTAGTTGTGCCTTGTTGTGTAACGCCAGGGTGAAGGCTCACTTTATGCAAGAGTATCATCTTGTGCAGCATCAAAATCACTCTCTGCAGCTCCCAATCTTCCCTTGCAGATTCCTCTATTCAAATATTGATCAGGCCCTGCGTGTCAGAAACATTTGCATAGTCCTTAATACCTACACTAGAAGAGTGGTAATTTTTCTGCTTTTCCTGAAAATATATTAGCTTGCAGGAGTACTATGATTCTAGTAGCTCAATGCCAGAGGAGTTAATATCTCCTACTTTTGCGTCCCCGTGGTATAGTTCTAAAATTAGAAACAAGCAGAAACACCATGCAGCATTCTAATTGGCTTGTCACTAGGGTAAAGTAACTGGCCAGCTTCTGACTTACTGTTCAGAAGGTTCTTCTCTCTTGCTACATCCTCACTGATCTGTTGTTTAACCTCTCAGGAGGAAATATTTGGAAATAAATATAACATATTTTTAATTGGATTAGAATGTTAATCTACTTAAAACATCATGATTTACCCAATGGGAGGTAAAATATTTTTAGTAATTTTCCACTTGAAAAAAATTACCCTGAAAACATTGTAAGTCACATCCTAACTGCAGTAACATTACCTCGTTAAGGAAAGAGAAGGGACTCCAGAACTGTCAGGTACAATTAGTGAAAGCCTCATCAATGTTATGTTTAGCATCATATAGTTCTTACTCAAATAGCTGAATGTTGATGCTAGCAAAGCTGCAGCCACCTGCATGATGCTTAGAGGTCTGGAAAGAAAACCTAAAATGCATCTTGTTGGTAGAAGAGTTTATGTACTTACCTTAAAGAAGGCTGGCTTAGTGAAATAGAAGTCCTTTCCCATGCGAATTACAGTCTAGAAGACATATCTTAACTAAACTTCTATTATATGAAAAACATGTCTAGACATCAGCTTTACCTGTACAGCTACCTTTGAAGATGTGCACTATATACCCTGCAGTACAGTATTTCACAGCATCTTTTGGATTGAATCTACCAACCCTCTGGCAAACAGCTGCCACAGCAGGAGAGGTGAAATTTCCATCATTTCAGCAGGAGTCTCTGATGGTGTCTCTGAAGAGCACAACACAGCAAGCCCTCTGAAAGCTCCGTCTGGGTTAATTAGCAGCACTGACAAACAAGCTATGTTGGTGAGGCAGAGCACTGCACTTTGTGGTTGCTACTGGGAGACAGATGACTTGCTCAGAGAAGCCTTAGATATTACACTGAGCCATGCAGAATGCCCTTGGCATTGTAAGATAGCTTAGCAGGCCCCCAAAGGAAGCATTTCTTGGTGGGCAGGGACTCAAAAGTTTAGATCCCAAGCTCCCAAGTGGCCCATAAAGTGTTTTATATTAGCCATTGTGGTCTTGCAACTCCTTCAAGTTAGAGATGCTGAGGGAAGGAAGCTTAAGCAAGTCTTAGCTGACTTGTGCATGAGAGTGCACTAAGATATCCTGTTCTTTGACATGGGTCTCAGTAACTCTTCCCATTTCCCCTGTACTTACTTCATCATATTCATTTACATTCCCACTTGCTTTCACCTTCAACAGCCACTATTAATACCACATTTTTGCAGGTGATTCTATCCGGGGTTATGAAGTCAATCTTCTGCTGTTATTGGGTACTCTGCTGCTTAGCCCATTTTCCATTTTTTTCTTTCTTTTAAAAATTGGTGGGATCTTTTTCTCCCTTTCAATCTTTGCTTCCACATGTAACCCAGGTACTTCTCACCTGCCTCACATCCTTTCCCCCTCATTGTAGCGATCGCACCTCACCCGACCACCAGTCTCTTGCCAGCCCCCTCTTTGTCCATGGAACTAGAATTATGACATTTGCAGACAACTACCTTGGTTCAGGGCAGACTTTGGAATATGTGACTTTTTCCTGATGATTGCACCCCATTCCCCAGTTCTTTGGGATATCTAGTCTTGCAGCCTACTTGGGATGCAGTTTTAGCAGTGCCACTTCTCAGCTATGCCCTGCTTTATTGGTGCTCCACAGGACTCGCTCTCTGCTATCATCAACAAGAACAGGATGTAAATTCAAGAGAAGTGGGGCAAATCTTACAAGTTATTTGATGTCTAATTTTTAAGGTAGGCGTAAATCAGACCATTCTGACAGAAACAGGGAAGGCAACATCACTTTCACAGACACTAGTAACAGTAATTCCAGCCAACCCTTTGCTGTGCCTATTCCACAGCTGTAAATACAACAGAGAGAGAAAGAAATGCCATTTTCTTCTCCTCAAGAAGGAACATTTCACCAGTGCAGCTGGGCTCTGGGGGGAAAGAAAGCCAAAAGGTGTAGAACCTATAATAAAAAAGACAATGTATAAGTTAATGTTTTTTGATAGACAGCGGGAGCTCCTCAGTGGTGAGGCTGTGGGTTGCCATGGTGACAGGTCTGCACACCGGGACTGCTTGGGCTCCCAGGGCTCCCTCCAGCGCCCTGCTCTCAGGTTAAAGGGAATCACTGCTGCCCCAGGTAAACACTCCAGTGACTGTTTGCAGCCAGTTTCGGACAACGTAGCACAAAAAACTGATCTGGACTGACACACGTTTTAAGATGCTACCTGCCAGTGTTGGCACCCAGTTAAACGGTAATCAAACCCAAAACATGCTCAGGTTATATTGGTCATCAGTGAAATGGCACAAAAATTCCTGGTTGGCCTTTAGCTTTGTTCCAGTTTCATCTCACATTGAGCACAGGAAGACGGAGCAGACTCGAGACCTCCTGCCTTTTCAGCTTCTGCTTTGGATGCCCCACATATTCTTAGACACAAGCTGAAGCAGCCCCAACACTACCATGACTTGCCCTTTTCCTCTTCCAGCCTCAGGATATAGGCCATATCAGTTGAGTTAAAAGGTTCTATTAGTAATATGCATCTATTTAAATGAACTCCAAGTGAAATTACCAGCTGTTGATAAGCATTGTGTGAATACGATAGCCAGTGAGTGATACCTCAGAAACCTGGGAATAAAGTTGCATAGAGGTGGAGCAGTTCGTGTACCCTTACATGTAGCTACAGACACAAATTAGGTGGCAGCCAGACTCCTCTGTGAAGCACAGGGAAAAAACCAACCAAACAAACAAATGAACAAAAAGCCTTTAAGGCAGAACTGCATTTTAAGAGAGGTCGATGTCAGAAATTGCTTGGAGAGGTCAGCAAAAGGCAGTTGTGTGTCTGAACAGAGGCATTTCCCTCCCGTGGAAGTTCGCATGTGTCTGGGTGCTCAACAATTTTTCCCAGTTCCCTCAATTGTCACCCCAGAAGGGTCCAAGCCCACAAAACTCATCATTGTCAGACACCTTCATTGTTATTTATTCATTAATGCACAACTTCCCACAACCACATTTCCTCCTCACAGGCTTCTTCCTTTTCTGTGTAAGTCCCCTCTCTTGCTGACTCTTCTCCAACCATGCATTCACTCCTTCTCTGCACTACATTTCCTCTTAGTTTCATACCACATGAATATCAATGTATTCCCAGATGTGCATTTCTTGCCAGACAACACCCACAGCCCAGCAACTGCATTCAGCTGTTGTTCTTACTCACTGTATCCAAGGGTTTCCCCAGCACAACACACAGCCTTTCTCCATAGCACTCTGAACAAAATGTTTGAATAGACCTCCACCTCATCCTGCTCCACCGCTGCAAATAACTCCAAAGAGAAATGCTATGGTTACAAACATTAACCAAACAATAACCTTTTATTTTGTGTTTTGTGTAATCATCTGCATACACAAAAAAAGAATATTGTGGTCAGATAAAATGATCAATGGAATGGTCCAGGCTAATTTGGGACACAAAAGATACTTTTAAGGATTATATAAATTCTCTTCAAACTTGCCTATTTTTAACCACATACACACATAAAAATGTTTATAAAACAATATGGTTGTAAAATCCAGTACTGAAGAGGATGTGCCAAAAAAAGAGAGCTTCTATGTCACTTGATTTACAACCCCTTTGTTCTGTGTTCCATGCTTACATGCTAATTGGTAAACAGGATCCTGCCTTATCAGGTGCAGGATGCAGCATCTGCTGTCCAGAAAGATCAGGATGGTGAGAATCCTGTTTCACCTGTTGAAGAAGCTTCTGGTGAAAATCCTGACTTAAGACTCAGACTTTTTTAGATGAAACTAAATGGCAGCCACAGTCCTGGGACCCAGTTAATTCCCAGGGAGGAAAATTAATGGAGGTACAACAGGGCTGTTGGAGAGAAAGGATAATCTTCTGAGGATTAAGATGAAAGCTGTCCTGAAGAGCTGGAGACTATCTTTGCTTCTGCCATAGAATTATTCTGTGGTGCCATGCAAGATGCTTAAAACTTTTTATAGATGAGCAGCAACTCAATACAGCTCCTTCTGGGGCCTCATTTGCAGAACTGCTGCAACCAAAATCCATGGGAGCCCTGCTTTGAGAAATGAGGTCCCAGCTGCCTTTTAACTGTTCTGTCTAGAATAGTCTAACCTCCAATCTTGCAGAGACATGGTACTCTCTAATGTTATGAAGCACACAAATAACTGTGGTAAGAACCATAAAAATGCCTCCTGAGCCTGTCTTCAGGTATTCTGAAGAAATTTGTGATACTAAAGAATGAGACTAGAGGATTCAAAGCTCTAGAGTGGAACATAACTGGTGTGATTCAGGTGCCCCCAAAACCAGACACCGGGTACCACTCTCCCATTTTAGATGCATTGAACTGAATGGCTAGTGGGTATCAGTTAAAGCCCATGTGAAGTCTGTGCCTTTTTGGTGCTGGAGGCCCGAGAGGACATCCAAACCAGCCACTGCCTGGATACAGGCAAAAGTGTCTCCTTTCCCTCACTCTTTTACTCAGCTTGTCAGCACAATCCTAGTTTCTTCCTCTGCTGCTGGCCTTTCTCATTCTTGCCTAGACTGGCTCCCATGTCTCCTTATCCCAGTCTGACTGTCTTTCCCCAGCTTCTCCTCCAATCTTAGTATTTCAGCTGAGCTCCCTTGGCCCATTTTTTCTGTAAAACACCTCATTTGTCCTCTCCTGGCTCCTTCCCAGGTCCATATCAATTCCGTCTGCCATAGCAGTTCCAGGTTTCATCTTTTTTGTGCACATTCACAGTCCTATTATCCTTAAATATTGTGTTTGGCCCAGATCCCTTCCCTTCTCTTTTGATCTCTCAGAACTCCTTGCCCAACCCTCACTCTGACCTCCACCCCTAAACTGTCTCAGGCATCCTCAGGCCTCCTCCTACCTTCTAGGTCTGGCTGGTATTTTTACCTCCATACTCGATGGTGCCTTAAAGTACAGGGAAGACAGATGTCCTGCACCGAGCCCTGGGGGCCAGCTAGTTTCACCCTGGAGAAAACAGGACTGGGCACTGAAGGGACCAATCATCACACCTCCAGCTGCTCGAGGCTGGAGCAAGTGCGATTACTCTGAAAGCAGCGTATAAGCAGTCTGGTCACGTGCAGCAACTGCAGTAGGAGCACGAGTAGGCAGCGGATCCTACGCGGGTTCTGTCGTCACTGTTGGACAAAGCATACTCTTTGGGAACTGAATCTGCAGGAATTTCAGCTGTAGTTGGCACTCTTGGACCCATCTCCAACAAGCGTTGAGGACTTGGGGCCCACACTGCCTGTGCCTGCTCATGTGTGCTACCTGAGTACCCTCCAAGGTGATAGTGCTCCCAGTGCAGAACAGTAACGGTGTGACCAACCATCGGCAACAGCTTCCAAAGCTCTGACTCTGTCCCCGACGTGAGCGCAAGGGCCTGAAACCCTCTTCCCAGGCAAACCTGGAAGAGGGTGGCACGCCCACTCCCTTGGGAAGTCACGGGCAGGAATCAAACTTTGTCTGAAACGGATGAAAAAAAAAAAAAAAAGGAATGCCGGAGTTATTTCCACAGAAGTCTCCCTGCTCCCGGGCGCTGATGAGCACTAATATTTAATTGCGTGCGGCCCTCTGCCGGCACTGAGCGGCACCTAGCCGCGGCCAATCGTCCTCCCGAGTGTCACTCCGCTGTCTCCGGGAGAGGACAATCCTATGAGCGCCGTCGGTACGGGCCAGCAGTTATTGGTGTTAATCGAGGCTCAACGCACAGGTCGGGGACCGCACATCCAAGCGTCACTGGCATTGGAATTATTGTTACCGATGCTAATTGTTCATTAATATATGCTAATCACTGCTGCACACCAACAAGCTCAGAGCACAGAGTGCCAGCCCAAAGTCAGTTGACTGGAGCGGAACTGCTCTTCTCCACGGGTACCACCTCACCCACCCACGCCCAGAGCCGTCCCTATGTCCCCACGTGTTCACAGAGGTGGTCTTCTCCACGGCCGCCATCCCACCTCCAGAAGTGAGGAGCCCCCCCGATGACACCTGAGTTCCCCAAGCTTAAGACTTTGCCCCAGAAGAGGTTCACTTCAGGCAGGGGACAAACGTTTCTCGCGAGGCTGCTGCTTACCCAACCACAAGGGATTCAGCACTTCTAGCCCCCAGCTGAAGACGGGCTCATGTTTTGTGAGGGAACCGAAATAAACAAACCTCACACAGAGGCTTTAAACTTTAAAGTCCGCTGCCTAAACAAGTCTTCTAGGAGCCGCGCCGTGAGCAGCTTAACCAGGCAGCCGCTGCCCCTGCTGGGAAAGGCGCCCCGGCCGCCGCCGGCGGAGGGGCTGACAGGAGACCCATGCCTAGGCAGCGCCCTACCTGCCCTCCGCCTGCCGCTCGCAAGGACCGCCCCTCGCCCCCACTTCTCGCCGCAGCCTCAGTCATACCCCTCTCCCGGCCCCGCCAAGCTGGCGGCTGCGCAGGGCTCTGGGACGCCTCCGGCCCCGCGGCGGGCGCTGTGGTGGCTGTTGCCCGGCGCGGCGGGGAGCCGCGGGCGGTGGCGGGAGGGCGGGCTGCGGGGCGGGCGGTGCGCGGCGACCGGTAGCACTAAGCCCCGATAGGCGGCGGAGGGCCGTGGTTGTGCTGCCGCCGCTGCTGCTGCTGCTGCTGCTGGCGCGGAGCCGCTGTAGCCCGGCGGAGGGGCTCGTCGGCTCTCGCACGCAGCGGCGGCGGCGGAGCGCATCGCGTCTAGCGGAGCGAGCGGGGGCGAGAAGGAGGAGGAGGAGAAGGAGGAGGAGGAAGGGGAGGGGGGATCTTCTCGGTGAGGATGCCCGGAGCGGTTGCAGGGACGGCGGCGACAGGAACAGGCTCGTCAGGAGCGGCAGCAGCGGGGATGCTGCCGGCTCAGGAGGCGGCTAAGATCTACCACACCAACTACGTACGGAACTCGCGGGCCATCGGCGTGCTCTGGGCCATCTTCACCATCTGCTTTGCCATAGTCAACGTGGTGTGCTTCATCCAGCCCTACTGGATCGGGGACGGCGTGGACACCCCGCAGGCGGGCTACTTCGGGCTCTTCCACTACTGCATCGGCAACGGCTTCAGCCGGGAACTCACCTGCCGGGGCAGCTTCACGGACTTCTCCAGCCTGCCCTCGGGAGCCTTCAAAGCTGCTTCCTTCTTCATCGGGCTCTCGATGATGCTCATCATCGCCTGCATCGTCTGCTTCATTCTCTTCTTCTTCTGCAACACAGCCACCGTCTACAAGATATGTGCCTGGATGCAGCTGACCTCGGGTGAGTGAGGGGCAGCTGCCCCGGCCCTGGGGGGGAGCTCCGCGCCGCCTCGACCGGCCCTGCCCAGCCGGGCCCCGCGGGGGGCAACTGCGGCTCCGCAGGAACTTGGGGCGCCGGCAGCCGCCCGGGCCAGTCTCCTGGCCAAATGCGGGGAGAAGGGAGGCGCGGGCCCGAGGTGCCCCGCCGAAGAAGCCGGGGCAGGTGATGCTTGGTGTGGGGGAGGGTTGGGGGTATGACCCATCAGCAGCGTTGCGGAGCGGTTGCTGGTGTCAGGCTCGGACCTCCCCACCGTCCGCGTGGGTTCCGGCCGTGGGCCGAGGTAAGGCTCTGCCCTCAGCCCCTCGCAATCCCCCCGAGGAGCAAGGCTGCCGGAAGAAATTGTCCGATTTCGGCCCGTGGACGGACCTGTGAGCGTCAAACAGCCCCAGGGAGCGCTGGCGACCCGCAGCAGCCCCGGGCTGTCCTCCCGCACTTGGTCTGCCGCTAAAGGTCAGGAGAAAATGGCAGTGGGGGCCGTGGGGACGCTACGAGCAGGCGATGGTGTGTGAAGGCAACAGCCAGAATGTTGAAGTTTGGTTCTGAGCTGAGGTTTACACCTGGGAAAGATACAGCCTGATCGGTTCAGCAGGAGGGGATGGCGAGATCTTTTGCTCGTCAGCTGGAAGGGCAGCTGAGGTCATTGGACATTACATGCATGAGTCTTGGTTGGGGTCTGTTCCCCCTTTTCCCAAGGTTTATTTTCTTGTGTATGTTAGGAGTGTAAAGAAAAAGCCCCACATTTCAGTTGCTGGTTTTGACTGAAAAGGTCTCCTGACTTCGTTTGACTTTCGCCATCACATCCAGTGTTTCCCTGGGGAAAGCGCGTAATATGAAAGAGGGACAACACCAGGACATCCCTTTTTGCATTTTCAACAGAGATTTCCCTCGGAATTAGTAGACAACTAATGATTTGTGTGCAGCTGAGAGGCAGAGGAGAAAAGAATGCTCTGTAGAGTTGAGATGGCAATAAAATCAGTTTTAGTCTTCTTCAATAATTCAGAAAAACAAAGTCTAAAATCAAAGCACACCTTCTCCTTGACTTCCTGATAAAACCCTGAAAATGAGAAGTTTTGGCTTTGCAGGAATATGCTGTTAGGGAAACACGGTAAAATGTCTCCAGAATGGGCTTACAATCACTTTTTCAATCCCCTAATTGACCTACATTCATTTCAGTTTCCAAGCAATAATTCTTCTGAGTTGTTAGCAGAGCAGCTTCAGCATTATTCAATTTGCCACCTAGTCCATGAGTCTTAGTGGAAATTTCTTGTTTATGTGAAACAGCTTTAACCACTTCTCTCTGTGATATTGTTTTTGTGTGTCTTATATGTATTTTCATGCTGTTGTTGTCCTGTAAGTTTCCAGATGGTTTCTTGCTTTATCAGTTGGGGATTGATTTGCAGTCACTTAAGGATGGTGGATTTTTTCCCCCAGTCCAATAAGACTAGGCTTGGGTTCATTATCTCTGCATTGGTAATCCTCTTTGATGCTGGTGGCTACTTTGTTCAGTAACATGCATTCTGATATGGTCTTATTAATTGTACACAGTCATGTTACTTGGCTCCAGGCAGAGCAAACTGTTTCATCTTTGCACCACTGACTTCTCCTTTGCTCCATTAAGGACTCTTGCTCTGAGCTGTCTCCTTATGACTCCACTGGCAAAAGGTGGTAGGAATATTCACTGCTTTTATGCATCTTCAGCCTGTTTTGTTCCTGTCCAGTAATGCAGTAGGACAGTGCAATTTCCAAATCCGTTACCCTTTCCCAGCATCAGAGATAATGATGTTTTATTTATATGGTTCCAGTGCTTCATGCCAAGTGAAGCTAGTGCAAGGTAGATAAAAGTGAATCTGATTCCTTTACTGCATTTCTGCACAGGTGAATAGTAATGTTTAGAAATTGGTGCCTGCAGCTGATCCACAGGAGCCAAATTGGTCTATATTATGTTGCACGTGTGCATGTGTGATGCTGACAATATGTTTTCAGGCAAAATAATAACAGAATTTTTGTCATCTCCAATGCTGGTAAATACACTGTTGAGATTAAAAGTCAAAATGAGTTTTACGTCAGTGGCAAAACCACTTTTCAGACTGCTTACCTCCAAAATTAAAATAATAGGGGAATACATGTATAGCCAAGTGATTACCGGCTGTCTTTCCCAGTTTGTGTGTGAATACTCTGAAAGAACTGGAACAATACTGGGTGTTGAGAAAGCCTGACTGTTGTTTACTGAATGTTGTACCTTAATTCAGCATCTACCTCACTGCTAATGTCTGTATTACTTCAAAGTTTGCTTTTTTGAGAAGACTATCAGAAAATCCATATTGATTCATGTTGCATCCTTTGAAGAATAAAACAATGGTGGTGGGACAGAAGGAAAACTTAGTATAAAATGTGCAGGACAGAAGAGTTATAATGAATTCTGACAGATTTTCTGTAAGTAATATGACCTACTTCTGTAATATTTTACTGTTTTGAGAGTATAAGGCAATAATAAGTTTAAGATGTTTATCTCACAGATAACAATATAGTAATGTCATCTACATATGGGTATGGTTCTGTGTAGTACAGGAACAAAATTGAACCTAAGTAGTAAAATAAACAAGTTAAGTGAATATAGCTTTGATTTTGCTTCCTATTATGTGCCTTAGTAGTGTTAGCATTGTTAGATCATATAATACATAAAATTGATGTAATTTAAATCTCCTTAGAAGAGGGCTTTTTTGACATGGGTTCATGCTTGATTTAGGATTGCAAATAAATGCTTAGGAACTAATTTCTTTTAAAGAAAGATTTTGATCCCATTCTGTGCTGTATGAGTCATAAATTGTCAGCATGATAAAGCTCTTGTTCTGAAGAGATGTTTTATAAATACGGAAAAGATAAACAGTATCTTGGACACATGCATTTTCAGTCCTTGTTGCTGTCTAGTCATGTCTGTGACATGATTAAGCAGAAAAATCGTAGGAAAAAATACGTTTCCTTTGTGTATATGAAGACAGCATACATTAGACTGCCTTATGATTTTGCCATGGCTTGAAGGAAGACCTGGGTAACTATAGGCTGGTCAGCCTCACCTCCATCCCTGGAAAGGTGATGGAACAATTCATCCTCGACTCTGTCTCTAGGCATATCAAGGATAAGGGAGTCGTTGTGAGCAGTCAGCATGGGTTTATCAAGGGGAAGTCATGTTTAACCAACCTGATAGCCTTTTATAAGGACATAACCAGGTGGATAGATGAGGGTAGGGCAGTGGATGTGGTTTATCTTGATTTCAGTAAAGCGTTTGAGACTGTCTCCCACAGCATCCTTGCATCTAAACTAAGGAAGTGTGGTCTGGATGATCAGGTAGACAGGTGGATTGTAAACCGGTTGAAGGACAGAAGTCAGGGAGTTGTGGTCAACGGGATAGAGTCTAGTTGGAGGCCTGTGTCTAATGGAGTCCCTCAGGGGACCAGTACTTTTCAATATATTCATTGACAACTTGGATGAGGGAACAGAGTGCACTCTCAGCAAGTTTGCTGACACACCGGAGGGTTTTGCTGCCATTCAGCGTGACTTAGACAGGCTGGATAGTTGGGCAGGTAGAAATTTAATGAAATTCAATAAGGCAAATTGTCAAGTTTTGCACCTAGGAAAGAACAGCCCCATGTTTGGGGACTGACCTGTTGGAGAGTAGTGAAGGGGAAAGGGACCTGGTGATCCTGGTGGATGGAAGAATGACTATGATCCAGCAGTGTGCTCTTGTGGCCAGGAGGGCCAATGGTATTCTGGGGTATATTAAGAAGGGTGTGGTTAGTAGGTTGAGAGAGGTTCTTCTCCCCCTTTACTCTACCCTGGTGAGGTCACATCTAGAATGTTGTGTCCAGTTCTGGGCCCCTCAGTTGAAGAAGGATAGGGAACTGCTTGAAAGAATCCAGCACAGAGCCACCAAGATGGTGAAGGGGGTGGAACATCTTCCTTCTGAGGAAAGGCTGAGGGAGCTGGGTATCTTTAGCTTGAAGAAGAAGAGGAGCCTAAGGGGTGACCTCATTTATGCTTATAAATATGTGAAGGGTGGGTGTCAGGAGGATGGGGTCAGGCTCTTCTCAGTGGAGCCCAGTGACAGGACAAGGGGCAATGGCTGTAACCTGAAGCATAAGAGGTTCTGTGTGAATACAAGAAACAGTTTTTTCCCAGTTCAGGTGCCAGAGCACTGGAACAGACTGCCCAGAGAGGTCGTGGAGTCTCCTTCTATGGACATATTCAAAACTCGTCTGGACAGGCTTTTATGTGACCTGGTCTAGGGAATCCTGCTGTGGCAGGAGGGGTGGGCTAGATGATCTTTCTAGGTCCCTTCCAACCCCTAACATTCTGTGATTCTGTAAACTGCTTTTTTCGTTCCACGTGCATAATGCTGTCAGGGTCCACTTGGTATATCTTGAGAGGCAGTGTTGGCAGTCTCGTTCTCCATCTTCCACCCTCCCCTTCTGCAATTTCAAAATAACATGTATAAACACTTGCACATAGACTTTTTGAGCAGCCACATGGACACAAACACTAGGGAAAGCATTAGAAATGAGGTGGTGTTCCTCTTCACTACTCTGCATCTGAAGTTTGCAGGAAACCTCCCAAATAAAGATACTTCTTGAGATTTATTATTTTATAAACTAAATAAATTAAATGCTTCAGTTCTATTTTTTTTTCATTGAGACATTTGTCATTACTTTTTTTCTTTACTAGGATGTTGCAGGTTGCAGGAGAGAGGAAAGCAGTGAAACGAAAACAAGGGCATAGAAGTGTCCAATGGACAAGTAGGATGAAACCAATGTGTGTATTTTTCAGGAGATGTCTAAGTCCATGCCGACAATGAGAGGACAGCTCTAAAAAAAAACCAACATAAAATCTCTCTGTACTTTGTGAAACCACAGGCCCATCTAGTCTAGTCATCTCTGACGTCTATCTGTAATGTGAGCCCCTTCCAGCACTTGTGTTCAGGGATTTCCAGAGATAAGCATTGGCATTTAAAAGCTCTTGCTGGAATTTATTTTTTATGACTTTGGTCACTTTTTGAACATCTCTAAATATTTAGCATTTACAGTGCCCCAGAGCAAGGAGTTCCACAGCTTAATACATGGTGTGTGAAGATTTAGGAGGGTTTTGTGAGTTTTAAACCTATTTCAGTTGATTCACCTCCCCGCCCCTGCCCCGGGTCATTGTATTGGAAGAGGCTGTGAACAGGGGGATTCCCAGACACGTTTCCTATGTCAGTCCTGATTACACCTTTGCTGTATCCCTTCAGTTACCTGATTTTGAGACCTGGTGAGTCTGGCTTCTTAGTCATTAGGTTGTACTCTGCCTGTGATCATCCCTGTACCCTGCCCACAGCCATTTCCAGTCTACTGCATTGGAAATCCTTTCAGAGGCAGCGGGACCAGAACTATTCACAATATTCAAGATGGACAAACCAGCCATTTATACTGTGGTGTAATGGTATTCTTGCTTTTCGTTTTTGTTCCTTTTCTGGTAATTGCTAATACTCATTTTCTTATTGTAAGTGAACAGTGGGCTGATGTTTTCACAGAACTATCTATTATAACCCCAAGATATCAGTCCTGAAGTGGTAATAGTCACCGTGAAGCATGTCATTTTGTGTGGTTAGTTTTTTTCCTGTCAAAGAAACAACTTCATATTTGTATATCTACATTGACTTTAATTTGCTTTTTTATTGCCTAGTCACTCAGTATTGTAAAGTCTTTCTTCATAGTCAGCCCATATCTTAGCTACCCTGAATGAGTATTAGCAGCAAAGTTTGTCTCTTGACCATTTAACCTGTTTTCCAGCTCATTGATAATTAAGTGAGCAGCTCCCAAGTTCCAGCACAGATCCCTGCAGGACTCCATCACTGACCTCTCTTTGCTTGGGAAATTGACATTATTCTCCTCCCATCTGTTTGTAATTATTTATCCTTGCAAGGACGTTTATTTTTATCCTGTGGGAGTTTAGTTTTTTTAAGACCTGTGAATGACAGATTTATCAAATGCCTTTTGGAAACTGAAATTTTTTTTTTAACAAAAATTTCCATGGTACACATAATTTTTTACTTCTTTGGAGAACTCTAGTAGTTTTGTGAAAAACGACTTAAAACAGGTGTATTGATCCTACCTTCTTTTCATTTCACAAATATGCCATATTTGTGCACATGCCAACATACTCTGTTGTTTTTCATAGTTCTTACTGATTTACATTGTGTAGGTATCAGTCTTTCAGTAGCTCCTCAGGTTTTCCCTGGATCTGTTTTAAACCAGTTTTTAAAACAGGTTTCATATTACTTATTTACCAGCTCTTTAGAGCCAAAACAGCCATAAGAGAGACGTTATTGCCTGCCACAGTTAAAAGTTCATTTAAAACAAGGAATTGTTTCAGAATGAAAAGGTGAAATTCTTTGCAGCTGTGCTGTTGTTTGCCTTTGTACTTGAAATCAGTCTGTGGGACCAGGTGACTTTTATATAACAGTCTTAACAGGCTTGACCTTGATGCTCTTCGAGCCTTTGTTACTGCTGTTTGTCAGATCTTGGTTTAGGGGTAGATTTCAGAAGGCTAGAAAAAAATGCAATCTTATGCCAGTGTTTGAGGAGGGTGTCTGTCTAGTGGAGTCAGACAAAGATCTTGTTTGTAGTCTCAGTATCCTTAAAAAATAGTTGGGAGAGTGATATATATTTATGGCTGCTGAACTTTGCAGGTGTCACAAAGGTTATTTGTTTAATAAATTATAATAAGGATTGCTTATTCCATAGACTGATTTGGATGTCTTGATAGCTTGGACATGCTTCAAGTACCTATATTTTAGTGCACCAAATGCAGTGGAAGAGTTCTGGGGATCAAAATGTAGGCAGCATCCTACTGATGGGAGAATTATGGAAATTATCTATTATTGAAAACAGTTACTTAGAAAAAAATTAGAAGCTGTGGTAATGGGCATCTGCATTGAGCTGCACTTAGATCCAATATGGTCCCTAAATGTGTATGCAAAAAACAGGGCTGCTGTTGCACACAGTGGTTCCTGTGCCTGCTCTGTGTGTGTCTAATATCTGTCAAGGCTCCCTTTCAAGTATAAAGTAAAAAAGATTTCAGGACTAATTTAAATAAAGGAAAGAAGAAGAGATAAAAGGATGAATTTTCTTGCTGTTCAGAAAAAGATTAAAAATTGACAGATTATGGTGTATGAGGATCTAGAGAGGGAGATTTCAAGTCATGCAGTTCTCCTTACCTTGGCAAATGCTGTGTTTGGAAGCTAAAGTTACACAAATTTGCATTAGCCATCAGGTAAATACATTTATACTTTGTATAGTTTCATTTGTTAATTATCTTTACAGTGGTTTCTTCTTCACTTGAAGTCTTTACATAAGATTGGATGCCTCTTTTTAAGAGTTGTGTCATAACTCACAGAAGTAAAGGACCTTAACCAACACTGCTGCTCGCTTTTGTTCCCACCATGTCCCCGAGAAGAAGGCAAGTCCAGGAACATTGAGCTGGATTTTGAACAGAATTTCAGCACAAATGTTGACATTAATAAGAGCATTAATAACCCCAACCCCACCCTACTGAAATGAGGCCACAGTGGTTATTTAGTGGTTATTTAGTGGTCTGTGAGCAGTAGTGGGTGTTGCACCTTTGGGGAGAAAATTCTGAGCAATCGGGGATAATGAGGTCTCTGACCATGGTGAAGTGAAGATTGCCCCCATTGGGGAAGTGGGGTGCTGGAGCTGTGTGGGTGGGCAGGGAAAGAGCTGAGTGCTTTGCTTGCCAACAGATAGTCTCATCAAGCCTTTAAGGACATCTCCTAACTCTAGAAGGTCTGGTGCGTGTGCCACTTCTTCCCTGAGGAGAAAACATGCTGCCAATATGATTTTCTGTCTGTTCAGCTCCAGAGGAAAGTTTCCCATAGGGCTTAATGGAGATCCCCAGAACCTCCCACATCCTTGGGCTGGGAGTGTTCCATAGTAGCCTCCACTCTGCTGCTGTCACGCTGGCTGCAATGAGTACTGTCATACCAGCTTGGGAAGTGTTCATGTCCTAATATGAGTTGGAGGATTAGCTGACTAGGTTGGAAAGAAGAGGAACTGAAAGTTTTCTTGGGAGGTTGTGGGTGAAATGATTGATAGGGCTGTGCAGTCTTTTTTGTTTCATTGCTTTCTTTGAAGTATTTTCATGTATTTATGCTTTGGCTATAAAAATGAAGGTAAAAGGTGCTTCCTGTGAACAGGGGAAATGAGGGAAGAATTCTGTGCCCTAGTGTCCCCTCTCCAAGTCATTTTTTCACCCAAATACTCTGTGCCCACAATATCAGAAGCTCTCTCCTCATCCCATCGTCCCTTGCCTTCAGTAGCTAAATTCTGACTCCTCGCAGGTTCTTAATCTGTGTTGTTGGCAAGGACACAACTGAGAATTTGCAATGCTATTGGGAAAGAGAAATGGGAGTGGGGTTTTGGAAAGCAGCTGGTGTTGATGCATCTCTACTTTCTTGCACCTGACATGGCTTCACTGGCATAGGATACAGCTGCTGCTAAGGTCTTTCAAAGTTCCTTCTAAAAGTTTAATGAAGAAAATTGCTATATGGGAAAATGGAGCTAGGAAGAGGAGAAACACATGGATATTATCAGCAGTAGAATGCATGGAATAAAAGAAGGCTGTGTTTCAAACGTTGAGGTTATTTTGCCTTTTGAGAAGTGAGCCTTTTTAGCACTGTAGTATAAACAGCATTAGCTTTGATCTTGCAAACATTAAGACAGCAAATGTATCAGAACAGAAAATCTGTGGTGTGATCAGACAGTGTGGACTCAATATTTGAAAACTAACAAGATCCAGCTGTGAGGAATGGCAGGGTCATGGTAGTGAGGCATCACAGAGAAAAAATAAAAACATTTTTGCTCAGAAATGGTGAAGTGAAAAGAAGACATGAACAAGCCTACAGCCTGAAAAGTCTGCAGAATTCGATAACATCAGTTGCTATCAGTATTGTTAAAAATGCAGTGGCAGCATGACAGAGTGAATAGTTAGAATATGCATTACTGTGTGGAAGAGTGTGCTAATCCCAATTACTAAGAGAGAATTATGGCTAGAATCCTCAAAAAGGGGAATATAATAGACTTCAAGACCTATCTGTTCTAAGAAGGATATTATCCATCTTCTCGATGGCATTCAGAGATGCAGAAGACTTGAAACAAGCTGACCTTAGAATGAGAAGGTCATATGTACTGAGAAAAAAGATTCCTTTATTTTGTCCTTGAGAAGCCAGATGCAAATTTATTAATTTCATTGATTTTTAAAGGTAGCTGATGGCTTCTGTGGAGAGCCTCTTTAACACAAGCGCATCATGTGCTATTTCAGAGAGTATTATTCAATCAAGTAATTGAGACTGCATGAGGAGGAGATAGCTTCCCAATAAATAGTTTGAAATAAATTATTACAAACAGTTGATGAGTTGTCATACATTCCATTTTCCTTATATTTCTAGTTATCTTTCAGAAGGGAAAAGTTTATAGAGAAGAAAGTTAGCCATCTTTTATTTGCAGGGTCAAAGACAAATATTCTGTGTTGAGAGGTTTAGAAAATGCTGCTTGTTAAACTTTGGGAGGTTCTTTTCACAGAATCACAGAATGTTAGGAGCTGGAAGGGACCTAGAAAGATCATCTAGCCCAACCCTCCTGCCACAGCAGGATTCCCTAGACCAGGTCACACAGAAGCGCGTCCAGACAGGTTTTGAATATGTCCATAGAAGGAGACTCCACGACCTCTCTGGGCAGTCTGTTCCAGTGCTCTGGCACCTGAACTGGGAAAAAACTGTTTCTTGTATTCACACAGAACCTCTTATGCTTCAGGTTACAGCCATTGCCCCTTGTCCTGTCACTGGATCCACTGAGAAGAGCCTGACCCCATCCTCCTGACACCCACCCTTCACATATTTATAAGCATAAATGAGGTCACCCCTTAGGCTCCTCTTCTTCTTCAAGCTAAAGATACCCAGCTCCCTCAGCCTTTCCTCAGAAGGAAAATGTTCCACCCCCTTCACCATCTTGGTGGCTCTGTGCTGGATTCTTTCAAGCAGTTCCCTATCCTTCTTCAACTGAGGGGCCCAGAACTGGACACAACATTCTAGATGTGACCTCACCAGGGTAGAGTAAAGGGGGAGAAGAACCTCTCTCGATCTACTAACCACTGTGGGAGACAGTGTCAAACGCTTTGCTTAAATCAAGGTAAACCACATCCACTGCTCTACCATCTTCTATCCACCTGGTTATGTCCTCATAAAAGGCTATCAGGTTGGTCAAACATGACTTCCCCTTGGTAAACCCATGCTGACTGCTCCCAATGACCCCCTTATCCTTGATATGCCTAGAGACAGGAGTCAAGGATAAGTTGTTCCATCACCTTTCCAGGGATGAAGGTAAGGCTGACCAGTCTACAGTTACCCGGCTCCTCCTCCTTGCCCTTTTTGAAGACTGGAGTGACATTGCCCTTCCTTCAATCCCCAGGCACCTCTCCTCTCCCCCAGGACTTACCAAAGATGATGGAGAGTGGCCTGGCAATGACTTTTGCCAGCTCCCTCAACACCCGTGCGTGCATCCCATCTTTTGTTTACTGCCAGAAGTCAAAAGTCATATGCCTTGCTTGTAAAAGTTCATTCAGTAAGATAAGTAATGTCATGCCATTAACCTGGCCAGAATGTGTCTTGTAGTGCCATGCTAGACTGTACCTCTGCAGCCTCTGCCCTACAATACTTAGTAGTGGTGAACTTTATGTGCTGCAGAAGTGTGAATAAACCAGGACACGGTGTCCTAAGATCAGGGAGGATTTTAGCAGGGAGGGGAGGAGGGCACATAGTGTATTTCCCTCCTGTCTGACCTCCTGCCTTTTTGTCTGCAGTAATAGGCTTCTGGACTGGCTGCAGAAAAGTGAATGCTCCTCAGCTCTTTGTAACATGGAGTCTTTTGATGTGGGCAAGAGGAGTCTGGGAGAGGGTTGGTTTGCAACAGTTCAGATGATAGCATGTAAGCATGAAGCACCTACATAAATAGAAGCATAGAAACATCTCGCGGTTGGAAAGGACCTTCAAGATCATCAAGTCCAACCAATAGCCCTACACTACTGCTATCCATAAACCATCCCCCTGAGTGCCACATCTACCCTTTTTTTTGAAAACCTCCAGGGATGGTGACTCCACCAAATGCTTTTGTGCTTCTTTGGGATTAACAGTCTTCAAAGTTAGGCTTGGACATTTCTGTATCAAGTCATTTCCTCATCTTGGAAGGGCCCAAAAGAGGGATGTGGGGCTATTCCTGTACCTGCGAATTAAGCATGTCCAGAAGCACCCTGTGGTGCAGAGTCAGCTGGCTAACTGGCCAGTGTCCATACTGTTACATTTTTTTCCCCTTCTAAAACTGGGTCACTGGACTCGTACTGCCTATTGAGAACCATTCCTGGCATGTCCTAACTTGCAAACTGTTCCCTGGCAATATTTTGGAAGATTGTTAGTTGGAACGGACTAAAAACACTCCTGTGACACATGCTGTGGGACAATTCTAACAATTTAATAGTGTAGACAGTTGAGTTTCAGTGCCTGGGAATGCTCCTTGGCACTGCTTAATTTATCTGTGTAGGCATAAGTCTCAAAATGAGGAGCTCAAAGAACTATCTGTGCAGTAAGTTAAAGTGACATGGGAGTTAATCCTTTAATTTAAACAAATTTTTAACTGCAACTCAGTGCCATAGTATTAATTTCTAATTTTCTTTGTTTAAATTAACATAAAAAATCTGAGGATGAAAAATGTGTATGAAGTGTAGTTAGCTTTGAAACTAGACTTACTAATGACCTTGGAAAAGATATTTGCAACCTTTGGCAAGAGGAAAAAGTGATCAAAAGTGTTGAACAAGCCAAGAAAAGGTTTTCACCTTGAGATAGTGGGAGAATGTTACCCATGAGCCTGAAAATCATCAATGAATCTTCTCTCTGATGTAGACTGCTTGTTTCAAAAACAGATTTTCCCGAGGTATCTTCAGCTTTGCTAATATATCTTTGAACACTACAAAACTGTTTCATGTTGAGTCTACTTGAGAGACATTAACTGCAGCTTTGCAAAGAGTTAAGTTTTAAGATTAATTTCATGAGAGAGGTATTAGGCTTTCCATGAAAATAAAATTATTCATCCTTGTATCTTTATGTTCCTTTAAAGAAAGTTAATTATTACTTGGTTGCTATGTCTTAGTATTTAGCCTTCCTATCACTGGAGTATTAGAGCATCTGTAAAATAATAAGCTTGAAATTGCAGTTCATGGTCATTATACTGGAAAAATATAATCCAAACATGCTGATGGCTTCCCAGCTACAATTGCTTGCATTTAGTTCATACAAGGCACAATCACTTGCATTTGGTTCATGTCAGGCATTTGTATTTATATGGATTCATGAGTTACTATGGCATCATCAGCTGGCTCACAAACAGTCATTTCCAAGCTGACACTTCATCACTTGTTAACCCTGAGGAACAAGGCAGTAGTGATGGCATGGACTCACTGGGGCAGAATGAAAGGCCATGCAGCTGAGGACAGGTAACAGTAAGTGAAGAGAGGAGCCGAGTGTATCTGTTCACCAAAGAATGGCAATGGGATATTGTGGCGTAATGTAATGTGTCTGTGAAGAGGGCGTATGTGATCTTGGCAAGTATTTGCAGATGATTTAGGGTAATGTTGACGTCATTGCATGATATGGTGATACTTCATGTGGGATTCTGGGCAGTGATGTCCAGTTCTGACTGAGACAGCAGTAGCTGCAAAAAGGAGAACCAATGACATTTCTTGCAAGGAGAAAACTAGGAAAACTTGGTGAGTTTAATGTAGGAAGAGAAGGGTGGATAAGATGTCCATGGCTGCTGTCTAAAAACACGTAGAAAGGCTGAAAAACAAGAGGAGGGGGAAAGAACTGTTTAAGCCAGTGATTTTCATCTTGATTTGATTTGATTTCTTAAATTTTTTCCAAAGATGATGTTGCATGCTCCATAGCATTGTTAGAGCAAATTGCAGCCTGTTAGGCCTCCTTTGCTTCATGACACTTTTTTAAAATCTGGGAAGTAGTTGAGGAACCCCTGCTGAGTCCATCCACCGCAGAGTGAAAACTAAGGATTTTAAACTTTGTGGCTAATGGTGAAACAAGAAGAAATGGACATTTTCTGAATACGTATGACTCTAGCCTGGAAATTAAAAGAAAGTTTCTAAATATTAAAGTAGCAAAGTTCTGCAACAATTTTCTAATGGGTGATTTGGTGAAATACTGAGCTGTACACTGGAAACAGATGAGTGTCCAAAAGAGATTACAGAATGTGGTGTTTGTAACAGAATGCCTTATTCCTCTCTTTCTCAGTTCTTAGAGCTAAGTCATCTAGGTGAATGCTTTTTTCTATTCTATTCTAATTTGTTCTCTTTTTAAAACAGTATCACTCCTGTCTTAGTGCCTTCTAGGATTAAAAATAGACAGTGACCAAGATCTGTAGGTCTGTCAAGTGAGCCACCATTCCTGCCTGGCATTCTGACCAACCAAGCAAAGGTTTTCCTTGAATTCCCAGCAAAACTTCAAAGCAGTGTCAACAACAGCTGCTGCAGTACATTTTCCCTTTGCATTCAACATTTTCATGTGACTTGTGTATTTAATTTCCTTTAAGAAACATAATTTACATCAGCTAAATACTGACGTTTAAAAGTAGAAGTAGTTGAAAAATAAATCTTTAAAATATTCTAAAATATCAAGGTTTCAGGAAGAAGAGTTTACAAATTATCTGTTTTGTGTCTAACCTGAGATCACGTTTTGCTAAAGATATTTCCTCGAGAAGTTGTCTCTTGTTGTTTCTCCATGCACCTAGTTATTTTGTGATGCTGTGCTGCTACATAAACAATCTTCCTAAATACCTAAGAAACATGTAAAATCTCTTCATCCTGTAGATATGCTACTGGATGCTTCAGTTTTTGTGTGAGTAGCTTTGTGTCAAAAGCATTGGATGTTATGGAAAGAAAAGTCTCATCAGGTGGTCATGGCTCATGCAGGATGGAAAGCAGGGCAACGTGAAGTTCCCTGTTCTGGCCTTGATGCATCCTTTCCTGCCTCCTATGGCAGTTTGAGAAGAAGAGAGAGGAGGGGGCACTTTGTCAACAGGATAAAGAAGTGTTCAGTGCATTAAAAAACTGTATATAAGGCACACTTTGAGCTTCCAGTGAAACACTTTTGATCTTGTACATTTTTGTGAAACCTATCACACGCAGTATGCATACTGAAAAATCTGTTTGGGATTTTGTACCCTTAGGGACAGATCTACAGATACAAGTATCTGGGTTTAAATTTAGCCTTACTAAATTCAGTGAATTTCTTTGTGAACCTAAGATGGTATACTTAATAGCAGAGTGCTAAACATATAACACAACATTTCTTTTACTTTTAATTGTACGGTATGCTGAAGCAATTGTGCTGAGGCAGGAGTGAGGTTATCTGTAGAATTGTAACTGCATTTTTGTCTCTTCCTGAGAGGAGTAATTTTTTTAATTGCATAGAGCTGTTTTTTCCCAAATCAAGTCTGAATCAAATGCAAAGCACACTTCTACAGACAGGTCCATTTTACTTTACACTACATCAGGTGATGGGTAACTGTAGATACAATAGCAAGGATGTGCCAGAGAATATGCAATGGAATACCAGACTACATATACTTGACTTCGCCTGTCAGAAATAGGGTGGTATCACCATCAGCCTTGGCAGACCGAACCTGGCTCTGGCAAGGCCAGACAAATGTTTCTGCAGTGAATCCAGGAGTGTTCAGGGTCCTAGGATATGATGCCAGTCTGTGGAGGCCAAACCATCAAGCAGTTGCCTTCATCTAGGTGTCTGTGCTTAAAATGCCTCAAGGATCCTGTCTGACCTCTAACTGCTTTTACAGGTCTTCTGTAAATTCTCCCATCTACACAGGGATATTTCACAAGTGGTAAAACAGTTTAAATAGCATTAGGTAGAATGTGCTGCAAATGACTCAAACCCTAGCTTCTACTCTTAACCTGCCTGTAAACCACTTTCATTTAGGTTTTACAGTCTGAAGCTGAATCCCACCCTTTGTGGTTATGAAGACAACCTAGTCTTAGGCACCTATTTAGCCCTGGATATGAGCTGTTCTGAATGGAGCCACCATGCATGGGTGGCATGGCTGTTCCATCATCTGGATGAGCCTTCAGAGATCCTGGAGTTGATTGAGTGCCTATGCAGCCAGCTAAAGCTGCCTGCTTTGGCCAGTGGTCTGCAAGAGTTTTGGTCAGGAGTGCATTTTCCATTTGTCCCAACATACTACAATTTGATTCACGTTGTGGAGCAGTCTTGGGATGCACAAACTGGTTTCTAAGTAAACTGAACCAGATGTCCTCCAGGAGTGTGCCTGGTGCACTTCTGCCGCTAAAGTGCATGCCTTCCACTAGGCCAGACAAGGGCTGGTCTAAGTGAAACCTCTGAAATGTGTTGTGGATATTAGATCCTAGGTGCTGTTTCACTTTTTAGATCCACTCTATTGCAATATATAACTTGCCAATGTAGATGCAGGCCATGCTTTAATACTTCAAATTTTATTAAATTAGGCTTGCCTATGTCTTGGACTTATAATGTGGAGTTTAGGGATGATTAAACAAGTGGCATAGTTCCTTCTTAATATGCTTTTGCCTGGGCTTAAAATAAAACCACAATGTCATCAATGCAAGTATCAGAAATATGATAAAGGAACTTGAATTACCTGATGCTAAATAGTAGTGAAGAGCTGCTAAACAGATACTGACAGTTGCTAAACAAAGCTGTTGTTATGTATTGCTTCCATTTATCGTAGTACTAAAAGTTAGGTTCTAATAATTTAAGTAGCTACCTCAGTTCTGCTGAGCTCCAGTGACAGCTATCAAAGAGGAATAAATGCAGATAGTAATGCATACCTAACATCATTTTCTGAAAAATTTTCATAGTCTAAAATCAAATTGCATTAATATTTTTTATGTAATTTCTGTGATGCCTTAGTTTTTTATGCTGTATCCTCAACAGACATTGTGATAGGTCATTAATTTGTATTTGGATTTAGCCAATTGAGAGTAGGAGCAAGGAAAGTCATTGTAAATGAATGGTCCTTCTTTTCTTGGTCTGTAAAATTTAAATTATGATTTCTCAAGCTTTTCTAGAGTACATTATGGTATTATTGTGCTGATTAGAATCTGTTAGCATCAGTGAAAAGCTGCCCCTTGGTTTCAGTAGAATCCATCAGCTGAGGAAAGGATTTAAGCACATGCTTTGATGGGTTGGAAACATGTTTTAAATGCTTACCTTAACTGAGTCCAATAAAAATACTCACCCATCTGAAGTTATGGATGTCAAACAAGTATTTCCTTTATACCCTTTTAAATTATTTATACAGATACATGCATTACAATAAATTGTGGGGTAGTAGATCCATATGAAAAAACTAAGAGGTTCACTTCTAAGGACTGTTCAGCAATTCTGACTTGGTACTGAGCAGTCTTGTGCTTGCAAATAATCCTGTTGTGTCTACGCCATTCAGTAGTAGAGGAGCTATTAATTCTTATATTATATTACATTATATTGAAATCTCACTGCACACTTGTAATATTCAATATCCTGCTGTAGCATGAGATGAAACGCAGTGTGACTCCACAAGAAGACAAAATTTGTCTTTATGATGTAAACATGAAGCGAGCCTTGTGCAATCAATTTTATACCCAGTTAAGTCTTTTAAAGAGGAATGGCTATATGGTCATTTGGTACATAGCATACTGCTAGCATGGAGCCACATCAGGATGCAGTAACAAACACTAGAGTGAGAGTTAATACATATATACTACTGCAGAGCTTAGTAAAAGTTAGCATGAATGAAATTATTTCATTAGCTTATAACTAGTATACCAAATTGTCACATGCAAATGTATGTAAAAAGGTCTACAGTAAGAATTGCCCTAGCAGCAGATTAGAGAGGGAGTTGTAAACTTAAGTATAATATCACTCCTTAGAAGATACAATGTCAGCAAGGGGTTATGCAGTGTGAGTCTGTCCCCCCAAGAGTGAATAGTAGGATCCATTTGCTGTCTGTCAATGTAATAAAAAACCATAGGAGGGAAAGTAAAGTGTTTGCGCAGTTAAGATTATGAAGATAAACTGCTACCTAAGTAGCTAGACAGGTGGCTGTCAGTAATGTGCTTATATTTCTTACCCACCTAAGTAATAAGCAGATTTCAAATTTCACAGTTACCCAAAACAATGTGAAACCTTATATCCAGCTTACTGCCTTCTGTCTCTCCCTCTCTCCTTCCCTCCCTTTCCATAGTGTTTTGTGTTCCCTCAGAATTATGTCCCTACTGCAAGACCCTTGGGGCAGGGACTGGATTTGGTTTGATGTTTTAACAAACCAGCATAAGCTGAATCCTGATTGTGACTGGAGCCTTGACTGCCATGCAAATTACAGTAAAAGTAATAATTATTGTTTGAATTTTATTTGAGTGGTGTGACTGGCATGAGCTTGATGAGCTACGCAGTTTGCAACAGTGGTAACTATGTACAAAGCCTGTTGTGTGACCTTGGGTAAGCCATTTCACCTTTGAGTTTTCCTGGCTGTAAAACGATAATTGCTTAAAAAGTGCTCTACAGGCATGGGCTCTTATTACTGCAGAGAACTGATTGCATGTGGATTCTGGGTCTGCTTTGCACATCATGGCCCCTCACCCTTAGAAAAAAACCTCAGAGACCTTTAGGTCGTCTTAGTGGTAGTCAGTGGAAATAAGGAAAAATGGGAATTACCTATACTAGGGAAAAGCAAGATCAAACATATTTGTGGATGTACATCACTGTGAGCAACCATCTGTAGGATGATAAATAGTGGCATACTTAGACAAACACACTGGGTTGTCATTCCAAACAACATATTCTGTGTGTTTATGAGGTAGTCAGCTCAGTTTTGACATCTGTCACTTTGCAATCGTGGCAATGCAGTTGTGAATTTGAGAACAAAATTAATAGAGATTATTTTAGCCTTTCATTCTGTGCACTAGAAGTATGTGTGTTGCAGCACATTTGGTCAAACCAGGTTTTTCCCTTGGAGGACAAAACCAAAATGACTGCATAATGTGAGCAGATGACGTGGCTTGAAATGCAACAAATCAGGAACCCAAGTGAGTACTGAGGCCGTAATCATCATGGACAGGCTTGAGAGGACTGCTATCATACAGGAAATAGTGACTGACTGATAAGCATGGTTTAGCTGATCCTATTTATTTGGTCACTTCAGCATTCAGCAATGTTATGCTTCCTTTTTGGCTTGCTTTTTCTTTCAGAGAAGAGCTGCAGCATATCCAAATATATAACTCATGGCTCATTTACTCACAGTACCAGTGAGTGCCACCACAGTGACTGTCTTTTGAACTTACATGAATGACAGATTGTTCAGACACTGGTTTTCAGCATTCCCAGCATACTGGCATGCAGTAGGGTTTTCTGTTGGCAAGAGTTGCTGCAGGGAACAGAATTACAGTTGATACCCAACAGATTACCAAAGATATTCAAGCCACATCCTGGGACTATGCAGCTGAGTGCATTAGCTTTAAGTTCCCACAAGCCTCAGCATTTCATTTTTTCCTTTTTCCTGTGTGTGTTCTGGTTGTTCAACTATGACTGCTTTGAGTGGATAGGTGGTGGCATGAAGGAAAGATGACATACATATTCACATAGACTGGATGATCTTTCGAGGTCCCTTCCAACTCCTAATATTCTGTGATTCTGTGATAAAGAAGAGGATCCATTTGCAGAGTTACAGAGGAACAGCAGCAATCACTCATTTTCTGCAACTGGGTGGAGAGACATAACCTTACTGGGATCAGAAGTACCAAATCTTGGAGACTTTCAGTGCTCTTCACTATAAATCAGAATTTAGTTTAAGTCTTAAGAAGGAAAGAGGACTTTTTTCTTCTTCTTCACTGTTGGCTCCATTTATGGAAGTATTTTTCTGAGAAATATATTTACCTTTTTTGAAAACAGTCTGAGCAGCCTAGCTAATCTCACATAAGGCAACTCATGAGGAAATGCAGGTAGCACACAATTACAGGAATGGGTAATTAAGCAGCCTTTGTACAGTCATAGTTGATGGCTGCCTAAGTGGGTTCCACTGTAACGTTTTAAAAGCAAATGGGTAGTCATTTGTGGTGCATTGCTGCAAGCTAGACTCCTGATGTCTCAAGAACAGACAAAACCCTGCAATTTGTCTCTTAGAAATTCTCAAAGTATGTATGCTCTGGTTGTCACTTTACTTGTGATTCTGACAGGAAAACTGCTGTGAGCCTGGAAGTAAAGGGATAACAGTGAAACTACAGGTAAATAGTCTTTGCCTTTGTACAAGTATATCTCTCTCTTCTCTAACACTAATACCCACCTGGGAAGAGTTTCCTTCCAAACAGTGTGAAAGGAGTAAGAAGATGACAGTTTTCACCCAAGGGTAGTAATCTAGCAAAGATCTGGATACTATTCCTGAGCTTTGAGTTTCATTACTAACTGCAGACATGGTGGATGGATGATTTCAATCATAATCACTTAGAAAAATCTGCTATGGGGCACTGTTCCAGGGCAGCAGTGCCAAGAAGGATAATTTTATTCTTCAATGAGTTTTTGGGTGGTACTTGCCTTATGCACTGAGAACCATTTATAGGTTATTTCTTGAGCCATATTTTGTCGATGAAACTTCTGCTCCAAAGCCAGGCAGTGCTTCTGGCTGTGGGGAAAAAAAATCCATGTTTTGGCAGCAAATTTTATGACATACTGGGTGATGTCATTAAGGGAGCTGTTAACAATCTGACATTTAAGGAACAGCTTTGGCTAGTCCAGTGTAAGGGAAGTGATTTAGTTCCATGTCTGCTTGGATTTCTCCTACATAATCAGTGGAGGCCCAGGAGGATTAAAAGGCTCAGCATGATACTCTCCTGATTACTTTGCTGCCACCTCCAATTTATGGCCTGTAATGCATGTGAATAAAGTGTTCATGCCCAGAGGAACTCATGAGGCCATGTTACAGGGCGCTACCCCAATTACCCATGGCTCTGGTGACTGTACAGGGTAAGCACTCTTGCACAAGGTGTAACTGGGATGACTGTGGCGTCTAGCTCAGGTTATGCAGACACGGTTGCTGACAAATGGCATGGGGAAGAGAATTCTACAGGAGTGTCCATGAAGAGGTACATAGGGAAGTGCCATCTCATTTCCAGAATTTGGTCTACAACTCCAAAGGCTAAAGTGACATTCTTGTGTACTCATAGATCTCTGAAAAATGGCTGTTTGGTAGATCACAAAATATGACATACTTTGTGAAATTCTGAAGGTGAGAAACATTGAGAACAAAAAGACAATTACCCTAGAAACTGCAGCCTGTGGTAAACAATTCCAAATGTACTTTTTTAGGGAGTGAATTGTATTTTTTGACCTAAGTAGGAAAACCAGTTAGTGGGGAAGAAATTTGGAAATCTGAGTAAAATGGCAGAGCTGAATGGTGATGATGCTGGTTTTATTTTCTTTTTTAAAAAAAAAGTCTTATGTGGAGGACAGAAAAATGGTAGAAAGGGTAAATGTGTCTACAAGAAAATCTATGACACTTAAGTGCTAGCATGTAAGGGAGTGTTAGAAATTGGAATAATATCTGCCTAAGAGAGATGAATTTAGCTATGCAATGATTGTAAAAGCAAAGTTTACTACATAAAAGTCAGCTCTTGTAGGTTTTTCAAATATATTTTAATTGTATAATTTCTAATAAGCTGCAAGCAGATTTTCAGTTTCCAAAAATAGTTTGCCAAGAGTGTAGGGTTTTTTCTCCTCCTGATTGCAGGAGAACTCACTCTGCAGTGTTTTATTGAAGAACAAGTGGTACTGAGTAAAAGAATAATTGATAAGTTATTTTTCTCTCTTTCTATTCTCAGAGCTGGATTTTGTTGTGCTGTCTAGATGAAATATTCACGATGACACTGACCCCTTTCTTGTGCAATTTGTCCAATGTTTGCTTGGAGATGTTCAGATGTAGTGGAGCAGAAAATCCTTTGCTACAGCCAGCATTTGCTGGGGATTATTCTTCACACTGGTGTATGTTGAAGGAGATTGACTGGATGAAGAGATGAAATGGCTGTATGGTTTCAAGACTAGAAACCTTTTGTGAGTGTGCCATACACCCTGCCCAAAGATGGAAAGCTGTATGAAAGGGGTACAAAACCCAAAGATGTTAAACAGTTCTTTGAAGCATGCACATTTGAGCTTCAGGTTAGCAAAGGAGGTGAAGATAGTGCTGCTTCTTTTCTTCTTTTCAATTCCCTAGGAAGGGTCTTTTTGGTGTCAACTGGGGCTCCCCATGTCCTGAAATAATCCTGAGTGCTTGCTGGTGTGTCATGCTTGACCATACTGCTTTTGCTGCATTGCCACTGTGAAGGGCATTCTTAAGAATGGGGCTTAAGTCTCAGTTAACTGATCTATCAAGATAAGTATCTTTAGGAATACGTGTCTTGCAGAGTGACCAAGGGATTTGTGTTCACTCTTTTGATAATTGGCCAATTTTCATAGAATCATAGGATATCCTGAGTTGGAAGGGACCCACAAGGATCATCAAGTCCAACTCTTTTCTATTCACAGGACAACCCCAAAGTCACACCATGTGTCTAAGAGCATTGTCCAAATGCTTTTTGAATTCAATGAGAGTTAGTGCCATGACTGGGGATCCCTGGGGAGGCTGTTCCAATGCTCCATCACTCTCTGGGTGAAGAACGTTTTCCTAATATCTAATCTAAATCTACCCTGGCACAGCTTAATGCCATTCCCCCTGGTCCTGTTGCTGGTCATCAGAGAGAATAGATCAGCACCTGCCCCTCCTTTATTTCTTTTGCTCAGACTCAGACTTGCGAGCTCATCAGAGCAGTGACTCCTCCTGTTTTCTGAGAACCAAGGGAAACTACAATCAGAACACTTAACTACTTATTAGCTTCTACCTCTGTAGTATCTCTCCATTGTTGTACTGTTGCTTTTTGCTCATTAGAGACAGCTAATGATGGCTGACAGTGGAGAAGGTGCAACCTGCAGATGAGCCCCTTTGGCTGCTCTGTTCTGCGTCAGATGTTTTACAGCAGACACCTGGCTCCAGTGCTGGCATTTTGGGAGCTGGAAACACTGGTGTTATCCCTTCCAGCCTAAGCAGCTGTGTCAGAGAGGCAATGAGCACAGCATCCCATGTCCTGCTTCCTCCCTGAACTTCTTTTGTGTTGTCTAGATCTCCCATGCCATTTTTATTTCTCTGTGCAATCTTTCCCAAAAAGTCTATTCTCTCTTTTGACTTTGTTCTGCCAGCTGGCCCAAACGATTTGTGGCAAATGCCCAAGAGGGCTGCTCTTAATGAATGCAGCACCAGTTACTGAAGCTTGGGACCCGTGCTCTTCAACATCTTTATTAATGACATAGACAGTGGGATTGAGTGCACCCTCAGCAAGTTTGCAGATGGCACAAAGCTGAGTGGTGCAGTTGATACACCAGAAGGATGGCATGTCATACACAGGGACTTGGACAAACTTGAAAACTGGACCTATGAGAACTGTATGAAGTTCAACAAGCCCAAGTGTAAGGTCCTGCACTTGGATTGAGGCAATCCTAGGCATGAGTACAGTCTAGGAGATGAAATAATTGAGAGCAGCCCTGCAGAGAAGGACTTGGTGGTCATGGTGGATGAAAAGCTGGATGTGAGCCAGCAATACGCACTTGCATCGCTGTAGCACAGCTTGGCTCTGTGTCCAGTCCATCTCCGCTTCACTCTGCACATGCCCACTGAAAGCTTTTATACCAAATAGCTGCCATAAATGTACCATATCAGCTTTCCTAACCTGGTTAGCTCACAATTTTTTTCATTATTTTATTATTACAATATAAAAAGGTCTGAGTGCCTCTGTAGATGGAAGAGTAGAGAATATATTTTTGTGAAAAGTATCTCCTTTTTAGTTAGGAAGCAATTCTAAAAATGACTGAAAAATTCTTAATGATACTTATTCTACTCATCTAACCTAAAAATGGCTAAAACAACTTGAGTAGGAATGAAAAACTGCTTGCATGTGGAGTTTCAGCTCCAAGTGGAAGGCAACCTGCTCTTTGATCAGTGAGGTACAAGTCAGGATTTCCTAGTTTAGAATCTCAGTTTTGATACTTTGTGAAAGTAGTTGTGGCTTTGAGGACATCCTACACTTCCTCCTCCTTCAAGTCAGCTATGTGGATTACTGTAGAAATGTGATGGTTAACATTTCTAAAGGTGCTTAGTAAATTATATGCTACTTTGTAGTTGGGATGCTAGTTGGGATGTAGTTGGATGTAGCTGGGAGTTGAATATAACCTATAGCTTCATTTCATGTAGATGGTGCCATGTTGGCTGGGTTTTGTAGGGAATTCTTGTTGGATAACAAGAGGTTAGTATGTAACCTGCTGAAAGCCTGTTTAGGCCTTATGAAGAAAAAGGTTTATCACTCCTGCTTTGCTCTCTGATCTGAACGTTGGAGTGCTTTGCAAATGTCCATGACTTGAGACTCAGCCCCAGAAGAGGGGCAGCTCTGCTGCTACTTAATGTAGAGAAAACTGAGGTTCAGAGAAACTTACACCAACAGTTTGGACTCAAGAGTCTAAGTCTGAAGATGCTGTTTTTCTGAGACTAGGTCAAGGTTGCTTGGGAAAGACGTGACAAGTGCAGCTTTAGTCTCTTAATAACCAGATTACCCCTGCTATGACTGCCAAACCTTACTCTAAATGGAGCTTCATGCTGAGCTATAACTGCTTGAACCTGAGAAGATTGACACTCTATTAGCTAGAACACAGCTAGTGAACCTAACGTGAAAATATGGCCTAGATTAGCCAAAAAGCCAGTGCTATATTTTCAGTGAGATGTTATTTAGTATGGAATGACCTTTTTTCATCATTTTTTCCCATGACTTGTAAATGGAGAAGAATCCCAGGTTTGTCTAAGGTCACAATGCTGTGGTGCATCTGTTGATAATCTTACAGTAAAACTGCATAATGTAAAGTCTGTACTGTGAAATCTCTCAGAAGTCCTCTTGTGTGTCTGCAGAGAGTCAGGAACCCCTGTGTAATATGGTCTGTAGGAGTCTGATGCATGAGGGCTAAAAAAGCAGTGCACTTTCTCTCTGCAATACCAGAAGGACCTTACTTTGGTTCAGTATAAGAGCCTGGAGAATGGCACAAGATTGCAGTAAGAAGAGGGAAGTTCCTTTTTTGTGGCTAAGGTCTTCAGCACTGATCTTCAAGCTGGTTTGTGTGCTAGAATCTGGTTTGGAGAGCGAACTGCCTTTTATTTCATCTGGAAATTCCATCTTCATTGATTTTGACAAGCTATAAGGACAAAGAGGACCACTTTGAACACCTAGTCTGACCTTCTGGTTAATGTGGCCTACAGGGCTTCCCTGAATTAATTCAAGTTAGAATTAAAGAAAGAAGAAAAAAAAAATCAAACAAACCAAAACTGGGTTCTCCTGCCAAACCTTCAGATTCCTAACCAACTCATGTTTCAGAACATTTAATCATAGTACTACCATTACTATTTCTTTTCCAGTTTCTTTCTAGTTCACAGCTGGATTGGAGAACACTGTTGTGTGTTTTTTTCCATTGCTACCAAAGGCTTTTCATAGGCAATGGGCTGTAAGGAAGGACTTGTTGCAGAAACAGTGGATGATTGAGTAGGGACAAGGTGAATCTAGTTTATTTTGCTGCCAGGTAGGTGAGAGGTTGTAAGGGAGCAAAGACACCCTGCATAACAGCTTGGGAGCAAACAACTGTGAGAATACAGGCTGGATGTGCTTGCAGCAATATGAGCCAGAACTCCCATCACTAAGGCCTGGAGGTGAAAGAGGAAGCTATATATGTAGCTTGTCAGCTTAAGATTATTTTGATAAGCTTTGAATCTAGTCAACAGATGAGATGGGTTAGGAAAAAGATACTTTGTGACACAGCACCTGCTGGACTTCTGACCAGAAAACTCAAAGCTCATGGACCTCAGAACCTACCTATGGCTTCTGCCCTCTTGCTTTGCAGGAGGAATGAGCAAACAGCAGCAGGAATGTCTGCAAAGTCAGAGGTCTGTTTTCTATTTCTGCTCTTCTCCATCCCTTCTTCTCAGGGGAATATGACTCAGCAGCCCTTCAGGGGCAGGGCTGCACTCAAGCCTGAAGCATGAGGTCAAGGTACCTGGCTTGGCTTGGCTGCTGAAAGCAGTACATTCCTCTTGACAAGAAGCAACAAGGATCAGACTGTACAGAAGTCAATGTAATCTTGTCACTATGTGAGATAACTGTATAGGGTAAGTATCTCACCATCTGATTGCTTCCAGTGTGAACATGCTTCTAAGTTCTGTATGTAGACCAGTTTTAACCACTGATGTGTGCTTCCCAGCAGGAAAGGGAATGCAAGCCAAAGTTTTCATAGATGAAAGGATACTGGGAGCTTCTGTCCTGCCATATCAATCTTAACAAACTTTATTTCTCTTATAGTTCAACAAATCCTGGTAACTCAGCCTTTTTCTACACCCTGTTCAGCTGCTAAAATTCTCCAGTTGTCATCCTGGTGCCAGGCCACTCATTCATCTTGCCCACATATCTGATTCACCCCTACTTTCAGTGACAATGGTCTGTGTCTTCATTCCTCTCTCTGCCATGGTTAGGGAGCTACCTGGCTGTCAGGTCTGTCCAGATAAGATTCCAAAGGATAAGTCCAACATTAGTTGCTCATATTTTATAAAAATATATTAACTGTTCAGTAAGAGTTTTTCTGCAGTTAACAGCATTTGAAAGTGTTACATAAAATGCTGGCTTCTAAGGAAGTCCTGACTTCCAAACCAGAATTTAATTGTTTTTCCTGATTCCATTTCCAATATAGTAATTTCCTGCAAATTCCTGAACTGATGAAACGTTATGCAAAACCAGCCACAGAATATTTATGTTAGGACATGCATATTGTTTTCTTGTTAAATTTTATAAGTCTGTCTAAAGAAAAAGATGACTTTATTTAAAAAAAAATTAAATCAGAGGCTCATGGCTACCCAACTTCACTGCAGTAGGTAACAGAGCACTTGCAAATGGCACTGACATGTCTAACCTCTTAACTGACTATGCTCTTCAGTCTCCAGCTCTGTTAATTACCCTGCAGCACAACTAAATAAATAATGCATGCTGCATTCCTCTGAACTTATAAATAGGTGAATGTTACACAATCATATAGATCTTCCCATTAATGGTGTGCTGTAGTGTCCTATCTGCTTGAGTAGACAATTTGTTAAGGCATCTGTCCTGCTTTTTTTGGTGAGAAAATCAGTAAGGGGTGATGCTTTTCAGCTTTTCTGCATTTCCTAGATGCATCCTAGTAATGCTGTGTCTCACATCCCTAATCCATAATGATATAGCTGGGAGCTGTTGATTTACATGAATCACATTTTGGCTTTGGCCACTATCAGTTCGCTTTGTAAAAGCTTTGCAATTGCTTTATCCAGTGCTGAACAGCAGTAAATAAGGAGATGTTTTCAATGTGTATTTATAGGATTTAATGACAAAATTGGTTCAGAAGTAACATATGCAAGGCATTTCCAAATCAGAGTAACTGTCTTGGGAAAAATTGGTTCTTTCCTGAACTAACCTCATGGTGTAATTCCAAGATAATCTGTGTAGCTGATTGGAAATTTTAACAAAAAAGTTTTTTCATTAGAAAATGGTGATTTGCACTAAATAATCAAAGCCACGTGTAGCACTGTGCCAGCTCCAGCAAAACTGAAGATAGTAGGAAAGGTGTTTCTGGTCTAGGGCAGAAATTACTGAGAGGAATGCTCCAGAATAGCCCATTGTCTGAGATGCTGAACATCCATTGTCAAGTCTTTCTCTTGAATCAAAAATCCTAGATGCCTGTATCTTAGAAATTACTTGCTGCCCAAGCAAGGAGGATGCTGTGACAGTTAAACTGTTGGCTGTCCCAGGATATCTCTCACTTTTATGGAAAACATCAGAAAGGTTTTGGTTTCATCATGATGAAGAGTGGGCATCTTTTAGGTTTTGCAGAAAAAACATTCCCTCTCCAGGGTAACAGCACACACACAGGACCACCCAGCAGTGCTAAAAGCTAGTGTAAACTGTTCCTTCCCACTTCACCTGCAAAACAGTCACTCATGGCAGCACACAGGAGTCTCTGAGATGTCATTTGCTTAGCTGCCACATGTGCTGTGCTGCTGAGCCTAGCGGGGTGGGGCAGGGTCCCGGCAGACCTCTGTCCTCTGGCCATGCTGTCTCCAGCTGCGCTTCTGGCCTTGCATTGTGGGCAGGCAGCAGTTCTGCCTGTCACTTGCCAGGAAGTTGGGAAAAGACAAATTTTCTTGGATGCACTTTTCTACTGTGCAGAACCAGGTCTTAAGGCTATTGTTGTGTTTGCCCCTTATGGAGGGAACAAATAGGCCAAATAAACAAATGAAAAAGGCCGAAGGCTTTTTGCCAATGACCGGTCTTTAATTGTGTTTGGATCCTTTTCCCTTCTGCCTTGTAATTTGCAGGAAGCCCTTTAGTACCAGTTCTCATTAATGAAAGAATGAGTCCTTATTAAAGATCATGCATTCTCATATGCTTTTCCCAGGTTTAGAATCACAGAATCGTAGAATGGTTTGGGTTGGAAGGGACCTTGAAGATCATGTAGTTCCAGCCCCCCTGCCATGGGCAGGGATACCTTCCACTAGAATACTTATTATCTATCTTCCCTGGCCTCTGTAGGAATTCAAAGTATTTCTCAGTGTCTTAGTGTCGTGTATTGCATTGCCTTTTTCTGTAGGAGGATAATAATGAAAGCTTGCTATCGTCCACATTTTGTCTGTCTAAAATCTCTTTGCTGTTGTCTTCTGAAGGAAAAAAAGTTTGTAATGTGCATACTTTCCTCACTGGAAATTAATTTCCTTGATCACAGGATCTGTCTTGCCCTTTTCTGTCTTCTCCAGGCTGTAGGTCTGTTTGCTTCTTACTCTTTGGCCAAGCAACATCTAAGTCTCATAAGACCAAAGTCTGAACAGGGACTTTTGAATGTCACATATGTAACCATAAAAAACCCCAAAGGGATGATTTATTAATGCATACATTTCTGCTGCAAATGCTGCAACTTTGCACTTCTCTGCTTTTAACTGTTCTTTTCTGCTTTTAATTATTTGTATCTTTTTATATCAAAACAATTTGAATCTATTTCTGTTGCAAAGTGGTGTAGGGTAATGATAGACATTTGGGGTTTCTTTGTTGAGCTGCAGAAAGTGTTTTAAAAGCCTTGTAGCTTTATTTTTCTCTTGGAATGTCGTACTACTTACAAACTAACATCTTCATCAGGGCTTGCTTATGAAAGGACAATGGAACTTCCTGTGCTCATTGACAGTCCTTGGAGCTTATTTCACTCCCTGTTTTTTTCCAGAAACTATATTTAAAGTAGGTAAGATCACTGAAACTGTGGTGAGATGTGAGAAGCTCCAGATAAATTAGATGGTTGAAATAACAGTGATTGCTTTTAACTTGATTTCTCTTTTTCTCTGTTTGCAGGCAGATGGGAGAAAAGGTCTGTACTGCTGCACTCATTTACATGATTGCCTACTTTTTCCCTTGACCTGAGAACCTGAGTAGTGGTAGGTAGCATAAGCTCTAGTCAGGTGATGACAGGCCCAAGTGAACAAGAAGTTTCTTTGTTTAACCCTTCCCTATTGCTTTTACTGAATACAGCTGATTTCTGTCACTTCTATAGAGACATTTTAAAGTTGAGTACTGATTAAACAAGATGTTTTAATCTGTCAAGCCTTCTTTGTGTGAAAGATCTGCATTTAACAGTTGATTTTATTAACAATTCAAATGTAACTGATGAGTTTTCTGTATATTGCATCAGTCTTTGTGGGAAATAAACATTTCTGCAAACACAAAAGAGCTCAGAAAGTACATGTGGTATATGTTCATTACTCATCTGAATTTATCATTTCTACCTGTAAATGGTAGTGGCTGGTATTTAGCAAGATAAATTTTAGATGACAGCAACATCCTGGATTAAAAAAAAAAAGGATACAGAATGAGAACAATTCAGTGAAGAACACTTGGAGCAGACTCCTTGGGAGCAAGGAAGATAGAAGAGAATTGGAGAGGAATATCTATTTCCCAGAAATCTAGGATGGGTGATGATGCTTGCGCAAACTAGTGTATTTGATTTCATGCCTAATGCATATACAGAGCAAGGAGTCACAGAATCATAGAATGCCAAATTGGAAGGGACCTCAAGGATCATCTGGTCTAACCTTTCTTGGCAAAAGCATGGTCTAAACAAGATAGCCCATCACCCTGTCCAGCTCAATCTTAGAAGTGTCTGATGTTGGGGTATCCACTGCTTTCGTAGGGAGTTTATTCCAGTAGCTGATCTCACTGTGAATAATATTCCTCTTGTGTCCAGTTGGAATCTCCCCAGGAGTAACCTGTACCCATTACCCCATAACTTTCACATGAGACTTGTTGTAAAAAGGGAATCTCCATCTTTGTAGCCACCCTTTCAATACTGGAACATGGTGGTAAGGTCTTCCCTAAGCCTTCTTTTCCAGAGGCTGAACAAACACTGTTGTCTCAGCCTTTCTACATAAGTCAGGCTTCCCAGTCCTTTAATGATCTTTCTGGCCTTGGAGAAATCCACATAGACAGTGTCCCCCACTTGCCCCACATCAGTCAAGTGGGTTATTTTGTCACAGAAGGTGATCAGGTTTGTCAAGCGTGATATGCTGCTGGTGAATCCATGCTGGCTTTTCCCAGTCACATGCTTCATTTGACTTGTGGTAGTCCCCAGGAGGATTTGTTCCATAACTTTCCCAGGGACTGAAGTAAGGTTGCTGGGCCTGTTGATTTGCATTATACATCTACTTCTGGCAGCCCCTTTTCTTCTAACTAGCAAAATGGAAAAGCAAAACAAAACAAAACAAAAGCCCCCAACAAAAATACAACTTGGGCACCAATACTTTCCAGTGGTTTTTTTTGAAACTGTGATTGTTTCCAAACAGCTGTGTGTGCTGGTTGTTACTCACACCAAATCACTGTACAGGAAGGTTTCAGTTGCACCCTCTCTGGAGCACGTTTTCTTAACCCTTTCCTCTTCAGTGAGGTTCTTTTTCAGTTAAAGGAAAAATACGTATTGTACTGTTGTGTGCAGAAAGTATGTTAGAGCAGCCTGGAAATCTACTTTTTAGGTAGGGTTACAGTCTACTCCAGTGTGAGTTAGTGAGACCTCTATGCACATACATGAAATTGCCTTCGTATTTCTCTCAACATCAAGACTTACTGTTTCACAAAGAAATTATTGACTGCAGGTTGCTTTGGTAAATATTTACCCTGAGATCAATAAATCTTGATATTCATCTCAGCAGAAGTCAATATCTACTTACTAGGATTATTTTTTTAAAACAGGATTATTGATAAGAGTACAAAATTGCCAGGTGCAGGTGACAGGCTACTGATAAACGTCTTGAAGATGTTTAATCAGAGTTGTCAGGCGATATACAGGTAAATTGCTAATATCTAGAAGAGAGAGTCTAGTTTTCAAAGTATATCAGCTATGTTTGAAGTGTAGCAAAACACAGAACACTAAGTGCTTGCACATTGGGTATCCAGGAAAAGGGAGAATTACTAAGACATTGTATGTTTACCAAGTAGAACATTTACATGGAATAGGTTTTGAAATTCAGCAAAATAATAATATATTGGGTGGTTCATAGATTCAGTGGTATTTATTACTGTGAGTACTTCTTATAAAAGAACAACTCGAGTAGCAAAGAGCCATAAGATCACTAAATGTCTTGAATATGTGCTCTTTTCCTTCATAATGTGGCAAATACTGTATCTACAGATAGTCAAGAATATTGTGCTTACAGCCAAGAGATAAAAAGTCTAGAGAAATAAAATGCCAACATAATGGAGCTCGTTGACATTTCTAGTGGACCTTTCATTGCTGATGTTTTCTTAGCAGCAGGACTGAATTTCTAGTCAAAGCAAGGAAAAATAAATAAAAAAGGGGAAATAAAGAAAATAATGCTACCTTTTCCTTTCTTTTCAGTAATTGAGATCAATAAAAAGCTTGGTTGGATGAATTTACAGTAACTTTCCCTCTCACTTTCCTCCAAAAAATTACAGAAAATAAGGCAAATTTTATATTGCTGATTCTTATATCTCCTTAATTCTACAGCAGAATAGAAACCAGAAATATTTACAAAGCATCCAGATACATCCTGGACAAAAGGCTGCATGTAGTTTGAATTGGTAGTAGTCATATTTCAGGATACCTTTTATATTTTTAGAGCACAAACATCTATAAGGGAGGTAATAATATTCTTTCATTGTTTTATGTCAATTTGTTGACTTTTTTTGCAAGTCACAGGGGAAGCAAATAAAGGAAATACTGGATTTTTAATGGTGCTGTGATTCTGAAGATAGAAATGCTCAAGAAAGGACATTTTGAGTCCCTGAGTTTATAATGGGGTTGCAAAGTGACTGGATAGATCACGGAATGGTGGGTGTAATTTACATGTTACAGCCTTTGTTTGAAGTAAACAGCCATTTAAATTATGGCATCTATTGTCATTTCTGGTTAAATACTGTTGTTTGCTGAGCTCATTGTGTTTGTTGTTGTTGCTTTAATATAGACATATGCTTCAACAATCTGCTTAGACATTGCTTTTGAGTGGACAGAAGCCCAAGCAAAGCTTTTCCTACATTAAGCCAAATGGGTGTGCGTGTGCTGAGGCTTCAGGTACTCAGGCACAGTGGCCGCTGGAGAGGCTGTGGTGCCCTCAGTTAAAGAGTAGATCCAGGCACCTAGCAGTGTGTGAGCTTTCCAATCCTGCTCTGCTTTTAAGGGTTTCGTGTGGATCATTTTGGTCAAAATAAGTAGAATATATTTGTAATTGGGATTGAAATTTTACCCTGGACAACCTCACAAAGCATCTTCATGGAGTTTGTTTCTAGTGGATTTTTCATGCATTGGCATCTGTGCATGCTGTGGAGCCAGCTGAATGGCTGGATGAGTGCTGTCCTCTGCTCCCACTGCAGCAGGGTTTCACAAACCCTTCTGGGATATTCCCAGATCAGGTTTCTGAGTGTATTCCATACAGCCATTGCAGCTGATGATGAAGCACTTCACTAAGAATGTTACCTCAGTTACTGGTGTTCAGCCATGAGTACAATGTGAGCACTTTCTTTCTGTATTTTATTCTGCACCCAAGAGCAGCCATAGACAAGGGAAAAAAAAAAAAAAAGCAAAGAACTCAGACAAACTCCTTCTAAAATTGTGCAGTTTGTTCTTCTGTTCTGATTAACATGGTATGACATGTAGGCCTATACTTTGCTTAGTAAAACTGGCTTCGTACACCCTGCCAGGCAGAGGGGTTGGAACTGAATGATCTTTGAGGTCCCTTCCAACTCTGGCAATCCTATGATCCTATGATCTCTCTCAAGCTTCTGGAGGGGGAGACACCAGCTCTTGCTATCACTCTTTATGGACTGATCTTTGTAACGGGTTGAGCTACATCAGTACCTGCTGACCTCTGCAGGAACAGATGGTGCTGGGCTTCTCCTTGGCTTGCATCCTGTGGGCAGGGTTGAGCTCACCAGCCCTTGCTCACCCACCAGCCTTGAGCAGGCAGAGTGAGTCCCTGTGGACTTCAGTCACAAAGAGCAGATTTAGGTGAGATTACTTACCCTTCTTATAAGGAATACTTGATAGCATCCTAATCTGTACAGATAGATGCAGGGCTGTTGCTGAATATGTTCTACTGTTGCTAGATGTTTAATATATGCATATGTTTAATAACTGCCACTACTTGTGTTAAAATGGTGCCAAAAAGCTCAAATTGGGCATCTATAGCTATCTTAGTTTTGGCATTTCCTATCTATGAGATGCTTGACTTTGCAAGCCTAAACGTCTCTCTTTTACCTTGGGATAATTAGCATTATACTTCATAAGGGAATACACAGGAATAAAGGATTCAACAGAAACTATTATCTTTTATTAAAATAACAATTTAACTAAATACTTTTCCTGTTGCTTTGTTTGCATTAATGATGCTAGTGGGCAAGGTTATCGGAGCTTAATAGCAATACATGCATTGAAATTGCTAAATAAAAATAGATGAGTCAGTTTCAGTTAACTCTAGTGAAATAATTAGCATTTGTTGAAGGGAAAAAGGACAAAAATTAATATTGAAGAAAAATATTTACACTATCCAGAAGGGACTGAAAAATGAAAGAAAAAAAAATCTTTAACAAAATGCTCTCTCAAGTGTCTTTGAGAAATTAATCAGAAACAAAGCATACAGCCATTGCATGTTCAGAAATTCAATGTGCAAAAGTGAAAATCTTTAGGAATAATTAAGGTAGATAAAATCTGTTTGCATTTCAAAGAGTAGAAACAAGACCTTAATCACAGTAGGAGTTCAGCTTGGTAAGACAAAGATGTCACTAATGGTGTCACAAATAAATCATTATTGGGCTGTGATCTTACTGTCACTGCATTGATCAAATTATTAATTTTTTTAACTGGGAAATTTTTAACTTGAGGATTGCACAGTTCTGCTGGATGTTTTTAGAGTGTTTTTACTCATACACAGTAAGGAACATCTAGAAGCCTGTATGTAAAATAATACATACAGAAGCCTGTATGTAAAAAAATGGCATAAATGAAAATATATCAGGGATACCTTAATAGGAATTTATCTTCAGCACCACAATGACCATTTTGATAAATTTTGGTATGCTGAAGTACTGGATGGTCTTGGAAACCTTAGCTGAAAATTGTGGAAATTTGTGGGGTTTTTTTTCAAAGAGAATACATTGGACAAAAAAATGTTTCATAGCAACTGTAATACGTAGAGCTCAGGGAGTATGTTCCAAAGAAAATCTGTTCAAGCAAGAAGCATCAAAGCATTCAAGCAAGACCTTGAATGAGTTATTAAACCGTAAATAGTCTGGGAATGAAGGTAGAAAACTAGATATGAAAGGGAAGGCTGTGGATGTCATGAGCCTTCTGCAGAAGCTGGGGTTTTTTTCCCCTGGCCTGAAATTTAGATGTGAATTTATTCTGTGCTGCACATATTATTTAGATCTTTTCTCACTACCTTTTTATCTCATGATTTTGGGTTTGGAGTGACTTTAATGGGAAGAAGAAACAAGACTTAGCATAAAATAAAGATGTGATCTTGAGAGGCAGGCCAGGATTTAGCCCCAGTGAGGATCAACTCCTGAAATATTTAGTGTCTTAAGAGTTGCTGATTGCCTGCTGGAATTTCCCCTGAATCATTGCCTACAAATACTCCCAAGTTTAAATGGAAAGTGTCATTTTCTCCCAAGTAAGCTCTTTCTCTTTAGCCATTAGCTGGAGAAAGAATACTGTGAGCCATCTGTTATTCTGCTCAATTTGTGCAAGTTACGTAGCAAATTTTAATGATTTTTTTTTCTAGTCCACTGATTCCTCTAGTGATACGATGTCTTGGGGTAATTATTCCAGCTGCTGAAGATCATACAAAGTATGTTTGCTATAAATACATACATGGACAAAAAGCATAGCTTACTTACAGAGCAAGTAGAGAGTATTGATAAAAAGCATTTTATCTGTAGGTTATCAATATAAATCTGGCCAAGCCCTGTAATAACTTAAAGTATTAAGATAGGCATTTTTCAGCCTGTCCAGCCTTGTTTAGAACAGACTTTCTTCAAACAGCCTGGAAGCAGGGTTCAGACTGGTATCTCTTGTGTACACCATCCCTTTCTATTCTTTTTCTCTTTGTGAATCTTAAAGGGTTTGTTCTTTGTAGCCCATTTTCATCAGCACTTTGCAGCCTTTTGGGTAAAGAATCATTGGTCTACAAATGATGTCTTAAAATTTTGGGAGTGGGTGAAAAAGAAGGATTTTCAACCAGAAAAAGAAACTTTTCCAGGAGAAGGAAAACAAAAATATATTTTTTAAAGAAGGGATTGGTATCACTGTTAGCATATTTGCCTGATAAACAAACATATTTGTAGAGTGGTAGGTTTCTGGACATAAGTGCAGCCAGTCTAAGCCCCTGCATAACACAGGCCACTTGTTTTTATGTAATGGGTTTAGGTTGAAATAGGACATACCTTTCAGAGAAAAATCCTGTGAAGTGTTTAGTTTCTAGTTACATGACATTTAGCACAGAACTAAGAAGTTGTTTCAGTTATGAATTGTCCTCCTTATACAAAGGGAGGATGTCCCATATTATCAGAACGGATGGTCCTGACTCAGTTTTCAGTTCTTGGGTCTGTTTGCCAGACGGGGGAACCCTCTAAATACAGTTTGTGTTTGACATGGTGCATCTTGGACTGCAGATACTTTTTGTTCTTAACATATTGAAACTTTTCACAAGAACCACATATTCCATTTTTTTCACTGGTCTTTTAGCTCTTTTCTGAACTCCCTCTGAGTACTCAAGATCTGTCTTGAACTGTGGGTGGCAACACTAAGGTTGAAGTCTGTTACCCCATTCAGCATTTCCACATAGAGGGATTACATTTATTCCTTTAGCAGAACATCTTACTTAAATGCATGTTGAGGTATCCCTTAGTACCCCTCAGCTCTTTTCACATTTGGGATTTTTCTTCTGAGAAGAGAGCACCCTCTGCTAACAGCATAGTCATCAGCTGTCTCTGTTGGAGTTGACGTTGGTTAGTTGTGCTGGTTCCCAAACCAATCCAATCCCCTCTGTATGAGTGGCTTTGTCTCCTCATTATTTAGCCAGTCCTCCAATCTTTGTCCCATCTGACAACTTTATTAGATAATAATAATAAGATGATGATGATGATGTTTTCTTGCAGATCCATGATAAAATGTAAAGAAGAGTAAGGCTAGGAACTAAAGGCTTCAGGATCCTACTGAAACACACGTTCAGGAACAATTCTTTAATGAATGATCCATTACTCTGGCTTTAATCCTTCTAATGTATGGCATGTGGATTTTTATATTGTTTAGACTAATCAAAAAATCATGGAGTAAGCACATTCTAAAGTTGCTTTTAGAAGTCTATTACAGCATCATGGTTACTTTCAGCAACTTGAAACACCACAAAAAGTCAAATTAGTTTGACAAAATCTGCTTGCGGTAAGTCTGTGTTGATTGGTGTAATTGTATTAGCCATCTTTATTTCCTTATTAATCAAATCCCTGTCAGCCATTTCATTATTTTCTCTAGGATCACTGTGAGGATGACAAGCCTTTAATTACCTGAGCTGCCTGAATACTACCTGCTGAAAATACTGCACAACAGGGCTCTTCTTAGAGTTGTCTGAAAGTTTGTCCTCATGTATGAAGAACAATATTGGTGGCACAAGCACCTCTTAAAATTCTTAGTTGCATGTGGAGCAGATTATTTAAAATGTTGAAAGACTAAGAAGGAGAACATAACAGCTTTGTTGCTTACAGGATAACAAAAGGTCCCCACTAGATGAGCAAGTAAAAATAATTCATAGACCTTATCAATCAGGGCACATTACAGGCAGGCGGAAGGATAGCATGTGGCATCTATGGAAAATAATTTTCTGATTGCAGAAGATTTTAACATTACCTCCTCATTTGGAAATATGAGCAACTTGATAAGTGGAAAAATTCTACATGAAAGTAGTATTTATAAATTATTACTTTTTGAGCATTTTGCCACTTATCTGTAGGCCTGTCAATCAGTATTTTTTTCTCAGCCATCAAAAATAAAAACAAATTAGAAAACTGCAGAAGTTTTCTGACAGAGAAACTTTACTAGAAGTCCTTGCTTATATATTCAATTTAGCAAATATCAAAGTCTCACTACAAATTAGAAGCTCTTTTGCTCTCTCATAGAAGCAAAAAATTCAGCTTTAGTTACATTTATTAATAATTAATAGATATAGATTTCCAAACCCAATATCCTCAAGGAGAGATGTTACTTTCTTCACTTCCCACTCCTGGCTGCAGTGTCCTTATCAGCTGGATATCATTAGCAGGGCTTTTTGACAGAGGCACCCACCAGGATTGCATAGAGCTTCAAAGCTCAGCATCTCACAGGCTGCCCTGTGTTTGTGCTGTTTTTCTGGTGGGGTTACAGACCAGCACAAAGTGGCAGTTCTTCATCTGAGCTGAAAGGTAAGAGCTTGCCTACTTTGTTGAAGACTGCAAGCCTAGAGGGAAAATTGACAAACAAGGGCAGGACCTTCAGGCATGTGTGCTGATTTTCTTGCAGACCAACAGATATGAGGTTAAAAAGGATGAAAAAGCTCTGCTATTCTTGCCCCACAGCTGTGTAGCCATTTACTGAGAACCTTTTCCATAGGAGTGCCCCTGCTGGGGCTGTCCTTACCTGGCCACCAGGTGCCCTGACCAGGGGCAGGACTGCCCTTCAACCTGCAGACACAGCATGAAGGTGAGGCTAGAGTAGGAAATTGGGGTTTTTTTTGGAGTCTTTGGTGGACTGTATCCACCCGTGATCTGGGGGATGAAACCATGCAACAGAAAAGCAAACCCTGTTCTGCTGATGGGGAGGAGATGCAGAATTAAACCCCTGTGAGGGCATCTTCTCTCCTTTTGCTATCTTTGCACATTCTCCTTTGCAGATAGAGAGGTTTATCTTGACTCATTTCCAGAGGAAACTGAATATTAATGAAATAGTTACCTGAGTCTGTTTTTAATGCCTGTGGGGACAGTACTGTTGCTGCTGCTCCTGGAAGCCCCAGTACTGCCAGAGGAATCAGCACAGCAGGACTGTGTGACCCAACACTTCACTAGGGGTGGCAAGCAGTAGGAAAATGGATAGTGGAGAGGAAATAGGTTTTCTGACACTGCTCTGCTTTTTACAATACCAACTGATGCAATTAAAGCACTGTTTTCATAATACTCTCATACAGTGTTAGGATGTTTGAGGTGGAGGATGGTGCTGCTGAGGAGGTGACTGCCCTGATGTTGTGTGTTTGCCTGTTGTTTTCCTAGCTAATAGTGTATTTTTTAATTGTGCACCAATCTGCCAAACCATTTTGATCCATTGTATCACACTCCTCTGTGGCTGCACCAAGATTTCCCAGCAGGAAAAAAAAAAAAGACTCGACTAACCATGGGAGCAGACTAGTGTTGATTATAATGAATTTTAATCTATATGGTGAACGTACCTCAGTGCCCTGGCACTTCCAAGTGTGGAAATAGTCATAAAGACACTGAGCTTTAGAAACCAAAAAGGGAGTGGTATTTGTTACTCCCAGCTTACTGAAACACTAATTTTGTAGTTTACTTACTAAAAAGGTGAAAGATGTTTTAAAACTTCAGTCTTGAAGTTACGGCTGATGTAAGCAGACTGCTGTGCTCCCCATGACTGTCACCCTGCCCTGTGTTAGCTGCTGTATGAAAAAACAGTTGGTCAAAGTCAGAGGGGAAAAAAGCCTTCTCAAAATCATGTTTTGAAGGTCTTATCTTTGCATCTGGAGGTGATGTTATCTTTATGGTGGGGAATCTTACTGCTGCTCCCTGGCCTGTATCTCTGCCACTCACCTGCAGCAGCTATGACTTAATCATGACATTGAAGAACCCTTCTTGCTTAGGAAGAGATTTTATCACAAGGATGCTAATTTACACTTCAAGATCATTGTGCTTTTCCTTGTACAAAGTGTGGATGTATGTATATTTTTAGATAAACTTATTTCAAAATGTTTGTTCCTATTTAAAACCAAGGTTGAATTCCTAATTATTTCTTAGGTTTTCTCATACCATGCACATTATTTTTATCTTATAAATAAAAAGTGCTCAGGGATAGAAGTTTGCACAGATGGTAGATCTTACTGGGCTTTGTACCAGCCTGTTATTAAATACTGTTGCCCATAATAGCTAACTTTCAGTTTTGAAATTCAGAGTTAGTAGCATTTTACTGTGCCTGGTTGGCTACACTGACATTGGAATCCTGTAAAGTTTTATTATTATACTCTCTGGTCTTTAAATTAGATCTATTGGTTATGTCATATGGGGGTTTAGGTTACCTACTTGACATTTGTCTATAGCAAAAAATTTGCTAATTTTTGTGTTCATAAAGTAAAATGTGCTGAGAATGTGACAGGTACTGTATAGTGATCTCTGAACACAGCATTTTTCTTTATATTTCAAGTGAAGTCAATACTCATGCAAAATACTAGGTAAGATCCCAGTCCAACAGCTTTGGAAATCTACTTTTGGTTGGGATTTCTGGTGCCATTCTCTATATCCCCTGTTCTCTGGCTCACAGGCTGACAAACATAATGGCTGAGAGAGCATAAGCTGTTATGTGTGCATCCAGTGGACGAGAAATAAGAGAAATTAAAGTTCATCATATCCTATTGCTGCTACCATCCCTTCACCCAGGGCAGGGTGACACTCTTCAGGCAAAGTTCAGTGTGTTATTTGAACGATGACTCGGATGCTGATGCACGTGAATAGGTGGCTCAAAGGGCCCCCTGCCGGCTGGTCTTTCTGCTGTGGCGGGGCAAGGGCTCTGCAGGAGGCGGCATTTGTCTGGGTAGACATCCCAATCCACAGCCTGGTTTGTGAGTCCCTCAGAGTCTGCTCTCGGAGGGTGCTGGCAAGCTGGGAGGAGGCATCTGCTTGACTTAAAGGGATGATAAAGCAAATTGCAGCCACAATTCTGCTTTTTTCCCCCCCATGTGTGTGTAACTGATATTGGCTCTAATGGAATCTTTTTTTGTTTTGTTTTTCCATTTTTGCTTTTCTCTTTATTCTCTCTTTCCTTGGACGAACTTTCCAGGATGCTAAGGGACTGGCCTGTTCATTGCCTGCATTCATTGTTTATTTAATCAATTATCATCTTGGCTTGAAAATGTTTATTTTTCCTGCTTAGGGTCTGTCTAGAGCTATCTTTAGTTTTATTGATTAATTTCTGTCCAATCTGAGTTATATACCTGCTTTTGGTATAGGATGTGTGGAATCAGCATTTGTGCTTTTAAATATTTAGAGGTGTTTGGGCAGAGGGTAAAATCCTGTTAGTAAAATCCTCAGCTGGTGAAGTCCAGGTGGATGGGCTGCACATGGATAAGGAGCAGGATTTCACTGTGAGCTTGTATATTGTGTCAAAAAATAACAACATTCCATGAGAGAAATCAGTCACCTGTTCCAGAAAATACCATTAAAATTGAGGGACACCCTTGCCCAAATCATGTTCTGTGATCAGCCATTGAAGTGAATAATATCTCCCAGCAGGATCTCTCCTCTTTGGTGAACTTTTGTTGACTTCAGAGCTTCATAATTGCACCTATGTGTAAAAATAATGAAGTACTAAAATCTGCTTTGTTAACATTGGTTTATGGGAGGGGGGCATAGATGTTGCAGTTCTGGAAAATACTGCATAGGCAATTAGTATTTCTTTTTTAACCTCTAGTTCACCTTCCTCCTTCTTAGTGGTTAAGTCTTGCTGCCAATAGATCTAATTGAATAGAAACCTGTGGTGGAAATTAAACATTCAGAACACATGCTGGTTACAGCAGAATAACCATTATCCTTATGGGAATTGTGTGTGCATATTGAGTGAGGGATTCACCGCTTTGTTTTTAATTCCATGTCATTTAGAATTACCAAATGAATAGAAGTGTGTGTATCTGGGCTTGTTTTCATCCCTCTTAATGAACAAAAGATCAAATACTAATTAAGGAGAAATAATTATCAGTCCATCCTCTCACAGTTCTCCTTTCTGTGTTCCGCCGATATGGTTCTAAATGCATAGAGATGCAGTCAAATATTAGTGGTGGTTTATGGCCAAATTCTGATTCTTAATCTTGCAGCAGGTCTGTCTTGTTCACTGGTGAGCTAATAAAACAGTAAACATGATGGCTCCATAATTAGCCTGGTTTGTAAACAAGTACCACTGTTTAGCTGATAGTGCAAAATGCTTTTCAGCAGAATTCATCAAATAAATACTTATTTGGGCATATCTTTTGAAAAATGTGGATTATTATCTAATGGAATGAGATTTCTTGCCAGACCACAGCATGAAGCTAAATTGCTAGCTTGTGCTTTCAAACCAGCACTGGCAGTGAAGGGAAAGCTGGGTGCCTTAAGGACAGCTGGTTACTGGAGGGTGCACCTACCCAAGTACCACATCCTTGTTAGGACACCTCGTTTACACACTGCAATGCTCCCGTCTGTCCCAGAGCTTATCAGACATGCCTGTCTGTACTACAGTCATTCCATCCTTCAGTCCTCTTGCTTCTTGTCAGCATATGCCAATCCCAACCTGAAGTAAAGCCAAGAGGCTTGGGTGCCTCTCCCTCCTCCAGGCACCAACTTGCCTGTCTGGAATCATGGAAGCGACCAATGCATCTCATTCTGCCATTCTTCATGTCTGCACAACAGCACTGACATCACCTGCCTGCACCACAGCAAGTGCTGGAAGTAATGATGATTTACAGCAACTGCTCTGTCTCGCAGCTTGAGGACAGTCATACCATAACAGGAGCTACAACACATGAAGCATCTCTTGTCTTGTGGTCTCCGTACAGGAAGAGTACTAATTGTTCTGAAAAATAGCTTTAAAAAACTGGATCCTTGCTGTCAGTCACATATGCCAGTTTTAATGAGTGCTTGTGAGTGAGCTAGAAAGTATTTGGAAGGAGACATTTGCAACTCAGGCACCTTTAAAGTAGCGTTAATGGGGATGCAGATGCCTCTGAATGCAGTCAGGCTGAACCAGACTGACTTTTTGCAGCCTGGAGTATGGCAGTGGCATCTCTTTCACTAGAGGCAAGTCATTTGTTGTTTTAAGAGAAAAGACAGGGTCGGGCTACCTGGAGGAAGAGAGGTGTCAGACCCATGTGATTTCTCCGAGAAACCTCTAAGAGAGGCAGAGGGGGAGAAAGCTCACGTTGTTCCTTAAACTAGATGTGGCTCATGGGAGAGAGGGTTCAGCTTGATTCTCACGTTGCAATGGCAGTTCATGAGGTGCAGGACTACAAAAGGAAGTTTGCTTTTGTACTTTGTGAAATGAGCATATTTTAAATGGAAAGAAAATCTGGAAATGCCACAGACCATGAAATAAAAATTTCAAATGATGTTTCAGTATAGAACTACATGTTGGATGCTGTGCAGCCTGGGGATCGTGCTGCTATCCTAAATCCTGCAGCTTGACACCTGCAGTGGCCACAGGCACTCCTGGGCTTCTCCAGCAAGTAAAGATGTTTTGGCTTGTGCCACCGAGTTAGTGCCCAAGCCAAAGAAACCTATGAGTGTGTCACCATGGGAGCAGGAGAGCATTTTTGGGGTTGTCTTGTGCAGAGGCAGGAGTTGGGCTAAATGATCCTTATGGGTCCCTTCCAACTCAGGAGATTCTGTGATTTTTGAGTTGTGTTTATTTAGGAAACACTGAAAAGGCTGGAAATATGGCAGCAGTGGGCACAGAAAAGCAGGCTCTGGAGTCAGCAGGTTCATGTGGGGCTTTCTGATGCATTGGCTGAGATGGAAAGGTGAGTAGTGTGTGGCCCAGCAGGATTTCAGTCCTCATACCTGCCAACATTTGTTTCTAGCTGTGGGTGCAGCTTGTTTTTATGTTCAAATTAGCTGGCTGGGGTGAAGAGAACATTGTAAACCCATGCACTTCAGCTGCCTTTAACTCATCTGTTTTTGGAATAACAGCAACTAAACAAGGTCTTAATTGAAAAGGACCGTTGTGCAAATGTTGTTCTCTTCTTGTGGTATCCCTTCAGCCTCAGTTATTTTGTGCATTGCTCTGGACTAAATGAGGAGGAGATGGGAGCAAAATCCGTACCAGAGCACATCGAAGGCAAGAGGATCTTGAGCATTTCTTCTTAGTTGGCAAAGGCCATCTCTTAAAGTCACGTAGCAGGGTATGGATTTGCCACTGCACTAAAAACTATGCTAGAAGATTTTTTTTTTGTTATATCTTCATTTCCGTAAGTATCAAAGTGTCTACGTTTAGCCCACATCCAGAGCTGAACTATAACAGTTGCATTATCATCCAATGACCCCTCCCCAAAAGAAAAGAGGGATTGCAAAAAGGAGAGGAGAGGTGTGGGTTAAGATGAAAACAGATTTAATGAAACAGCAAAACTAATACCAATGCAAATATAAAGTATACAAAGTTTTACTCAGCCTAATGAATGTACAGTGGTCTCAATAAACAGAAAAGCAGTCTAGAGGAGCACAAGCGAAAGGCAAACTTCCCCCTTTATACTGAGCGTGACATTTATGGTCTAGAATACCCTTGTAGCCAACTCAGGTCAGCTGCCTTGGCTTGCTCTTAACTGCCAATGGCCTATGATTCTGTCCCAGCAAAACCAGGACTCCAAGAGCCTCAGAATCCTTATTCATCATCATCCTCAGTTAGTGAAAAACAGAGCAGAGCAGGTCCTGTGTAGATGCAGTCCCCAAGACATAGCAGACTGGAAGGCTACTGTAGACTAAAGGTAGATTGCTAAAGGTATTTAAACACAGCATTTGTTTTAGCCTTAGAGATCTCTGTAAGGCCATGTAGGATGATCGAGCCTTAGCGGGGAGTTGAAAGCAGGTGCACTGAGTCCTCAACTAACCCCTGGATAATCATGCTGCCAAAGCAGGGCAGTTTAGAAATGCAAAGGTAAATGGATGTCTGCGTGATTCTTATCCCAGTTGGACACAGTGAATTTAGAAGAGATGGGGTTTGGGTGCAACCTTTGATTTATAACATTGTGATCAGCATATTTAGTATTTCTCATCCATGCTGGTAAAACAACAATGGTATTTTGGAGATGCAGAACAGCAGGCAAAGTTTCTTATTTTCAAGGCAAGTTTTATTCTTAATCAAAGCAAGGACAAAGACTCTATCAAAATTCCTGCCCTGCATCATCTGAGCAGAGAAACTGGAATGAATGATGTACCAATGATGAATAGACCTATTACCTTGTAAATTGTACTGTATACTACCTCTCATAACAGCACAAGATGCTGATGCATTTTTCTGATTTGATGATTTAATGCCAAATATGTTATTTTAGTTCTCATTCTGGAGGCAATATATACAGGAAGAGATGTATCTGATATATATTGGAGTTGAAAAGTTTGTTTCATATAATCATGTGAAAAAGAACGATGCTTTAGGTTAGCAATAATAATAAAAATAGCAGTCTATAAGTTACACTTTTCTGGTACCAAATTTGGAAAATTCCAAATAAAGCTATTTGTCTCTGTCACTGCAGGATATTGCTTAGTTATAGACAGTGCAGAATTTTCAGGGTTATGAAGTTGACAATCTGAGCTAAAGTTTTGCCATCTCGTTGAGTTTTGGATACTATTCTTACTTTTGGTATAAATATGTTAGCAATATGTCTACACGTGTTTGTTTTCTTAGTGTCCTCTAGCTTTACTATCTCTTTTTCCTCTCTGATAATAAATATGCAAATTCTTACACCATTAATCTATTTATATAAGTCATAATCTGTTATTTTCTGCACCTTTCTGTCCAAGCAAACTGTGTTCTTTTAGTCTCTTCCTGTAAGTAAAATAATCTTCCGTAGCATCATAAATGCCCCATCTCTGTTCTTGTTCCACTTTGAGTTCACCGTTCTTTAACATGTAAGCATCTTGTGTTTTCGTACATAAGACTGTGGGTGAGGTCTCATCATTCCTCTGTGCAATGCTGCTAATGCTTCCCTGTTTTGTGGAAATACTTCTGATATGTTCTAGGACCCTTTTTGTCATTTCTGCCTCATATTGATGGTTTGCTGTGATTCTGTGATCAGCCAATGCTTATGGCTATCTTGAAGTGTCTGTCTAGACATCAAGATGTCTGTCCTCTGCTATTTCCAGATGATGAGCTCCCTACTTATACCAGAAATGCTCATTATTAGTCCCTTGCTGTATGACCTTGCACTTTGCACAATTGATTTCCATCCATTTTTGTTAATTCAGACCTCAAGGTCATCTGGTTATTACTGTGTGCAATCCCAGTTCTTGTCTGAATTGACAGAACTCCTAAGTAGGTATCATCAACAAATTATTACCATCTTCTTGCTGTTTGTTACAGTCTTCAATGAGATTGATACCCAACATGAGTCTTTAAGGAAATCCCCTAGTAACCCAGAGGTTTGCTCTCAGGTTTCACTCTGAAGGCACAACTGGCATCTGTTGGAATTTGTCTCCATCCTTTCAGATGTTCCTGGCTCATTTGTGGTGGTGCCTGGTGAAGACCTGCTGCACCTTCTCGGCTCCTGTCTTTAACTGTGTTGGCAATCTGCAAAGAGATTTGGGAGGAAGTGATGGGATGCTCCACCCCAACCCATCCACCTTTGTAGGCATCTCCTTTCCTCTTCTGTTTTTCACTCCAGAAAATTTGTCCTTAGTATAAATACTTACAGTCTGTGGTAACTTTTAATTCACAGTGAATATCAAGATTGACTTAAAGTCAGTACATTTGCCATAAATAGAGTGCATTTTGTGACAAGTACATAATTAACTTTTTCCTAATTAGTTGTTGGATGCTTGCCAAATTAATTCAGTCACAATATGTATTATTATTTGGGATGATACCAAGCAAATTACTAGTGTGTCAACTAATTGAAGATGTTCAAATGTCAAAATTTCAGCAGCCTGCTGTTTCCATTTGAAGGCAGGTTAGAGTGGTGCTGCAGTAAATTAAAGCAGATCTTTTTTTCCATAGTTTTCTTGTGAGCACCATTTTTACCTAGGGTTGATGCCATCCTGAGAAGTTACATCCTAAGTCTGTAACTGGATAAAGCTTGTCTCTCAAGTAACTGGTTTTGATGAAGTCAGCTTAAGGGTGAGTTTAGTCTTCTGCTTATATACAGAGCGCTTCCAGCATGACATGGTAAGCCACATGCTTTTATGCAATAATAAGTGTTATTACTAGGTGGTGAATGATTGACTTTTAGTTAATAAAAAATAAAAATTAAATTGGTACATCCTAACTTCATTATTTGAATACAATAATTTCATTAAGCTTGGAACAAGCCCTATTCACTGCCCTGCAGGGAAATACAGGGCTTTCCTTTCCTGGGTTGACTCCCATGCTTCACACTACTACAGCCCCAGCATTCCTAGCTCACAGTGCCATTCCAGTGGGGAAGTCAGGGCATGGATGAGGCATCTGGCTGCATTGTCTTGTATTTAGCAACCAGTCACTCTCAGGTACTGGAGAGATCCTGCCATGTTGTGTTTTCCAGCTGATCTCATTGGCGGCAAGGCTGGTGCCCAGCGTGCTGAGGTGTCATTGTCCAGCAAGGCTCAGCACCATCTCACGTGCTGCTCAGGCAGGGCAATGTGACCTTGGAAAAAAGGCTTATTTCTCTCTTACCTCCTGCATGCAGGGGCTGCTGGCAGTGCTGTGGCTCCCCCACCACAGTCTGCTTGCTTTTGTTGCAGTACAGGCAAAGGATTTCAGCTGTAGAGAAAACCTTTTAATGCTTAGACCTTTCTGTGGGGCTTGCAGCAATCACTGTCCTTGAACATTTAAGTAAGACAATGCTGAAAGAGGATTACTGTAGGTAATGCATTATTGGTGTTCATGGGGTAGTTACAGTGATTTTTTTTTTTAATTTGATTTTTTCTTTTTTTACTTTTGCACATACTAAATCAGAGGGAAACAGGGAAGAAATGCTATCCACCAGTTATGGACCTGTATTTCTTCCAGTTCCCTCCTTTGTACTTCACCAACCTTGGGTATGTTAATGTGACCATAGTAACAGCCAGCGCAGGAGACACCTTTCCTTTTCTTCTAGCTTCTGATTTGTAATTCTCCATGTGTGGGAGCACCTGGTCATTCTTCACATGGGCTTAGTCCTCACAGGCTGAGAGCTCTCACAGCTGGAGGAGAGAAAGGTGCTCAGGGCTATGTGACACAGAAATGTCCCCCTGCACCCCAGCCCAGCTGTTACCTGCCTGGGAACTGGAAGAAGGCAAGCATTAAATAGCCATTAAGCCCAGCAGGAAGCAAGAGATGAAGTGCATAGATACAATGTGTATTGTTTGCCAGTAACCATCATTTGAGAGAACACTAGCAAATCAGCTAGAGAGTTCATGCTGTTTTCTTAGGAGCTTTGCTGTGCAGTTAGGAAGTTAATAATGGCAGGAGGTAGCAGAAATACTCTGGATAACCTTAGAAAATGGGCAAAATCCAGGTTGGAGGGAGGAGTCTGAATAGAGGTATGCTGGGTTTAATGTCTTATAAACTCACACTTTAATTGCCACTTACCGTCAAAGAGCAGTAAAATCTGAGCAAAGTCTGGCACCACAAGGTGTCTAGAGGCATCAGAAATTGTTTAGAAAGAGTGGCCTAAGCCTCATGGCTGACACAGGGGCTGCAACTCTGCAGTGCAGGAGATGGCCGTGAAGGTATCTGCTGGCTCTGGATGAGGACCTGGCAGGCACTAAAGCTTGGGTTTTTCCTTGACCAAGAGGTATTTTCCTGTAACATATTGTCTAATTTTATATTGTAGCTGTAATGCCAATATGAATAAACAGACTAAACCACTGAGACCATTGCTTGGCTGCAGCAGTCTCTGCCTGCAGCAGCCACCCATCAGAGTTGCAGTGTTGAACCTGGAGGCCTTGTATACTGTTCTGTAAAGTAGATCTATTGCAAAGATGATTCATTTAAAATTTCATCAGTTTAGATGAAGCCAAAAGGACTGGATTCTGGTCTCTGCTGCCTCAGTGTGGTTTCATAATTGATCACCATCCCAGTGTCTCTGGGCTCTGGTTTTCACCACAGAGTGAAGCCATTGATTTCCACTAGCACAAATGAGACACATGTCCACGCCTGCGGCGAGTGCCCACCCATGTGAGTGGGGCCTGTGTTGATGGAGGACAGCACTCCCCTTAACTTGCACATGCATATGCTGAGCTGGGCATCTCTGGCAGACAGGAAGTCTGGCTGTTAGGGTAGGCAAAAGTAGATGACTTTGGATTTTCTACCGAAGATGGCTTTCTGTGAAGTGGATCAGATGAACTGCATCCTCACAATGTATTTCTCCCTATTGACTGTATGGAGCCCTAGAATAATTTATTGGAGTATGAAGTTAGGTGAGATGAAAATATCACTGTTCAGTATTGCCATTGTGGATATAGAAATATCTATCTTATGTCTCTCTTTTCAAGTATAAATTATACACTTTCCAGGACAAGGTCCATCTCTTAGTGCCCCACGTACAGCACCTTCCACAGTGGGTCCCTGAGCTTACCTGAGGTCTCAGAAGGTCAGTGTACTTTATCTTCAGCTATTTTATTACTACTCTATGAAGATTAGTGTTGAAAAATGATCAGTAGAAGAAGGGATACATTACACATTTTCATTTTATTAATGAACAAGTCAGTCTTTAGTCATAAAGAAGTTGGGTTTAAAATGTGTAGCAAATGTTTTTAAGCTAACGTATTTCAGTGGTCCCTTTTAATAAATATTAAATGTATACATTAGTATACATTAAATGTCAAAGTGCTCTGGACTGAACAAAACAATATGTCAACATTATGCAGCAGCTGAATGCTAGATGCATTTTATATGCCCAGCAGAGGAAGAGAGATGCTACATCATTGGGAATTCTTCCTGACTTTCAATCAAATAGCTGATCTGAAATGCGAAACACAAACTGCATTTCATTTAAAAATGCTGCTAGGTAGTCCTTGATTGAACACTTTGAACCTGATCAGAATCTAATTTGTTTCTGTATTACAGAAGACACTTATATTAGCACCTCCAGGAGATCAATAACAGATTTTAATGCATACTAATAAAAAAGGTCCTAATTCCAAATACAGCTTAGATTTCACAAGAGCAGCATAGTTCTTACTAATCAAATATCTTTGTTGAACAAGAAGCAGTGAAATGGAGTACTGTTTTCAGACAAATGACTGAGAATTATACTAATAAATGCCACAAAATGAATCCACACTAGTCTATTTTTCACTATTGTGAGTGCAATTAAATGACACATTTTAGGGGAAAACACTTCCTCATAAGGGAATCCTGACTTCATCCTGAGAGTTAGTGTTGCTGCTCAGTGCATGCTGCAGGAAAAAGTTTCCCTTTATGATAATAAAAACTGTCATCTTCTGTAGAATTAAGAAAATATGGCAGAAATTATGCCCATACATGATTGCTCGTACTATCAAGTAGAGTATTGACTGGCAGAATGATTTTGCTCAGAGGATTTGTCATGGTTGTATAAACTCCATATTCAGCGAATTGACAACAAAGACAACCCTTCATCTCTCTCTCTTCTGTCATACCCCAGCCAATTCTTCCTTGGCATACTGGAACCCTAGGAGCGTTGCTGCAATAATAACAGTATGTCAATTTAGTAGCATTATGTACATTCAAAATCCTATACAGATAGGATGCAATATGATTTTTTAGGATTTATTCCTATCTTCTCCATTGCTCTGTTAATTACATTACTGGATTTGGTGAGCTAAAATCAGTGTCTCGCAGATTTCAGCAGCTGATGTAAAAGTCAAGAAATGTCTTGGCAGTTTTGTGTAGCACTGCAGACAATTCATTAGGTGGATGGTGGAGGAAGATGCCATTGATCCTGTAACGTCATTTCCCATGCTTCTATCCTCTGACTGAACTGACCATTTCTTTTCCACTGCAGGCATCCCTGTGTTGCAAAGCCACCCTCCTTTCTGTAGTGTAAGCACTAACCTCTTAAAGAAAGATGCTCATGACCCCCCTTCACTTTACTTCATCCCCTTCACATTGACTCCTTGGGACTTGTATTCTGTCTCTATGTTGTGGCTGATTGAGCTTTTGGGTTGGTTTTTTTGTGTGTGTGCGTACAGTCATACCCATTCAAAGTATCCAGGATGATTTTTTGCTAGGTTTGCAGGAAGAAATACACCTGTATAGTTTATCATTAAAACCATCAGACATGTAAGTCTGTATCTGTTAACCAAAGCAAACAAAATATCCTGAATGCCTTGGATTATGTTTGTAATATGACAAGTGGAGGCAGACTGTGTTAATATGAATGGCTATTTATGCATTGGAGCCATGGCTTTTATAGTTCAGGCTTTTACATTCTAGAGAAAGATAACAGTGATTTTCAGTTAACAAGGCAAAATTTTTCCTGAAGTTATGTAGCTGCATCTCACAGCATGGCTGTGTTTCCATAGACTGCAGCTGTGGCTGGTAGAACACTTGCATCTGAGCTCTACCAGGGAAATAGGGAGAGACAGTCTGGAGTCATTGGGAGATGTCTTCCAGAGCCTCTGTTCCACCATGTGGTGGTTGCTGCTGCAAACAAGGTTTGTGGGATGCCTTGTCTTTAAAATGCCCAACCTTTTCCCTTCAAAAGTAACAAAATGCACTACTCGGGGTTGTCTGTGAGTGCCCTCCTTCCCTAACTGGACAACACCCCTTCCCTCTTTGGCTGGCACTGCAGAAGGGAGGATAGCACCATTTTCAGACAAAAGTTTGCTGCTTAGCTCTTGGCTAGCTTTTTCGTGGCATCACTGTTGAATAGCTTGGACTCCACTGGGAGAGATGGCCACGCTACCACCAAGAATGGTCTTTGCCACTGATGGCACTGAAAGGAGCGCAAAAGGTGCTCTAGGCAAGGAAGCTACTTACACCTAAACAAGAGTAAGAAATCATCCCTGGAGAAGATGTTCTTCAGGTCTACTTTGGTCTCTCTTCCCTTTACCCTTCCATGCCTGATCTGCCAAACTGAAGTTAACAGTTGCCAAGGCTGAGCACTTTTTTGTCTTCATAGTTTATATGAATGAGGATTTCTCACTTAAACTTTTTTCCCTTTACTGTTATTTGCTATAATGTAAACTCTTTTAGAAAAATATATTTTAGTTATTGTTCATTCTGTAATAGCAAGGTTACTATTGCAAAAAGAAATCTAGATACAGTCCAGAAGTTTTTACTAAGATTTTATTTGCTGATGACTTAAATCTAGAAATGTTGAAGTCTGAACTACATTAGCATTTGTATTTGTGAGCACTAACTATTCCCTAATGACTTTAAAATTGCATTTTACTGCCGTGAATACTTAATCTTGCTTAGTAGCTTTTAAATTAGTGGAATAAATGCTGCTAAAAAAAGAAACACTAAATCAACCAATTCAAGTTATGTACGTGGTGATGGTTGCAAAGCTATACGATTAAATCTGCCATGGTATTTGAAGTTGATTTAGGTCTCAAAGGACATACTTATTTTTCATGGAGAACTATATGTGGAACATAATTCTAAATACAGTTCAGCCAAATATAAATCAATAAGAGGGAGAAGAGGGGCCCCGAAATTACATCTTCTTACTCACTTCTATATATAAAAAGAAGCACCAAATTCTTAGCTTTTATTATTTCAGGCCCATGTGTTGTCTTAGTACCCTCATACCAGAACTGTCCATGTCTGTCTGCAGGCTAGGAAACTGAACTCGTGGAGGGCAATGCCCCATTTCTCCAAGAAAGCAAAGCTGTTGTATTAGAGGTACATTTTTCACTCTTCTAACACTGTGTCCTCAGGATGACTGTTGGATCCAAGCTGGAATAGGTTGCTTGAAATCCTACCAGCTTGTTAAACTCAAGGTCTTGCTAGGTGTAAAAGGAACTCACATTAGATGTAAAGCCAAGAACTCAGCGTGCTTTAAGGCTTAAGAGCCTGATGAAAGAATTATTATTGCTCCAGTTGCAATGATTGCAATGAAAACAAGTTCAAATTGTTAGAATTACATATGTACAAATCTTTCTAATACTCATCAGTTTTTCTCTGGTGTTCTGCTCATCCTTCCCATTGCTCTGCTGGATCCTGCTGTTATATGGCTTCAGTCTTGGGGTACAGAGCATTCTCAGCATCCCAAGTGCATGATGTTGATTTCCTCCTAGGATCCTCTTGGAACTTTTTTGTCTTTACTAATGTGTACTGCAAGTTGCTATATCTTTGCTGGCTTGCAAGTCCGCATGAGATCCAAATTTACTGTCTCTCTTACATATGGTGGATATTTGTTTCTTGGTATTCTTTTTACTCCTAAAACTAGTTTTACTCAGCTCCCAGGTTCGAGTCCTTTGATGGCTAGTAGTGCTCCACTGGTGAGCTGCTTATGTCCCGGGGGCAACTGTTATTGCTCTGAGGAATTCTTGATCATTTGAAGGGAATTTTAAAGAATATTCTTATTTTTAAGTGAGATTTACTGTGGGGCTTCTGAGAAAACTTATGGGGCTGTTAGGTTGAGAGGGAGAAGTCCTAAAATCTGGAACATTATGAAACTTTAAATGCAAGGAATTCTTCTTGCAGTGCTTATCAGGTGAATTGTATGTATTACATAATGTGAAATGCCACTCTAATCACAGCAGTGATTATTATGCAAAGCCTCTTTCCAATGTAGATCTTGAAATGCCCTAAGGACACAGCAGGGAAATGTTGGGGAATTCAGGATGTGTTTTCACACTTTTATTCTGTTTTATTCCTTCACATTTCACACCACCCTATGCCAGTTGTTTGTTAATGAAGGAATGGGACTTTCCTTGTTGTCATCTGTTCTTGAAATTGTACCTTACCTCTGACATACACACTAAAGGAAGAGCTCACCATTCAGATGTTGCTCTGCTTTCAATCAAGCTTTGTAGATCAGGTACAAAAAGAAGATGACCCTGAAATCCAATGACCTTGGTGCTGCAATGTCAAAACAACAAGCATAGAAGAAAATAACTAGGAACTCTTTTTCAATATCATAAGGATGTAGTATTCAGTTTGCATTTTTTTCCAGTGAAAACTTTGAAAAAGATACAATGATACTTGCATAGAAAAAGCAAGAGTAAAAAGATGCAGGATAATAGCACCATTGCCTTCCGTGACTAGGCTAGCATCTCAATTTCAGATAAATTGGATTATTCCACAGCATTGTCACTCTAAGCAGACTACTACCTATACCAGAAGTGGAAGCCTCCAACATACCACTGTGCAGTGAAACCTAGTGCTTGTCATTGCAGCCAGGCTGTGAATCAGGACAACACAAGTTCTGCTTCCAGCTGCCTCCTGGTACTCAGGAGGACCCTGGACTTTCCCCTCCATTCGCTGTTGCATGCATTTAATTTTGCAGATTAGAGCCATTCCCAAATCTGTACTTACTCTGAACTCTGTACATTTGTACCATAAGAAGGCAGTTTATTCACTTGCCCAGTGATGCCACTGATGTAGCAATGGAGTTTTCTGGTCAGTTATTTATAGAAGTGGAGAGTTAGGTACATAAGGGAATGGACTGTCAACCAGTAACTCCGTGCATTTCCTAGGTTCAGAATGTGCGACTTTTTTAATACCGGGGCTTTTAAAAAGCTTGTGTCTACTTGTAGGATTGTTTTTCTCTTTTGCTTAGTAGCTCAGCTGTTGAAACAATAATATTCAATCCTAAGGTCTTTCTTCAAATCACTGCTGCCATGGCTCTCGGGTGGTGATGTCTTTGCTTGGCAGCAGTGAGTTAAATATTCATCTAGGCATGTAATAGTTTATTGGTGAGAGTTTGAGAGTATTGCAGGTATCCAGACTGCCTGGAGGTCCAGTCAGACTCACATCTCTCATCTCACAGGAAAGCTTCCTACTTCCTTCACTGTAGTTACAGTGCTATAAAGCCTTAGCCCTTGTGGAAAGGTGAGAACTCAGGTCTCCTCCTGAGCAAGCAGAGAGAAAGATTTTGTTTTGCTCTCTCTCTCTCTCTCTGCTCCAGTTGGTCTCCAGTTACCTCCTGCCAAGTACCAGCATTTCCGAAGGGGTAGAGCACCTCCTGCTTACTTAGAGTTTGATTGCCATCTCCCACACAGGTCTTCCAAATCCTCCATGGCCTGGGCTAGTGCTGTCACCCCATGATGTTTCAGGACGGGGAAGAGGTCAGGTGTGTCCCTGGCTCCACCAACATCAGCCACATTCATGGGGAGGTGTCTGGACATTTCTGCTGTACGGGCAGGATGGGTCAGGTTCATCAAGAGAAGTTGTTTGGACCCATCTCCTCCCAGGACTACCATGGGAGTGTCTGGCTGAGGGTCTTGGTCACGCTTAGGTCCAAAGGAGGCTTTAAGCTGTGTAGATCTGCCAGAAGAGTGCTCACTGTGAGGGACATCTCTAAATGCAGGCACTGCTCAGGGTTTGTCCTGATGACAAGTATTTGCATCCATGGGCTGATCAGCTGTAGCCACCAAGTCTCTGCTGTGAGCCCAATCGATAACGGGGCTTGAACTTTCAGCTCTCCCCTGTGAGGAAGGCAGGCTGGCCAGGCTGGCATTAGGAACCTAAATACTGTTGTGGTTTGTGGCCGCTGGGAGTTAGCTTCCTGCTGGTAAAACAGCAGCAATTGCTCTCCCCTTCCCAGGCACAGGGACACTGGCTGATTGCTGGAGCATGAGGGTGGATCATGTTTCATCCATCTTCCCAGTTCTAGGTGGGGCAAAATTCTACTCCCAACTTTTAAAGCCTAAATGAGCAAGTTTATCAGGAAGACCATGGGTGCATCACTCTTCCTTTGTCATTGTGGAAAATAAATCTTCCAGATTCCTCAAGCCATACTTTGTATTTTTTAGTAGGTCAGGATTCTCCTTTTGTATATAATGTGGACATTTATTTTTGCACTGTTTCTTTTAGCCATTCATGCAAGGATGCTGTGGGATGGTAACCATAGTAACTGCAGAGTATAGAAGATATAATTTCACCACCAAAATGCATATTACTGGGTTTGTGTTTGCTGGAAGTGAATTGTTTTGTTCCCTGAACAATAGGAGGAAGTGAAAAGAACTTTCTCCTTTAATCGCTGTGAAATAAGTAACTCAGAGAGCATACAGTGGGAGAAATACAGAGTAGGTTCTGTTCTGGTATGTCCAAGAGGCCAGTATAGACAAATAAGACCAAACAGAAATCTAAGTGTTGTTTCCATGCAACATTTAATAACAATAAAAGAATCTAGTCTGAGGCTTTCTTATCCATATTGGGAATTTTGTCATCTTTCTGAACATTGTCAAGTGATCTCAGGGTTCTGGTGCAGCGGGCTTCGCTGATATGATGCCAAAGTAATGTATAACTTGCCCCTTACTCCAAAGCAGATACACCAAATACATCAACAATGCAGTGTGGGGCTCAGTCCCTCATCTTCTGTGTCCAGCTTTGAATGTTCACCTACAACAGGAGAGTGGGGGTGTCCCAGAAGTTGCCCTCACATTGCTCCATCAGGAGCTCAGCACCTTAGGAAATCATCCTGAGCACGGAGGCCCCAGGAAGGTGAAGTTACAGCTGGAGTTTGTTTCATGTTAAAACTGCATGAGAGGACACAGGAGTGTGAAATAGTACTGGAAAAAAAATCAAGAATTGATTCTGCTGTAATGACATCTGAGGCCTGATGAAATTGGCCTGTTGTGTGACAGATCAGATGTGGTATTCTGCACACAACCAAACCTCTTTTTGCTTACTTGACAGAGGTTCCCACTTGACTCAGGGTGTTATGTGATACTGCTGCGGAGTGCTTATTGCACAAAACCTAGTACTTTTCTGCCACTCCCTTTCTCTACATAAACAATCCTATTTCCCTTGCACGTGAGTGTCCCAGAAGAGGCAGTATGGGCCCTGTGGCTGCAGTGGTATCCATTGCCTGCTGCACAACAAACTTGTGTATTTTAGGGACCAAACCAAATTCATGACAGTAGCTAGTAATAAGAGCTGTTACCTGTCTTCCCCTTGATAGCACTTAGACAGGTAGCTGTATTTATTGTTGAATAAAATCACTTATTGTAAAAGCACTTCAGTACAAAATAGTTCTAGGGATTTATCTTTATGTACATTTGAAAAATAAATGCCTTGATGAATCACACACCGGTACTTTCTTTTTGCAGAAATACCTTTATTCAGGGGATTGCTAAGCCCAACCCTGAGGAACCACACTGCTTAGAGTAATGAGATCGTAATGCCAAACTTGTAATAACTTAAAAAAATAAATTACTCTTTGCTTTTGAACTGATATTTACTTTTCTTTCCTCTCAGAGGGAAACAAACTTCAAAATGAGAGGAGCTGAGTTTTACAGAATAATGAGTCAGGTATTAATGAAAAACAATAATGTCAAGAACTGTTGACTTAAGAAGAATGAGGCAGCTTAGCACTTCCTAACTGGTCTAATGCTGAAATTGGATTTACTTATTTATCTTTTCAGGAACTTCATCCCTTTATGACTTTCCACAGACTTGACTTTAGTAGTAGTATTTTCATCATGTTGGAGGATTTGTTTCTCTCCATTATGTCCAAAAAATGTTGCTTGGACACAAACAGGCATTTTCTGCAACTGTGGAAACAAAGAACAAGCAAAGCAACAGATGTGTAACAACAGACACCTTTCATGGCTACACTTTTTTGCACTTCCATATGGATAAGCAAGGGCACATAAAACTCCCCAGTAAATATTTCAGGGTTTTGCATGTTTTATTTCTTCCCTACTTTGATCTCTGGTACAGTTCCTCATCAAAATGTTGCTGTTTCTCCAGGTTTTTTTCATAGGCCTGAAAACAATGAGGTAATTCCCTGTTATGTAGCAGAGAAAGTCAGGAGATACTGCAACAGCTGCTACTAACAGTAGTTAGTAGCAGTTACTACAGTAATACTAATAACAACAATAATATGAATGGTCATTCACTTCATAAAACAACTACAATGAAACTGCTAAAATTAGGTTTTTGCCTTAAAGAAAAAACAAACATCCCTTAGAAGACTTTCAATGTACAGTAGAGTGAACAATGCAACAAAAATGTGTAAGAAATGTAGCAATAGTTGATGAATAAATTGGTTACAGGAAAAAATATGCTTTGAAGATTCACTAATAAATGCAGTTAACTCACCATCACAATTAGCAAACCCTGTCTGTATGAAAAATGTATTGTCAAATAAATGTTTTGTAAGTGAAATCAGTAAAGGAGGCTGTCTCTTGTACAATAAGGAAGGAGGATTAATTGATATTTTTAACTGAATCGAAGAATATACTTTGTTCTCTAGAAGAATTTGATTTCTTACCTCAAGCTTTGGAGCTGTTCCCTTTCAAAAGGCTGTAAAAATATTTTTTCCAGCATTCAAAGGATGTCTTTCAATATCCCTTCCTCCCAGCAAAAAAAAAAAATGACAAAAATATCTAAAGTTCAGATGTTTAGAAAAATACTACCCTGAGGTCTGAAACCAAACACAAGAAATTTCCAGCTGAAAGCATTTATTCTCCCTACAAGATAGAGGCAGTGACAGGTGTATTTATTTTAAAGGGAAGATGCCCCAGCCTGTTTGCAGCACAGTTTGGAAGAAAACACTGATAACTTCAACTTCAGTAGCTGTAGAGAAGGTGCTCTGTAAGTTTAAGTGGTTCCTATGTAAGGAATAACATCACAGGAGTAACATCACAGCCATCCACCACAGGCAGATGAGGAGAGGCACAGCAAGTTGGATGTCAGATCTATTGCTGGGTTATTTGCTCCTCTTTCTGAGAGCCTGGCAGTGAACAAGCAGGACCAACTCTAGCTTTGAAACCTCTGAGAAAGCTACTAAATAATTCCCTAATCTAGTTGGTGGATTAGTTTCAGTGGTGTTTGTCTCTTCCTAGATTGACCCAACATGACCAAAATGGGAGCTGGCAACTGTTTTGTGTTTCCATTGAACACATGATTGCTTACAATAGATACCTCCTGAAAATGACCAGAAGCAATTTCTCATAGGGATTAGAAATACCCCAAAAGCTCCTTGATTTTGAGGATTCTCCAGGCTCTCCCCATGTTTGATTTATTTTGGTTTGTAATGTGTCATTTCTGCTGACATGATTTGACTTGTTTTTGACATTATATTATTGTCTTCCCAGCCTTGCACTGCTGGCTTTATAAGTGTCTGATAATACTCAGTGGCATGCAAGTAAATAGACAATTACAGTTGGTGCAAACATCCATTGTAGTTCACAATGTGCACACTGTAGTTATTTCCAAACCTAAATATGTGTAAGTGGTTTCAATAAGCTGTTTTCTAAAAATACCTATTACTGTCAATCCAGGATACTCTATGGAAAATATCCTTTTAAAATGTCTTTATTCTGTAGTGGGAGCTTGATGGGCTCAAAGATCTGCAAAGGGTCCTGCTTGCCTGCTGAGGTGCTGCACTGCTCCTTTAGCATCAGTCACTCATTTGAGTGTTTGCTCACAGGCTTAGCTTCCATCCCAACAGATGGAAAGCTCAAACAACTTCTCATGTTTCATTTACATTTAAAAACTTAGAATACTCTGGTGTGTTTCAGCCCATTTATACCTGGGAGAGTAATTCTAGGTATCCTTCCTTGTATGTCCCAGCAATCTTTCAACAAGCTAGTTAACTTCAGTATTTGCATTTTGAAGTAACATGTTAAAGTCTTCACTGTGTTTTATCTGTGTGATAGAATAGCAGAAAATGTGAAAACTTCGGTTAGGTCTCCAAGACTTGAAGTAAACACAACATTTCCCTGCTCCTGCATCCTATTCCCTCCCACTCCAGGTTTTCCAACACCTAACAGGAAATGTCAATGGTAATAACTGTCACTAAATCAGCCGTTAACCACATCCAAAAAATACAATTTAATGCTAACTAGGTGTTAGTTATAGAGAGGTCACCCTGAAAATGAAATCCCACGCACAGTGGCAATGATGTTAATCTTTGTTTTGCAAATATTCCCTAAGGCCTCTTTCAGTAAAGGAGCTAAATACTCTTGCAAACATCAAGTCTTTAATTTCTTCCTTTGTTTTCCCTTCTGTTTTTATAGCCACCATCTATTTTTAGTTTCCTAACTATGTGCTTAACCTAGCAGTGCTGGTTTGAAATCTTTTTGATGACCTTGCAGGGTTCAATTTAACAATTACAGGCCTTGCAGCCCCAGTAATGTTGGTATGATGATGTGAATGTACCTTAGTGTTTATTTATGCTGAAAAGATTTGTTTGTGAGGAAGGAAGATCACTGTTTAACTCTCCAGCAGCTCACTGATTCACTAAGAAACACAAAGGGTCATTTAATTTGTCCTTATGTGGTTGCAGCTCTGCCCCTACATCTTGGGGGAGTGTTCAGCAGGGATTTTGGAAGAAGCAGGATCATACTCCCACTTCCTTTCCCATCTATGTGAAGAGTAGTGTGGCTTTATAAAGCTGTAGTTTTTGCAAAGGAGTATGCCTGTGTAATGTTGCTGTGCATGCTAGAAAATCCAGAGTGGCCTCCAGGATTGAGCAGATGTGCCTTGTCTAAAACTTGGGACAGTATCCAAGTCTTAAAATACTTTTGAACATATTCATAGTCAGAAGCAATATGAAAAGTGTATTATGAGGTTGCAGCCTCTGCTGATAGCTCAGTTTTAAATATTATAATCTAGAGAAGTAGGCATAGTGGTTTGTGTATTTCAATTAGTATTCATATCGGTTGGACTTTCTTGATCATAAAGTCACAAATCAAAGCTTATGCATGGTTGCCTTTTGGGATATTGATCCATGTCCATGCAGGCAGCCTGGCAAAGCTTCTGATAAATTAATGCAGCTCTCAAGAGTGACTGAGCAAAGGATTAATACAGAAGACTGTTAATCAAATTAAGTGTTTCCTAAAATTCTGTAATACATTTTATGCACAAAGCAAACTTTGGTAAGAACTTGTTATTACAACAGAAATTATTTAGTCTATTATATTTCATAATACCAAATGGAAATTTGTTCTCCAGTGAAATCTGGTGTTCAAATATTATAGCATGAAAACTGGAAAAAAGCCTGCGTGCAGAATGATGTGCAGTAGGAAAAGAGGATGTACAATATGAGAAGGCAGCGAAATGGAGGTTCATAGCTTATTTAGTCACTTGTAGGTGATGGGAGGAAATTTATGGGTGTGCATCTTTATAAATCTTATAAAGCTGTCTTTGAATTCCCCAGCACTTTGAACAATTTCAGTGACTGCTTTATGCAAGGCAAGCAGGTTTTTGGCCCAAAACTGTGGACTCTGTTCTGCATGAGTAGGGACAAGAAAGCTGAACCAGCACTGTTCTCCTGGTGCAAAGCCCTTGCTACTGCTCCACCCAAGCACTTGAGCAGGGCGGGTGCATGGAGAGGGATAAAGCCAGATTATGGCAGAGTGTTGCTACACAGCTGCTCCACAAAGACTGGAGTCTGGATGGTGGTCTTCAGGTTCCCATATTGTGCAGGTCATACCAGGTGATGACGGCTTCTCTGGTGAACGCATTTAAGAGAGTTGGTTCTGTGCTTCCACGCTCGCAGTAACCTGAGGAGATCTTGTCCTTGGACCACAAGTTCATCTGTAGCCCAGCCCTACTAGTGGTCAGCCATCTCCGATTTGTGAATTATCAGGGTGTCCTTGTTGTGGCAAAGGCATCGTGGGTCCTGGGCTGTGTTAATAAGAGCAGAGGGATCTGATTATCACCCTCTATTCATGAGGCTTCATTTGTTAGGCTGTATCCAAGTTGGTGCTGCCCAGTAAAAGACATACACTGGTGTTGACCAACTGGATCCAAGTCCATTAGAAGGCTGATAAGATGCTTAGGGTGCTGCAGCACGTGACATAAGAGAGCTGGGTTTGTTAGGCTGGAGAAGAAAAGGCTAAGGGGGGTTGTAATTCCTGCATTCAGCTACCATCGGCAGGGCTGTTGGGAAAGCAGGGACAGACTTTTCTGAGGCGCACACAGAAAAGTGATGAACAGCAGTGAAAATGTGCAGCAAGGGGAAATTCAAGAAGATATAAGGAAATAATTCTTGGCAGTCAGAATGTTCAGACATTCTGGAACAGTACTCCAGAAAGGCTGTGGAGTCTCCATCCTTGGAGATGTATAAGATTTGGCTATTTAAGGCCCTGAACAGTTTAATTAATCTTGTTGTGTTGCAACAGGTTCATCCTTTTTTTTTCCTTTCTTCACTCCTAATTTACAGCATCTACTCCAAGCCCTTTTTTGATCACTCATATTATCAGACTGTGCAAAAATACATTGGTTTTGAAGGAAAAAAATCAGTTACATGGAATCAGTACACTCTTTGCATATAGGAAACCGCTTATTAATTTAAAAGGCAGCCATGTGATATATGAAGAGTTCATAGTATACATGAAGTTTACATAATTTAACAATTACCTATGTCTGGGTCTGTGGTTGACAAGCCTGACTTATTTGGACTGATAAATTACAGGCTGCATTAAGTAATTGGAATGATTCAAGATTATTCTGCAAAACTGCAGCTGTGGGACCATGGAGTGGGTCTTTTATTTTTAAATCGTATATTTTAAGAACTTAAATTGTTACTATAAACACAGTTTTAAGCTTCAGCTATACAAGTATGATGATTTTCAAAGACAGTCACTTATTTATCTAGAAATAAACAATAATTTATGATACTCAGTGTTGGTTTTCATTGACTGCCCAGCTCTTTGGCAGGGACATAATGCTGTTTAGCTGCTTTTGTGAAAAGGACTATATTATTATCATTTGTGTTATTATGTGAGACAAAAATACTTCTTGTGTTTAAGAAAATAATGGTTTGAAGATTGGAGAGAGGCCTGCGGTTTATTTTGGTTTGAAAGTCCCTGTCTGTGGCAGAAGTCTGTTGGGAGACTTCCCCCTTCCTATGGGCTCACTGTCAATTTGTGGAGGGCTGGAGGACAGACCCTCCTGCTCCTGAAGCATCTCTGGAGAGATCGGATTAAATCTCAGCTCTTGGGACAGGTCTTCTCCCAGTTCCACACAAGGAGCATCCAGGGGACAGTGTATGTCTGGATTGTGGTTTCTGAGCACTATTTTAGTGTCTGAGTGCTAGCATGAGATTTTTTTCTTTGCTATGTAAACCACCTAATAAATTGCATCTTGAATGTATGCAGTATTTCTTAAGGTCAAGTTACACCACTCCCTAATAAAATACAATCAATAACCATTGCGAGAAGCCTGTAGGGCAATATATAATTTATCTTGAAACCTTCTGCTCTGAATGAGAATTCTGACTTCACTTCTCAGTATAAATCGTGATCTTGCCTACCTTCTGCCATGGATACCATAAAATATGTCATTATATTAATAAAAGTCCCAGCAATCCTGGCATACAAACTATGAATTATTGCTGTAGTACAAATGCTCAAGAAGAGTACAGCATCTTAGCCTAGCCTTGCTGAAAAGTGTAACGTTTACAATGTGGTGCAGAGCAGGCAAGAGACTTGGTAGAAATGCTAATTAAACCCTCCCTCTGGAGATTAGATTGATTGGATAAATACACTTTAACACTTACTTATCTCTTTATTACATGCCCATAAACTACCTATGACCCTTTTTAATACATTATAAATAAACTAATTGATTAATTAAATATTTCCTATCTACTTTCCAAGTAGACTCATGAAACTCTTGCAGTTCACTGAAAAGATTTACAGACCTTTCTGCATAATGTGGTACTTGATGTTATTATTTAATTTTTTCCCAACATTTTAATAAATGTTCAAAGGAGTTTGAAGGCAACATCAGAGTTGTAATTTTTAGAGCCAAAGTGTCCTCAGCCTCTGGAAAAGACTGCTCTAGGATTTTCTGTGAGTTACTGGCCTCACAAATTAAGTCTTGTTTTTTTACTTCATTTGCAGGGAATTGTCTTATTTAATTTGTGCAGGGAGCAGCTATGTTAAGTATTAATGTGAAGAGGATCAGAAAAACACAATAATGTATCTCTGCATAAATATTTTTATGAACTGCTAAGTAAACCGCATTAAAGATTAGGTAGGAAATATTTGGTTAATTCATTTATGTATTTATAAAATTCTTTCATGTGTTTGGAATGGATTATGGAGGGGTAATAGAGTGTCAGGAAAAAAACCCACAACATCAGTTTGTCAAGAACAAATCATGTCAAAGCAAAGTAATTCTCTCCTGGGAGAAAGGCAGGACTGTGAGGACAGAGGGAAGACAACGGATGTCACATAGGGCTTTCAGTGCCATCTCACTTGGGGATCTCAAAGCAAGCTGGAAAAGCAGCTCTCATCTAGGGGGAGCTGTGGTAGGACAGGTGAGCACTGGCTGTGGTAGTGATGCTTTCAGAATGAAGATGATGGTTTGATTTCCAACAAGGAGCTCCACAGGGCTGTCCTGAGCCTAGAACTGCTCAGTACTTACATTGATGATATGAATGAGAGACTAAGGAGGGTGCTTATAAAATCTACATGTTACAAAGGAGCTGGAGGACAGGTTTAGAATTCTGAAATGTAGTATGCCATGGGACAAGTTTCTGTAATGTTTTTTCCAGCCTCCCTCTCCCATCAGCCACCAGCTGCATGGGCATATTTCTTACCCTGTAGGCACAGGTGCTTCTTCCAGATCCTCTTTCTACTTCAGTGTTTCCAGCCAGGGAGCCTATCTGCTCACCAAAAAAAAAATTAAAAAAAAGACTTGGCATTGCAGTTGTTAGTTGAATTTCTTTATCCAGACAGTGTGGCAAGCGGTGAGCTTTGCCTTTGTGCATATGATTGACAAGGACGTGCCGAGCCCAGATGCTAAGAAGTCTGCAACAGAACTAAGCCAGACACAGTTTCCTTTCCTGTATGTCTCATGCATTTCTCTCATGCACTTTTAAACCAGGCAACTCTGTTATCCATGTGCAATGCATACAATCTTCTACCAGTAGCCACACTATTCTGTTTGGCTCGTCCAGTTTGCCTTCATGTTTGAACATTGTTTAGTGGTGTCTTGGCAGTGCTGAATTAATGGCTGGACTCAATGATCTTAAAGGTCTTTTCCAACTTAAGTGATTTTGTGATTCAAAGACATTTCCTTCTCTCCGCAGAAAAACAGGCCTTTGTTCTGAGAAAATATTGGCGGTGTTACTAGCACTTAATTGCTGTCATATGTGTTCTGAGGCTTCTCTTCTTGGAAGAGCAGGCCATCACAAAGCCAGCTTTCAGTTTTGAAAAGAACTTCATTTTGTCATTTTTTTCTTTTCAAGGTGGTGCTTAAAAAGTGAACCTAAAAAGTGAAGTTATCAATAGAAAATTGGCACATTGAAAGAATCTTTCAAATCTCATAATTTTCAAGTTTCGACTCTTTTCAAGTTATTTTTCATGGGAATCACTCATGTTTTTGAGATGTTTGGAGGTGATAGGCTGGTAATCTGATACTTCATGCAAAAAAGTCCATGGTCCCACAGAAAATTAGAGTAAGAACTGCTTCTGTGACTGGGGTCTTTGCAGAATTAAACCCTTCTTTGCAAATTCATAAGAACTGTCATCCATGGACCCCAAAGCAATTTAGAAACATTATTTAATGTTAAAAGTCAAGTTGGTTCAGGCCATAACTGAGTTCAGGCAGCTTTGTGGAGCTGGCTGCTTTTCAGTGGAGAAAAATAATCCCTTTTGGAAAGCAATTGGGTTGAGTGTTTGTAGTATTTGGAGTGCTAAAAAAAATTTAGGGCAGATATTCTTAGATCCACACTGACAACCATCTAAGCCAATTTACTGATTCAGTGAACCCTGGGTAACCCTGTCAGGGCTTATTCCCACAATGAGAAGGGAAGGCTGAGGACAAACGAACGGTAGCTGGTGTAAAGGTTTCACTCACTTTTCTGGCTGTAGCTGCTGTGCAGTGTCCTGTGTTTCCATGCATAGGAGGCAATCAGCAGTCCTGAGTGGGCCCTAACATGCTTCCCCTTGTTGACACCTTCCTGATCCATCCAAACCATATGTGTTTGAGTCTTTTAAAAAATCACATAATAAGGATTCATATTTTCAGATACAGAGATACAGTAGCAATTCATCCAAGAGGATGGATCCTAGAATCATTCAAGTTGGAAGGGACCTTAGGAGGTCTCTTGTCCAACCTCCTGTTTTGAGTAGGATCAGCTGTGGGGTCAGACGAGGTTGCTCGGGGCTTTATCCAGTCAGGTCTTGAAAACCTCCCATAGACTATGAGACCTGCCTGGGCAGCCTGGCCCACTGCTTGGCACTGTTGAGGCCACATTGCTCTGCAGCAGTGAAAGGAGAATTGATTTGACTGGAGAGAGCTCCACCATGATGCAAAGGAAGGGATGCCTTCAGTACTGTCCACAGGCTGCTGTCATTAAACAAGTCCCTGGACGAAAGGCATATTTCTGATGTGCTCTATCATCATGATTGTCCTTTCAAAAGCAAGTATAAAGCTTTCGTCTCCCTGCTCCTCAGCACAATGAGCATGAAGAACAAGTCTTCTATGCCTTTGAAATAGCATCAGCACTGACCTGTGAGCAAGCCTAATATGTATTTTAAAATCTATTTTTATTTTAAGCTTTTAATTGGGTGTTTTTGGCACAGCCAAGGCATGCTCTTTACAGGACCAACAACAGAAAATTCAGTGTCTCACCTTTCACACATAAGCCTGATTCATCTTTGTAACTGTGTAGATTGGTTGCCAAAACTCAGAGGCCTGGCATTAATTAATTACTCTTGCAATGCAAAAAAAGCACACAGCAGCAGAGTGACCACATCTCCACTCTTTAAAGACTGAACTTTTGCAAGTGATGAATTTTAATCTCAGAAGAAACTTTTCCAATACTGAAAGAAGCAACTGTAATAAAGGATTTGGACCAGATCCAGAAAAGGAGACATTGCCATTTAGAATGCCTGATTCTGGCAACTGGGTCCAAAATCCAGAGTCATGTATCTCCAGTTCCTCTACAATGCCTTACGAAAGACAGGAGATACAAGAAGATACATCCTTAACATTTTACACACCCAAAATATATTTCTTCTGTCCCAAGTTGTTGCTTCTTTCTGTGGGAACTGTCTGTGTTTTAAAGAGAAGAGGATGAGTGGACCATAATGTACAATGGAGAACAATTTCTCTCGGAGAGGTTGATACCAGGAAAGACAATGTTACTTTCCCTCTAGTTCAGCACCATCTTTATGGGAAAAAAATCCTACATTTTTTCATCCATTGCATCAGATATTGCTGTCAAATTTCCATGTAAATGTCCTTGTCCTTTGCTAAATTCTTTGCAGGGACTTCGTTATGTTGAATCTCTATACAAAAATTGCCCCATTTCAGATACAGTTTAATACGTGAAGGCAACTTTGTGCAAGAGGATGAGAGAATTCTGGAAGGTATAATCTGTGCTTACAGGGCAGAGGATCATAACTGATACCTACTCCCTCTATTTTTTTGTCAGAAACTTTTTTTTCTTTTATGCAGTTTTCCACATGTCTCAAGTCAATCCAGAATTTATCCCATCAAAACCAGTCTGAAAAGTCTTGTTTCTTCAAAGTAAATATAAACCTAAGTTCCTATGGGACTGTGAGGAGAGGTACACAGGGCTTAGGAAGAAAATGAAAGGGTGAAAAAAAGGACATAGCAGCAGATGGAAAATGTTAAGAAAATAAAGGGAAGTGAGTAAGTTAGAGAAGGACCTTGCAAAGGCAAAGGTACAAAGTCAATTTTGTAGGCACACTTAAGTTCCACATCACTGAATTACAATGAGACTTAGGTGAAGCTTTCCTCTTGATTTCCATCTTACTGAGTGCCCGTGATAAAATGGTATTCAGACTTTAAAGACCATTTTGATCCTTGCAGGGAGTTTCTGGATGTTTCTTATTGCCATTCCATTGGCTGTAGCATTACTGCCTGGACCAGCTTGTGTTGTCTTTTCAGGAGAAACAGGAAAACCCTGTACCTTTGCAGGTAAGTCTTCTATGTAGGCAGAGCATTGTGACAGCTGAAGCAAAAATGTAGAGGCATGTAGCTTTTTATGTTCAACAGTGATTATGGCGCCACACTTCAGCAGTATTTGAGCCACCCACTGGGTCATACCCCACTGTACAAACCTGCTGGGTGCTTGCTTTTTTGCCATGGGGGGGCAAAAAAATTGAGGTTTACGTGAGAAATGATCTGGGGAAGAGTGAGCCGGTAGGGAGCACAGGAAAAAAAAAACAAGCAAAGTTGTGCTCCTCAAATAGCAATACTATTTATGTGTGAGTATGCAGTTGATGTTAAAGACCAGGTGAAGGAAGCCTATGCCTTACAATTATTCTTGAATCTTGTTTCTTAAGGTATTTCTGCAATATGAAAAATCTTTTTGCATTTCTGTGTATGTGCTTGCTGCAGGAGAGTAACAAAAAGACGGGGAAATTGGCAGCCCAGCAGGGTCAGAAATGTTCCAAGGCAAATCTAACACTTGAATAAACTAGCTGCAATGAATTGATTTGTGCAGGGTAGAAATGGAATGAAAACGTTCATTTCAAGGCTTTTGGTGAGTGGTTTTATCCATCTGTTCACTCATTCCTGTGACTTAACGGTTGTAGTTTAAGACATTATCCCTTCCCAGTTTTCACTTTTCCTTGGGTTTCATTTTACTCTACATTTTACTGTATATTTTACTGTGGACAACTTTACCTCTGACCACAGACTTCAATATGGAAGCATTTGACCAAGAGTGAAGCACCTTACAGGGCTGTTCCAAGGCTCAGATAATGTTCAGCTTTCTGATAACATCCAGCTTACTAACTGCTTCTGAGTTAGTACAGAAAAAAGAATGTTAGAGAAGTTAAAAAAAAAAAGTTTATTTCTCTAGAAAAATGAATAATACAGATATGGCGAGCTGATAAATTCTGCACTAACAGAAGGTGGACTTGAAAGCATACATAATTTTTCTTTAATACAAATGGATATGGCCATACTTTCTATGATTTTAACTTCCAATTGACTTTAGAAGTGTAAAGATCAGTTGCAAAACTTCATAGGTGCATTTAAGCCCAAGGATGACAAGTATAACCAGCCCAGGGGCACAGTCTGAGCTGAAATTCCTCAGAACAGCTGAGACTTTCTGCTTCCTGTGTTTTGGAACTTCAGGGGAGTTTTTCTCTCCTGCGAACAGCTAAGTTTGCGGACCGTATGCTAGACCACGTGCCAGAGGGCCTGCTTGCCTGTGGGGGAGGATCGCAGTCCACCCCGGGTATTTAAACAGCCCGGGACTGCAGAAGTCTCCGGTCTCTGTGCATCGGAAAGAGGTCGGTCAAGGAGCGGGGTGAGTCATCTGGGTGTGTGGCTGCTGTCTGTGAGGTGAGTCACCTGGGGGTGTTGCTGCTGTCTGTGAGTCATGTGGGGGTGTTGCTGCTGTCTGTAAGGTGAGTCACTGCTGTCTCAGAGGTCAGTCTCCTGTAAATCTCCGGGCATGGTTGTAACTAGGCTAAGGGCTGTTTTTAAAAAAACTGTGGGCATCCAGACTGAGGCCCCACACAAACATGTTGGTGTCCAGATCTCTAGCTTTGGAGCTTGGCAACCAATGGGGAAGGTAGCAGAGACAACACCTGTGTCAGATGTGAAAAGGTGAATGATATGCTCAGTAGGAGCTCACTTTTTGCACTTCTGTGCTCTGGATGGCAGGTTGATGGCATGTGCTCCAGATAACTTCCTAATTATGTTCACTAACCTCAATTGTGTCTTCTGGTCACAGTGGTTTGGTTTGCCACCTTTCCCATCTGTGGGGCTTTTTGGTATCAATCTCAGGTGTAGAAATCTTAGGACAGTTTGAGTTTCCCTAAAATTTCCCTTTCTGTGGGATTCCTGGAGACATGGTGATAGACTCCCAACTGACACAACATAACCTACTCCAACTCATTTTTTAATGAAATATGCTACAAAGGCACCATTGCATAGAGGAGGGGGGATAATTAGCTCAGAGCTGAAAGCAAAGGAAGGTTGCAGCATTATTCTTCTGAACATAGTCACTCTATGCAGAAAAAATCATGGCTCTAGGCTTTTACACCTCAAAGACCACTGAAAAGCCACAAGCTTCTTTCGTTACCACTTCTCAGCTTTGTGTTGGGGAGTGTAATAGTGCATTGCCACAGACTACCTGGAAGCGTTGGCTGGCTGGCTGCTCCTGGCATCAGGGGCAGACCTGGGCTCCACTCCTGCTGCAAAGAGACCAGGTGGTCCTGGGTCCAACAGCCTCATGCCACAATGAAATCCACCACCCATCTTCTGCTGTGTTACATCTGATGCAGTAAGGAATCTTAATGTCACTGGATCCCTGTGGGCTCCTGTTAAATTCTCCATTAAACTGAAAATTTTTGCTCTCTGCAGCTGTCCAACCTCCTGACCCAGTTCTTGCTGAAGCAGGGGAATGTTGAGCTTGCTGGAGGAATCCATTCAGCTTTCTGTATTTGCAGCTCAGTACAGAAGCCTGTTCCTTTGCCACCAGAAAACAGTAGGTAGAACAATTTCTTGACCTCTCCTGTTATGGTGTGAGAATTTCCTCAGCCCTGCACCACTCTGTGGTGGTGCTTTTCCCTGGAAACAGGTCAAGTTGCTTTTAAAACCTGTCAAAATACTCGAGTGCTGCCTAGGCTGCTTTAGCGTTAGTGGAAGCTGTTTCAGCGATCAGCCAGGAAGAAAGTTCAGATTACAGTCAGTGTTTCTGAATAGGTAATCAGAGTATAAAGAATTATTTAAACCCCATCAAAATGCCTTTCCCAGTGAAGACCCCATGCATGATATATAGTGTTGACAGCATTCTCTTCTCAGTGGATATATACTGGTAGTATTACTGTTACATTAAAAGACCCTTAACTTCACTGCAGACAGAGCCAGCTGAAGCCATGGAAGACAACAGAAGTAGGAAGGCATTGCCCTTCTAGGGTGGTATTGGTGCCCTCTTCCAGGAGGTTTTCCACTGTTTTCTGAGGATGGCTTGCATAGAGCAAGAGAAGATTTAATAAGCAAGGGGAAAAGCCACTAGCAAGCCATTTGGCCACTGCTGCTAGCCAATGCCTGGTGAAGGTGAGCAGGATACTCCCTGCACTGTGCAATTCCCTGTCTGCTTTCCAGCTGTTGGCAACAAAGCTGTCCAGGCACACCCCAGGCTGGATTCAAGGGACAGCATGTCCCAGGGCCAAAGTGGTGTCCCTGGCCTGTGTTGTTCAGCTGGTGGGGGCTGAGCAGGTAGGGCAGGATGGTTTCAGCACAGTTTTTGTGCATTTCCCTTTCCCTGGTATAGAGAGGAAACCACACACAGGTGAGGCAGGCTGCACTCCTCCTTCAGCCACTTGAAGCATCCTTGAAGATGTGTTTAGTGCTTCTGCACCAGGCTTGAGTGTGGATGAACATGACACAAAGGTGTCCCTAGCCCTGACAGTAGCCCAAGGTAGGTTTTCAGGGCTGTAGAAAGCTGTTTTGCAGAGTGGCTTCTATTGCAGTGAAAAGTGGTTTTTCTGTGTCATCTCCTGTAACTGAGATGCTGATAGTCCCCTGTGAGTGAACAAGGGGTCTGTATCAGTAATCCTGGGACACATGGGGTAAGATTCCCGTGGGAATGGTTTCCCACCAAGGCCAGCTATGGCATTTATCTGCACTCACAACTTGCCAGCTTCAGTGGATGGCTCTCTCACACAAAATTGTTGACTATTTTCTGTTGTTTCTAACTCTGATTAGTTGTTGTGAGGCTGTGATATTATCTCTATTCTGCTCAGTAGCATTTCACTCTGGTATCTTGAATGTGAAAATATAAACACAAGAAATGCCATGCTAGGCAGACAAAGAGTCCATGTCACTCCATCCTCTGAACTTCTGAACTGTGTGATGGCAAAAGGACTTGCAGAGAGCAGAGAAGCCTGGCCACTTTCCTTCTTGCAAGGCCATTGCCTAGCAGTCCTCTAGCATCCCCTGCCCACTTCCTTTCCCTATCCACTAACAGTTCTGCCTAATCCCTTTGCAAACTCACTTGTGCTACATGCTCCCACAGCCTTTTCTGCACAAAGAGGGCTTGCTCTTACGTCCAGTGCCTATACTGAATGTCTTCTCCTGCTGTGGTGCTTTGGTAGCAGCAGTTCTGCTTTCACCTTCCCACTGCTATCCCAGTGCTGTGCCACCAGCCCGGGCACAAGGACATATCCCAATATCTTCCATCCTTTTGTCTTCCCCAGATAGCTTGTCCTGATCTTCACCAGCACCTACCTCCTTTCTACAGCTGTTTTAATGGAAACTGAAAAAACCTTCAGTGGGAGACCTCTCGAAGGACTTCGGTTTGTCTCCATTTTCACAAAATGATGTGCTAAATTAGTTTAGCCAGTGTTGTGCTTAAATATCCAAGATATCTGAAATTGCTACCTGTGTCGGCCTCTTTATTTTTACAGAAGTCTGATCCTGCAGCAACAATATTCAGTGGCGACTACCACTGCCTAGATGTGTGTAGGAAGTTTTAGCTAGAGGTCAAAACCCAGCTATTTTCCCATTGAGTGATCTTCGGAATAGGCATATTTAAAATTCTGCTCCTCTTGCAAAAACACCAGGATAACAAAGATTATATGATTTTTTAATGCAAGCTGCTCATGCTCCTTATCTGATCCAAGGTATCCATTTGATCTTTAGCTTTGTCAAAATTTGCGATCCAAGAAAATATTTGTAAGCCATCTGAAATAATTTGTGGAGCAGCATACCTGTGCAAAGATTACAGCAAAATGGAAGGACATAAATCCTATATATTAATCAGGAAGCCTTTGAAAATTATTAAAATATTCTGTACTTTCAAGTCACTTTTAAAAATTAAAAACTGCAGAACATATTAAATAGGAATGCATTTAAATTAAGACAGAATTTTTCTATTTATACAGTCATTTACAAGCTCCCTGATATTGAAGCTTAAGATGTTTTCTAGGTTATTGAATGAATTTTCAATGCTATAAATATTTTGTTGTGTTAGTAAGAAATACTTCTTTATATATATAAAATTCACCTATGTGTTTAAACGATGTCGTAAAGATATACCTAGCAAAAATATGCTTTCGTTTATTGTCACAAGACTTAGCTGGCTGTTGTGCTTTTCATAGCACTGGATACCGATTTCCATCCTGGCAAAGACTTTGCTAAGTAAAATAAATTTGGTGTCAGTGCTTTGAAAACTGAAATGCATTTATCTTTGTAAAGCTACAGGGTTTTATATAATGCTGCTCTCCTGTGAGGCACAAAGATTTGGGATCAGCAAACTGTAACTCTGCTATCCTGCCTCTAAGTAAGTATGAAGGGACAACAATTAAATTTAGCCATTGGGTTGAGAAATATCAACACCTTACTTGTTATCAACACAGAAGATTACAAGATACATAACAAAACCAAAGGCAATGCTTTTCTTATTTTTCTGGGGAAGAAAGTACCCTATTTTGTGAAGCACAGTATCATTCAACAAAAATATGAAGAGATAGGTGTGACAGCACTCCCATGTTAGCTATCATGTTTCTTCTCCATCACCTTCACTCCCTCTTCTACTAGCTGGGTTATGTTTGGAATAAACTTTCTATATGGTCATCATATTTTCTTCATTTTCCTTGTATTTTTGGCACTTTGTGCATATAGCTAATGTTCAGAAAATACAGGTTAAGCTTAATAGCGTTCTTTGCTATGGTATAGATTAAGAGCTTTTGGAGGTTGTTGGAGCTGTTTGTGGCCCATCAAAATCTACCTCTGTAGTTAAGATGAAACAGCTTACGAGCATTCAAGTGGAACAAAGAGAATCAGCCTTCCCAGCAGAAGTACATGGAGCCACTTCTGTTTTACATTAGACGATCTCTAAATCCACACATCCCGTAATGCACCCAAATCCTTACTTGAGGGAACTTGCTGCATATATTCTCAGAGGATTTGTGTGTAAGTTAGGTCAGGGATAAAAATACTTGGGAGTCTAGTCAGTCCCAGTGACTTCCTTGATAAGATCTCTCTAGAGAAGGTGACTTCACAGAATCACAGAATGTTAGGGGTTGGAAGGGACCTCTGGAGATAATCTAGTCCAAACCCCCAGTCAGAGCAGGTTCACATAGAGCAGGTTGCACAGAATGGTGTCCAGGTGGGTTTTGAATGTCTCCAGAGACAGAGACTCCACCACCTCCCTAGGCAGCCTGTTACAGTGCTCCACCACTCTCAAAGAAGTTCCTCCTCATGTTTAGATGGACCTTCATATATTCTAGTTTGTGCTCATCACCTCTTGTCCTGTCACAGGGCACCACTGACAAAAGACTGGGCCCATCCTTCTGACACCCACCCATTAAGTATTTAGAAGCATTGGTAAGATCTCTCCTCAGTCTTCTCTTCTCTAGGCTAACCAGCCCCAGGTCTCTCAGCCTCTCCTCACAAGAGAGATGTTCTAGTCCCCTAATCATTTTTGCAGCCCTTTTCTGAACCCTCTTCAGAAGTTCTCTGTCCTTGAACAGGGGAGATCAGAACTGGACACAGTACTCCGGATGTGGCCTCTCTAGGGTGGAGTAGGGGGGAAGGAGAACCTCCGTGAACCTGCTTGCCACACTGTTTTTGCCCCAGGATGCCATTAGCCTTCTTGGCCACAAAGGCACATTGCTGGCTCATGGTCTCCCTGTTGTCCACCAAGACTCCCAGGTCTTTTTCCTCACAGCTGCTTTCCAGCAGCTAAGTCCCTAGCCTGTACTGGTCCATGGGGTTATTCCTCTCTAGGTGCATTACCCTACACTTGCCCTTGTTGAATTTTGTAAGGTTTTTCTCTGCCCAACCGCTAGATGGCAGCATAGCCTTCTGGTGTGCCAGCCACTGCTCCCAGTTTTGTGTTACCAGCAAAATGTATTGCAGCTCTTGTTTTTTGAATAACTAATGCCAAAGGTATTGTATCCATACCTTACTTTCATGTACTCTGGTAATGAGGTGCAACAAATGTCTCCTTGCCTCTTACAGTACAAGAGCTTTAAAAACCAACAGGTTGAAAAATAGATCTTCACAAACAGCATATTCTGAATATTTCAGTTATTTGTAAATAATTTCACAAGTTTTAGAGTGTTGATCATGCATGAGATGTTTTGCTAATAAAGACCTGTGCTTGTTTTGTGGCAGAGTGCAGTTGCTGCGTAAATGCTTTGTTACCTACATTTTGCTCATTTTCCTGCTTCTGGCTCTCTCAGCAGTTACATGTGCCTCCTCTGTATCCAATTCCATTTAAAAACTCCTACTGTAGATGAGATTGCTTCCACTTTAAGGGAGATAAGGGAGAGTATTGTACCTCAGGAACCTGGCTTATTTTCCTTTTGCATCTGGACACAATTTTTTGAAAGGAATTTTTAGTGTCAGTTTTGTATCCCTTAAGTACATGTTAACTTGGATTTTAGTGTTGTCTACAAAGTGATCACAAAATACATTTAAAAATATTATTGGTTGTGTGATATTACCATTTCTGAGTCTTTCCCCTATGTATATTCCACACAATACAGAAATCATTTCTCTCTTGCTTGTCTTTCATTACAAAAAGCCATCTGTTGTGAATTCCACATTCTAAAGTTTTAAAGTTGTATAAATACAGCATTGCAACACAAGTAATTTATGTCACAACATTGAAAGAAAGAAAAATTTTTAAAAAATCAAACCCCAAACCAAACAAAAAAAACCCTCAAGGATATTTTAAGGAAAGGATTCATTGCCAGCCAGCTGATGCCAAGGCTGTGTTGAGAATTATAAACTGCCTTTCCTAACCCATGTCATGTTGTGACTGGAGGAAAACTGAAGTAGATATGTGTATATGCAGTTGAATTGATGAGAAGGAAACTGATTGGCACTGGAAGTAAGAGCTTTTTGTTTCCATTTGTGGTTATATTCACTGATAAATCAAATCTTACAAATATCATCCAGAATTTTTCAGAACTCAAGAGCATCATGTCTCTGTATAAGCTGTATATCCAGTAGGAATGCTACATAGCTCACAGTGTGTACATTTTATTGACGTTTAATTAAGATAATGAAGTTCTATTTGTGCAGATTTGCTGTAGATATTTTTATCTGTCAAGTCTAAGACATTGCTATTTCCACAACTTGATTGATACAGGAATATGTTACAAAATAATAGAAACGCAGGCCTGGAAAAGGCAGTTTCTTTTCACTGCACTGACACAGAAAACTAATGCCCTAAACCAAATTAATTAAAAATCTATTTTGTCAAGCAAAGTGGTATTATTTATCCAGAAATTTGTCTTTGAAGTTTTTTCCATTATCTATTATTTCACTATTTAAACTAGTCCAATCAGGAAGAAGAAATAACTCCATGTAGCCTAGATAGTGAAGTACATACAATAAATGAAGTATTATTATGCATTTTAATATGCTGCTTTATGGCAACCGACATATTTATACATTTAAGTGACTATGGAGCACAGTTTGAAGCAGGCAGACTCTTTTTTGGAATAGGGCAGAACAAATGCATTGCTGTCTTCTGAGCTTAGAACAAAGCCTGACTGACCAGTGAGAAATCCTGACTTCACACAGAATCACAGAATATTAGGAGTTGGAAGGGACCTCGAAAGATCATCTAGTCCAACCCCCCTGCCACAGCAGGATTCCCTAGACCAGGTCACACAGAAGCGCGTCCAGACAGGTTTTGAATATGTCCATAGAAGGAGACTCCACAACTTCTCTGGGCAGCCTGTTCCAGTGCTATGTCACCCTCACTGTAAAAAAATTTGTACGTGTATTCATAGACTTATTTCTGTAGATCAATTTCTCTGTACTGGTCTAACAACAGGGCTCATTAGCAGCAGTTTAATTGGCTCTACTACTTGTAGAAATAGCAACTACAAGAGCAGTTTGACTGTACGCAGACCATAACTAGGAGTGGAGGTGAAGCTGTTTCTGTGGCCAGCCAGCAAGTGCATAGAAAGCTCTGGATCTTATTGAACGTGCACCATCAAAGCTTTTAATGTGCATCCTGTTTGCTTTAGTGGGGCCTTCACATTGCAGACTGACAGGGCAAGCAGCCCAGTGTTAATCGACTCCATTACCTCAGGTTCTGCCAGGTGATTGGCACTCGCTCAGGACTTTTTCCTAGACAAACCACAGTGCATATGCGAATGTGCTAGTCTTGGAGGAAGAAATTCTACTTATAATCCTCCAAAAAGCTAATGTGATAAATTACATCCATGAATCCCTGTTATCACTGGTTAACATAATATGTTAATAAAATATAGTATGTTGTTAATAACATATTATTATATGTTATTTATGTTCAACAGAAATATGACTACCAGATTTGGGCTTGACTTTACTCTTCCAGTTCTATAGCAAAAGTATTATAAAACAACATTAGAATAGAATAGAATAGTAGTTCCATTGCAAGGAAACTACAATGATCATCTAATCCCGCTGCCTGGAATATGGGTATGAATTTACCCTCTGTAAATTGATTTGTCTACCCTGTTTTCTAATTCATATTTTTATTTCATACAGCATTCTACAGTGTTGCATTCAGAGTTCAATTACTCATTTTCTAGGGGGAAAAATTAATTCCTGTTATTTGCTATAAACTTCCTGCTTGACAATTTCTCTGTGGTTTTGGTGGTTGTTGTGTTACTAGATACAGAAAAAGTCATTCCCAATGTGCCTTTTTCATGCCTTCAGGACACACTGTCATTAGTCTCAGCAACACAGGCATGTGCCCACTGTTATACCCAGCCTGGCTGTGAGACAGAGCACAAGGTCTCCTGCAGCATGGCTCGGACAAAGAACAAGGTTGGGAGCTTCAGCTTAAATGCAGCTCCTGAGCAAAGTGGTGGGACCTGTGCTAAGGCTTCCTGCAGCTTTGAAGCTGGACACCAACAGCCTGTCTAACCTTGTTCTGAGCCCAAGCCACAAAACCCCAGGGGACAAGGGGAAACCTTAAGGTCCCTGATGGGAGAGAGAGGAGGACCAATTCCCAAACTACTGCCTTCTGGAAACTTAATGTTTTGTGTGTTTAAGAGTATCACAGTGCTTGATAGTATCATTATCCTTCTGTGCTACCTGTGCCATGGAAGACTAGACCTCAGACAAACCAGTCATTTCACTAAGTCTTTTGTTTTTCTCATGTCATCTCTGCAGTCCTAGCTGGGGTCTTCAGCATGTAGTTCAAATGCAACTACAGATGTGGTGTCTAGAGCTGCCCAATATTTCTTTCCTAGGACTTTAAATTCCATGAAGCATACTGCAGTCTATTGGCAGATACAAAATTTCTGCTAGGCCAAAGGAGCAAGTTTTGGGGAGAAGGAAAGCAGTTGTGTTCTTCTAGAGACAGCCCAATTAAAAAAAAAAAATTCATTTGTAATACTAGACTGAAAAATCATGAAGGACTGAGAAGTTCTTTCTGAAGTCCTCAACCCTTCAAACATGATCACCTTTTCCCTTTGTTGCATTCCCCAATCATTGGCTATGTCTTGGTAACTGAAATGAGCCAAGGACCCCTTTCCAACTGTAATGATTCTGTGATTCTGTGTGACCATTCTGTGGCCATCTAGGAGATTTTTCTGACGGCTGACCAGATGCTTCTGCTCCTGTAGTGGCTGCTGCCACCGGCCAGCACCAGCTCATCCTGTTTGTGAATCTCCTCATTAACATCATGTTGCAGCGGAGAATGAGTTTTTCTCTCTTATACAATGAAAACTGTGATAAATTTGCGCTTCCCTGAGGATCAGCAATCCCTTCAACTCGTCCTTTCTCCAGCATCTCTGCCTCACTGGGCTAGCAGTTTGTCTTTGGAGCCGATATCCTCTGGCATGTGTCAGAAGGACAGTTTCTACACATGCTGCCTCTCCATTAGCTCCTGTTCCTTGGGGCATTTCTATTTTCACTTCCCTTCAATATATGCCATGCAAGGAAGCATCTAGCCTGAATTCCCTACTCTAATCTGTAATTTGAGCCTTTATTAACATGTATAAAATTTTAATGAATATTAGTTTCTGGTACCCTTGAAGTAATACAGCGAAGAGCTGGTTGCTAGTATAGCCATCAGATGTGCCTATAGAGAAGTTGGAAGTGTCTGCTAGAGAATTATTACCTGCAGTTCCTTACATTGGGTTATTAACGCAGCATGTTGCTGCTCAGAGACACTATGCATTGTCTTTTACATCGTTACCATCCTCCAGCAGTTTTATTTAAACATGCTAGCATCAGCTGTATGTGACACCAGTCACTGAAATTGCATTAGCATGCCTCTTTGGTCTCCAAAAAGTTTTGAAGTTAGGTGAACTCTTTACATGTTGACTATTTTGGCAGGCTATATTGTTCTACAATTTATCAGTTGATAACTTTTGCTGCCTCACAGTCATTGTGTTTTCCCAAGTGAAGAACCTTTGGCTGAGCTCTGGAAATATATGCGTTTCACAGAAATGAAAAGTTATTAAATCAGTACTGCAGGGGAATGCAGAGGAATGATCTGTTTGTAATTCTGGGAAAAACAATTTAGAACACTGTTTTTAAAGCTTAACGAAATTACTTGAAATCTTTCACAAAAACAACCAATCTTTTTCATCTGGTCTCCAAGGATTTAGTTTATCTTTCAGATCTAGTTGCTGCAAAATACTGATAATGCAGAAATTCCATGAGGCGTTAAATCTCCATCTACCAGTGGCTTGCAGAATTAATCAAATTACCTTTTAAAGTTAATGCAGTCAGTGAGAAGAGTTTAATGATATTCAAAACCTTCATGGTAATAATTACAGATGAAGAGGGTCAGTCAGTTGAGAATTAATGCAAAAAGTGAACAGAATGATAATCTGAATTAATGTCTCAGACCATGCAGAAAGCAGAGGGAGAGTGAGCCATGAAAATAAAATTCATTTGCTCCCATTCAGAAGAGTGAAATAAACTTGCATGTGTGAGAATTTAAAGTAAAGGATGAATTTGAGGCTTGAGCTATGCTAGAGAGAAGGTGGCAGGTTGAGAGAGATGGAAAGGAAGAAGAGGGAGAAGATGAGCAGAGGTTAATCTGGATTATCTCACAAAGTTTGAAGCTGTCAGACTTTCTACTGAGACTCAAAGCCAGAAACTTTTCCACAAATTTCTCTGAAACTGAGACTCTTTACCTTTTTATTTTCTTTATCCTGCATGCATATTTTTCCTCCCCTTTAGAATTATCAAATACTCAGTGAGGGCAGAGATTTAACTGTCCTTTCCCATGCAGTTCATAGTTCTTTTGCTAACAAAGAAATGGAACAATCCTGAAGGGCCTTCCTTAGAAATTAATACAATGTGCTCCTACTTAAGTCAAATCCTAGTGAGCTCAGGCTGCACTCAGGTGTCACAGAAGTGGGCAGTCTGTCCCCCAGAGTGGAGCATTCATGTGACCTGAGATAGTTGCCTCAGAGTATCTCTTTCTTCTGGTTACTGGCATCAAAAGCCACTGTCACTGATGATGTCACAGTTCCTGGGTGTCAGATTTGAGATACCACACAGTGACTGCTGTCAGAGGAAAGCTACTTAGCACATTCCGACAAACAGGCCTCTATTGCACCTTGATACCTCAAATATCTCAATCATTTATTGCTCATTTACCATTTTAGTCACATGTATATGACTTAAATACACCTGTTTGTTCTATTCCTTTGAGTTGTCAGTTGCTGTCTTTTCCATACTATTAAATCAGCTCAAGCATCATATTAAAAATGCTCCTAAAATCTGAGGCCGTGTTGCTTTTATGGTTAATTGCACATTGAACTTTCTGTGTGCTGGTTTTACATTTCAAGCTTCACTGCACATCAGTGATTCAGATCCTTTTTTTGCATGTGTGAAGGAGCTATCAAGTGTGCCCACCAAGCCCTCTGTGGAGAGCCTCTTTACACAGCAATGTGATTATGCAACTGGACTACAAGGGTACAAATGATGCTTCTGCATAACTTTATACTGCAATCTTCAGATCAGCAGCACTCAACTTGCAGCAGCCAGAGAGTTGAATCGACATTGGAGATTTCTAGAGGTCCAAATTGGTCATGGATGGATCCTTCATCACAATCATAGAATGATAGAATAGAATCATAGATTACTTTAGACTGGAAGGGACCTTTGAGATCATTGAGCCTAGCCATTAACCTAGCACTTCTAAGTCATCACTAAACAATGTCCCTCAGCACCACATCTTCACATCTTTTAAATACCTCTAGGGATGGTGACTCCATCACTTTCTTGGATAGCTTGTTCCAGTGCTTTACAACCCTTTCAGTGGATAAATGTTTCTTAACATCTGATCTGGACTTCCCCTTGTGCAATCTGAGGCCATTTCCCCTTATTCTGTTGCTTGTTACTTGAGATAAGAGACCAGTCTCCACCTTGCTACAACTTCCTTTCAGTAAGAGAGTGATAAGGTCTCCCCTCAGCCTCCTTTTCCCCAGGCTAAACAACCCCAGTTCTTTCAGCTGCTTCTCATAAGATATGTTCTCTAGACCCTTCACCGGTTCATTGCCCTTCTTTGGACACACTCCAACACCTTTCTTGTAGTGAGGGGACCAAAACTCAACCCAGCCGTCAAGATGTGGCCTCACCAGTGCTGAGTACATGGGGACAATCACCTCCCTAGTCCTCCTGGCCACGGTATTTCAGATACAAGCCAGGATGCTGTTGGCCTTCTTGGCCACCTGGGCACACTTCCCAAGTTCTTTCCCACTGGGCACTTTCCAGCCACTCTTCCCCAAGCCTGTAACGAATAGTGAATCCATGTCAACGTGTGATGATAGGCCATCATTGCAACTCATGTTCATTGCTGGAGGCTGCTTTGTTGTCCACATGCCTCCTTTGGGGACCACTCTGTTGCTGCTGCTGCTTTCATCCTCTATGTATATCCCCAAGAGAAAGCTCAGGACCTCCTCTGAACTCTTCCACGAATCTCATGATGTGACTGTGCCTTCCTGGGGCTGTTCTTGCTGCTTTATGAAGCAAACAAAGGACAAATTGAGCAAATTGTACCCTGGCTTTTTGCTGCAGTAGTCCTGAGTAGTGACATAAGGACATACACCGCTGCAAAATCAGAGGGTGAATATAGTTCAGCTTCATTCAGCAGAGCTGACCTTGCAATAACACCTGATGTTTTTATTGCCCCACTGAGAGTTACAACTTTTCAGCAAAGCATTAAAAATACTGCAACCCTTGTTTTTCTGTTGCATTACAAAGAAATTTGGCACATTCCTTGCTTTGCTGCAAATATTTTTGTTTGCATGCATGTCATTTGAGAATTGTAGATAATTGGTTTGGCTGTGTTTGATCTTATAATATGGTAAAAAAAAAGCCTGTAGTGCAAGGGTTTTTTTAATGAACTGCTCAGAAGCAAAAATAATGTAATTATCAAATGTTAGAGTTAATCCCTTAGTGATCTTGACATTTTCAAAGGGAAAAAGTGTGCAAATACTCTTGGAAGTCCTGTGGTTAGAGGGCATATTCAGCATAGGTAGATACAGTTGCTTTAAAAGTAAGTATTGATGGGTGCATATAGGTGCTTTTCCTGGGGCAAGGCAATCCGGTGGTTACAGTGGAGTAACTTGCATAGAGGAGTCAGAGCAGCTGCCATGGAGCCAGCCCTCAGGAATCCCAATACCTGGAGGTAAGAGAGAAAGTCTAGAGGAAGACTCTCTCTTAGTCAAGGAGAATTGGGTTAGAGATCATCTAGGCGAGCTGGACACCTACAAATCAATGGGCCCTGAGGGGATGCACCCACAGGGGCTGAGAGAGCTGGCTGATGCTATTGTTAAGCCACTGTCCATCATTTTTGAAATGTCATAGAAAGCTGGAGAGGTGCCTGAGGTCTGGAAGAAAGCCAGTGTCACTCCAGTCATCAAAAATGGCAAGGAGGACCAAGCAAATTACAGACCAGTCAGCCTCACCTCCACCCCTGGCAAGGGGATGGAACAGGTCATTCTGGAGGTCATTTCCAAGTATGTGGAGGAAAAGCAGATTATCAGAAGTAGCCAGCTTGGATTTGTGAGGGGAAATAATACTTGACCAATCTGATAGCCTTCTATGATGTTGTGACTAGCTGTGTAGATGAGGGGAGAGCAGTGGATGTTGTCTACCTCAACTTCAGCAAGGCTTTTGACACCGTCTCCCATAACATCCTCTTAGGCAAGCTTAGGAAGTGTGGGCTACATGAGTGCACAATGAGGTAGATTGATAACTGGCTGAACAACAGAGATCAGAGGGTTGTGAGCAGTGGTGCAGTCTAGTTGGAGGCCTGTAACTAATGGTGTTCCACAGGGGTCAGTACAGGGTCCACTCTTGTTCAGTATCTTCATCAGTGACCTGGATGAAGGGACAGTGTACCCTCAGGAAGTTTGCTGATGATACAAAACTGGGAGGAGTGGCTGTCATACTGTCAGGTTGTGCTGCCATTCAGTGAGGCCTAGGCAAGCTGGAGAATTGGGCAGAGAGGAACCTCGTGAAGTTCAACAAGGGCAAGTGTAGAGTCCTGCACCTAGGAAGGAATAACCCCATGCACCAGTACAGGTTAGGGGTTGACCTGATGGAAATCAGTTCTGCAGAGAAGGCTCTGGGGGTCCCGGTGGACAGGATGACCATGTGCCAAGTGTGCTCTTGTGGCCAAGAAAGCCAATGGCATCCTGGGGTGCATTAAGAAGAGTGTGACCAGCAGGTTGAGGGAGATTGTCCTCCACTCTACTTTGATGTAGTGTGGCAACATCTGGAGTATTGTGTCCAGTTCAGGGCTTCCAAGTTCAAGAGAGATGGGGAACTACTGGAGAGAGTCCAACAGAGGCTACAAAGATGGTTAGGGGACTGGATCATCTCTCTTATGAGGAAAGGCTGAAGGAGCTGGGCATGCTGAGCCTGCAGAACATGGGACTGAGAGGAGGTGTTATCAGTATATGTAAGTATTTGAAGGGAGGGTGTCAAAAGGAGGGAGCCAGGCTCTTCTCAATGGTGCCAAGCAATAAGACTTGAGGCAGTGGGCACAAACTGGAATGCAGGAAGTTCCACCTGAATGTGAGGAAAAACTTCTTTCCTTTTAGGGTGACAGAACACTGTCTCAGGCTTCCCATAGAGGTTGTGGAGTCTCCTTCTCTGGAGACTTTCAAAACCTGCCTGGACATGTTCCTGTGCAACCTGATCTAGGCAAACCTGCTTTATTAGGGAAGGTTAGACTAGGTGATCCCCAGAGATCTCTTCCAGTCTCTGTATGTTATATGTGCTTAAATACGTGTTTGTTGGAATCTGTGTTAGTATAGTCCATAGCTGGACTGAGTTAATGACTCATAAGCTACCCGACAAGCCCTCTCCCTCCTGAATTCAGGGAAACACACTATTTAGTATAACTAATCCTTTCTTTTTCATGAAAATAGATCAAAAAAATTCATATTGTCTCTCTTCAAACATCCCAGTCTCTCTTTGGCCTGGAGGAGGTTGAGTCACTCTTTCTGTTAAATGAGGTATTGATTTCCTATTTCTGCTGGCTGACATTCTGTCATATGAAAGACTTTAATCAATAGATCATATGTCAGCTGTAGTTATTTCACATATCATGTTATTATTAACATCATCATCATTTTTATTAGTTTGCATTTCTGCCTGGGTTGCTCTGGAGTATTAGCTTGTCTTCCCTCTTGCTCATTCCTTTGGTTCCTTTTCAGTGTAGGAGACCTTATAACATAAACTGCCAGAGAGTAAATTTTTGCCACCTTATGCCAAAAGCAGGCAGTAAAATGAGGGATTAAAGAAAAAAATGTCCTTCCCCAAAACCTACCACTGCCCTACCCCTCTGTATGATCCTCAGAGAGTACCAGAGGAAGAGTGAGCATCCCTCCTTCGCATTTGTGATTGCAGAACTTCTCCTGGCAAGGAAATAATCAATAGCATTATCCCCATGGAAAATGAGTTGGGTTCCCCACTCCTATCAGTGGCCAGTGCCCACTTTCCCTTTGCCTATCTTTGCTGCCCATAGCTAGCTGAAGTCCCAGACCTCAGTTCACCACAGTATTGTCGTACTGGAGTAACCACAGCAACACAAATTGTCTCTACATCCTAAAAAGTGCAGTAGTTAACAAAAGAACATTTGGTCCTTTATTCTAATCTCATTCCCTCTAGTTTTTTGCACAGCTATTGGCCTCAGGCAGACACTCCTCCATTACCTAAAAATGGTTGAGAGATGGATCAAGTCTTGGTTTCTGGAGAGACATTCTGCCCATGTTGTCAATCCACATGCTTCATTTTTCAAGGCATCTGCTGGGACTCTGGGCTGCTCAGAATTAGCCCATGTAATTTGTCATATTTGCTTTTCCCAGTCTTTTCTATAATGATGCATTTCTGTTGTATCTAATGCATTTCTGTCATATCTAATGCATTTCTGTCAACTTTCAGGTCCATTATTGGCAAAAGACACAGCTAGAATCAGAGGAATAGCCCACAAAACCAGAGGAATAGCACATAAAAATCCATGTCTACAGTTGCATCCTTTTTTAGCTATGGTGTCCTTTTGCTATTGTTTTAGAAAGAAATTTATGACTAGTTTTGAGCAATTTCAGAAGATTTGGATATTCAATGAAATTTATTCACCTTGTTTATGAGTGTATTTTTTTCCTGCACAGATAATGTAATCCTTATTTTGGTCAAGAAAACAGCAAAATCACATGTTAGAGAATATACTTGTATAATTAATATCTTACAAAAAATTGCATTTCTGTTTTGAACATTCTTGTGGCTTACATTCAAAATAAATTAGCTGCATAATGAATACATTTTAGGACATCTACTAATGAGTTTTATGAATCTTTTTCCTATAAAGTCATAGATGTTTCAGCTTCTAATTGATAGAAATTCTACCTTGTCATGCTTCCAAGAGGGCAAAGCATAGTTCCCTGAAACACAGAGAAATACTGTATATCATCTGACCTTCGGGTCTTGAGATACACAGTTATCCAAAACATAAAGCTTTGCACTAGAACACAGAGCAAGTCTTGTGATGCAGAAGCAAATCCTTTCATTCTACCATCTGCAGCTGATAGTCTAATGATGAATTACTTTAATTTCAGGCTGATTAAAATTCCCATTTAAATGACAGAGAATGTAAGGGGTTTAAATTCTTTGACTTAGGAAGAAAGCAGGAGCTAGCAAGGTTCTAAGATATATCCTGAGAAACTTCAATTGTATGTGTGCTTAATTTAAATTTTACTTTATGTGTGAAACTGTACATTGTGTATTCATCCTACACTCTCACAGTTTGTTTTCAAATCATACTGGATTTCTATTTCAATGCAATCATGAAAAAACCTCTATGCCTGTAATTTGATGTAATTGGGCTGTGATGGGAGCTAATGGACAGATCAAATAGCTTTTGACAGCTTTTCAGAATTTGTGAGGAAGGGAAAATACCTGTTCTTTTTACATCATTTTATATATGATTAACAGTTATGATTATGATACTTGTAACTGAGGGAAACATTAGCCTATACCAGGATTATTCCTGCTGAGCTGAATGAGGCTACACAAGGAATTAGTTTCCCCAGTGTGAAAAAGGGGTAATCAATCACTTTAGCTGGAGAAGAGAAGGTGCAGGGGGACCTTATAGCAGCCTTTCAGTACTTAAAGGGGGCCTACAGGAAAGTTTTGCAAGGACCTGTTCCAATGAAGCATAGCTTCCTACAGATTTGTGTATCCTTCTTGATTGGCTTTATGACTGAAACATACTGAGATAGCATGTTGTCCCTTCATATATATACATATATATTTCAGGAGGTTGCAAATATAGCCTTGCTAGACTTTTCTCCCCAAAGTGTTTCGGTCTATTTCAAGCTTCTTTGGGCACAGGGCTTTGCTGTGCACAGAGAGGTTTCTGGGTCAGCTTTATCAAGTAATCTTGGTACTGGAGGCACATTTTCTACCAGTAAGATAACTTCTATGTGTTTCCCAAAGGAAATGGGTTTTAGTGGCAAAGGACTGGTTTTGGTATAACTATTTCTGGCCTTATTTTTTCAGTTATGGGAATGGTTTTCTTTTGCACTACCAGTTGGGTCATAGCAATAATCATCTGAGGCCAAGTGAAGTAGTCTTTCTGTGCCGTGTTTTATGGGTAAGGGTTGTCCTTTGAATATTTGTCAGCAAATATCACCTCCATATGAAAAAGGAAAATACAGACCATGCTTTTGAACTCGTGTATCCCAAACCCAGGCTTGGTTATCACAGGGTAATCACAATTTGATCATCATTCTCTTTATAAATTTTCTACAAACACAGCTTTTAAATGCACTTGTTTGCTCTGTGTGTATTCTGAAAGCAGGGGATTTTTTTCCTTTCTGCCCTCACCCTCAGGAGCAGAGAGCACAGCACTTCCAGGCATATCTCAGAGATAAGATGCAGCAGCCACAGCACCTCAGAAACCTAAAATCTTGATTAAAGGCCAAGTGACTGTGGGACACTGAGGGGTTGCTGTGTCACTGAAGTCCTAAGGATAAAGCATCTGAAGTACATCTCAGAAGATTTAACTTGTTTCTGCAGAGCCATATAACTGTTTAGCAGCTGCACACCCCATCAACATGCTTGTAGCATTACTAGTGCAGTTACAGTGTACCATAAAAGAAGGAGGAACATTTTCCACTCCCAGGCAGCATTTTCAGACTTCTCTAACAATTGTGTGAAAGTGGGATTTTACATAATTTTCCCATCTGACAGGGAAATGGTACCTGGAGACACATTTTACAGGCATAGTTTTTAGACAGGAAAATCTAAAAATATTCACTTTAAAAAGTAAGGGAGCAAGACTCATTTGGATGCAGGTTCCTCGGAAATTTAGGCTTGGTTTCTGAATCACAAATATTCTTCAAAATTCACATGAGCTCCAAATGAAGCCATATCTCCAGCTTAATATATTTTTGTGGTGAGCTCAACCATCCATCTCAAAAGTAGAATACTCTAATTCAGAGCATTCAAGATTTACTAATGTAGCTCTCAAATTGTAATGCAGATAACAGTGGCTCTCTGTGAAAGCATTCAATTTAGAGATAAAATAGAAAAGGACTCTATTCTGCATTTCAGTATTGATATAATTTAAATGCCGCAACAGTGCAATTCATTCTTGCATGCCTTTGGGTGACTGCCAGCACAAAAATGGTGTGTGGGGAGAGGGAGAAGGAGAAAAAGAGAAGATGTTGTAGAAAAGTACTGGTAAAAATACTGATTTTTATGATAGGAACTGTACCTATGCTATAATTGTTGTTGCACACCTCCAGTGAAACCATACATTGCTCATGGGCAGGTTTTACTCATAAAAAGAATAATTTTTCAAGATCTGCCAACTGTTTTCCTATCAATTCTAGTAATTATTACATTTGCAAACAAAGAAACAGTAGAATTGAGAGCTGAAAACCAAGATTCTCAGAAATACCCTAGGTTCAAACAGAGCTACCTTCAATAGACAGCCTAAATGTTCTGACATGGAGCAGTGCTAAGGGGGCTTTCACCTACACGTACTGCAGGGTTGGGGGTATGGAAGGACCAGCTGTTTGAATGCTGGGTTATTTTGCACTGAGAATTCCCTATCTGGATTGTTTTATGATAGTTTAATCACATTAGAGTTACTATGAATAAATTATTTTTAACTAACTCTAAATATTGTGACTCATGCAATAAAAAGAGATGTATATTTGCACTTTAACAAGCTTGGGAAAAGTCTTATGAATATTAAATAGTAATATACTTTGTGCAAAGTCCTGTTAAGCAAACCTGCCCATTTCCATAGGGCAACCATGTCTTAAGTCTATTTAAATGAAAATTGGCATCACATTTCTTTTAAAATAAAGCATGGATTAAAAGGTTCTGTAAGAGTTACTTCCAATAAAACTCACTCATTCTCAAGCCAATACTGTGGCTTGAGAATGGTCTAACTACTGTGGACTAAAACAAATGTTCAGGTCAGTCACAAGGTATTTCTGTCAAAACAATGAAACAACTGTCAGTCTTCACCATCTGTTTTCTTACAGTAGGTTTTCTTTTCACTTGAATTCCCATCTTACAAGTCTTTTAGGTTGTCCACAGACAAGCTGGTGTCTACAGTCTGCAAATGCTGTGTGCTTCACTTAGAGGAAGCCCCAAGAGTGATCATTTGAAGTTGGTGAATTTTTAGAACACAGAATTAAATTGCAAAATATTTTGGCTGCATTATAGTGAGGATTGTAGCAGTGAGTAGTACTGGTGTTTTTGATCAGGAAAAGAAACAGTAAAGTGACAGAAGAGTGGAACTAAGGAGCTGGACTTTTTCTGATTGTGTCCTTAGCAGTGTCTGACTGCTGTCTCTGTGTCCAGCCATAGGTTACCATCGACATAGTGTTGATTTCTACTTGGAAACACAGGAAGCATTTTGTCAAATAAGGCTTGATGCTAGCCTGGTCTATCAGTGTGTGCCTCATCAGCCTGAGTGTGTGTGCCTACAGCGAGGGGGAGCAAAGCTGGCAGTTGATGTGGAGAGCGTGGTGGAGCAGTGCTTGGTGGTTTTCAGTGCTTGCAACCAGATTTAGCATGGCCATGTGAAGCTAGCACTAGCACTCTTTGGTTTAGACAAATTTTTTCACCTTGAGACCTTATGAGTTAAGAATTGTCTATCCTGTTCCTTATGCATCCCAATATTTGGACTGTTTCTGTAGGCAGCACTTCATACTAAACATGCACACAGGTCTTTTTCCTTTGTGGTTGTATTACATTTCCAAATTAGTAATGCAGAGGAGTAATTCAGACTGTTTCCTTCACACTTGTCTGTGTCCTAGTAGTCACATCTCTTCATCAGGGCTCTCTTGAGTAGTTCCTCCTGCTTATTGCTAGTTTAATTTAAAGATTTATTTTCTATTTGTCTAATCTCTAGTTCTCTCAGATCTTATATAAATATAATTAACACCACTAGTTTCAGTCTGGGACTTCAGTGCACTTGAGGGTAAACTTCTGTCATATAGAGAAGTGACCCTTTATTGATGTGTCTGTTCCTACAGCATTGAAAGGCCACGCCACTGTGTATCTTTGACACCATTATTTACTTATCTTCTTGAACAGAATTCTCCCAGTGACTTTTTGAAAGTGCTCCAGAACCATGTCAACTGCTTCTGTTTCCATATCTTGTAGCATGATGAGAAATGAAACAATCCCTCTGAGTCTGAGCAGCAGTATAAGGAGTGCAAGAATCGTGGTTGTGGCCAATCTGTTTGCCTTTTGTTCCCCTCACTCAAGAGACAGACAGCTGAAAAATCTTCCCTGCCACAGCATTTGACTTATGCCTTTCATGTTGACTAAGTCCCACTTTTACAGTCTTGTCTTTCTCTATCTCAAATTAAATCAACATTAGGTATCATTGAAGCCAGACATCCTTTGAAACTTCATGCTGATAGACAGAGGCAAGTGTCAGCAAAGCAGCAGATAATAAAGTACCAGGATCAACTTTAGGAAAGGAGGATATAGCTACTCTACAAATACATTTTCATTTTTTTTTGTTCTTCCTTGTGCTCCTAAAAGCAAAGTAGCAACACTCTTTGATCTTAGAACATGCTGCAACACGTTGATGAGTGTAACAAAACTGTTTCCTTGCTTATTATAAGAGGCAAAATGTTTTATTCTTTCCCATCATTTTAGTATTAGATTGCCTCGTAAATTGCAGAACAAAGCAGTTGATATTAAAAAGAGAGAATTAATCTCTGCTCATTACATGATTCAGAAAGGGCTGGAGAAATGCATGACATGAAAAATCCATTGTAGCCATTAAACACCGCCTCTGGCTCAAGAAATCCCTGACCTGCAAGAAGTTGCAGAGCGGGGAAATATCCATATATGTTTTCCCTATGCAGTGTTTCCTTTCTTTCTGTGTTACTGGGCAGAATGAAGACCCACTGCAGGGTCCTGCTCCCCTGGAGGATGGAAGAAGAACAATTACTGAGTGGTGGCACCTGTCTGGGTGTGCAGGGAAAGCCAGGTTTGTTCCAGAGAGATGAGGATGAGCCAGTACACCTCACAGTAAGGCATCGAGTCTTCTCTCTTCCCTTACACAGAGCATAGGATCTGGAGCTGCTGGACAGTTAGCTGACCATTTCCTCCTGAGGTAAAGCAAAAGCTTCCCTAAGAAGGCAGGCACTTCAGTACAGGCAGAGGATATTGTTGCTTTGTGAAGTTCTTTAATTAAGATTATAAAGACTGTATTCGGCATTTTTAAAATATAACGTCTTTGATCAGCTGCATGTGCAAAGATGGGCTAAGGTAAAAGGCAGAGAGAGAATGAATGGTTTCTTTTAATTAAAATGATTGATTACTACAGTGTGTGATAGTCCAAAACAGATTAATGTTCTTAATTAATTACTTTAATCTATTTGTGGGTTTCTTTTTAAGTCCCTTGTGGGTATACATTATCAATATCTTCCTTTGCTAAAGCAAATTATTTTTCCTCTCTTTTTTAGGATGGTTTATCCAGATAGCCACATTCAGAATTAGAAACATTAGAAATCTGAGGTTGCTTATTCATAGGCAGCAGATTTAACTAATTATTATCTAAAACATATGACTTTCAAATAACCTTCCCAGAAAGGCAAGATGCAGAATGAGACAGTAGTAATTAAAGAAGTCACAAATGTCAAATTACAGCTTCTGAATAACCATGATTCTGTGATTTAAATGCTGATTAGCTAATGCTGGTCAGTGTCTTGCCCTTCAGGAGGACAAGGTATAAATCTCACTTGATGACTGACTTTACCATCCTCCTCCTTGATGGGCCAGGGCTCCTTGCCACAGCCTGGTCTTCCTAGAGCATCTGCTGCCTCTCATGGTATTGCTCAGAAGGTGATGGTCCTGTGTTCCCTTCACAGTGGGTCATGATGAGGGACTGGGAGCTTTTTGGGGATGGTTGCCCTCTGCTGAATCAAAAAGAGGTGGTATGTACATAGCTAGGGTTTTGCAGAGGTGATAGCTAATTGATTGCCTGATTGATATTTTTTCTGCTCAATTAAGAAAGCATGAAAACATCATGTCTTCACTGCAATCTCCTGTACCATCACACATCTCATTCACAGTGGCAGTGCTGTGCTGTCAGACCAAAGGTATTAGTCTCTCCAGGATTTCTGTCTCTTCTCTTTAATGGAGGTTCCTGGAAGAAAATCTCTCTTACACCTCAAATTTAGTAACTCTGGAATAAGATCTTTGAATTTCCAGATGCTTGGCACCTGGTTAAACACTGCTTAGCTACTTGGCAATAGTTAAATTCACCTTCATTGGGCAGATTTGATGCCAGTGCCACTCTTTGTAAGCTGTAGTCATCACTAGTAAGTACTGGTCCCTTTAAAAGATTGCAGGAGATGTCTCAACAAAGGGGCTGCCTTGGGTCAGTTGCTCCAGAGAGGGCAGAGGATCCTGTAATTTTTCATGTATTGCTCTTCCTTCCTTCCTAAAGCTGAGGCATCTCTGTGGTGCAGATGTTCATCTGCCTCCTGTAGGTCTTCTGTCTTGTTTCTTTTTGAACATTCCTGCGTGCTTCCAGGAGCCTTTCACAATATAGATGTGTCATGTCCGCACACTCAGTGTAACTCTGGCATGCTGTGGAGACTTGGCTATGGAAAGAAATACTCATTCTTCCCAGCACAGGATAGTCTGCTGCTTCCCCATGCCAGCCAGCAGAGCAGCAGGAGTTGTCAGTTGTCAACTGTCTGAGCTGCTCATCACTGTGGGTTTCTCTCTTTACCTGGAGCAGTGTTTCCAGCCCTGGAGCCCTCAGCACAGTAAAGACATGGACCTGTTGGAGCAGGTCCAGAGGAGGGCCACAAAAATTATAAGAGGGATGCAACACCTTCCCTGTCAGAAGAAGCTGAGAGAATTGGCATTGTTCAGCCTGGAGAAGAGAAGGCTGCAGGGAGACCTTATTGTGGCATGTCAATATTTAAAGGCCGCTTCTAAGAAAGATGAGGACAATCTTCTCAGCAGGCACTGTTTCAATAGGACACAGTGCAAAGGTTTTAAACTAAAAAAGGGGAGATTTAGACTAGATACAAGGAAGAAATATGTGGTGAGGCACTGGAACAGGTTGCCCAGAGAGATGGTAGAAACCCCAGGCAGATCCCTGGAAACGTTCAAGATCAGGCTGTATGGGGCTCTGAGCAACCTGATTTAGTTGAAGATGTCCCTGCTCATTGCATGGAGGTTGGACTAGATGACCTTTAAAAGTCCCTTCCAACTCAAACCATTCTATGATTTTATGGTTCTATGATTGCCTTATGTCTCTGACCCAGAGCCATGTAGGAGCTCATTATTTTGTGGACTAGAGGAAGTGGATCTGCTCCATCCATCCAGATAGCAGCATCAGATATTTGTCTTCTGCTTTAAATTCAGCTTGTGAAGGTACTATCCCTACCTAGAAGGATGATGCCCATGGTGTGGTGAGTGCTCATGTCGAGGGGTGGCTTAACCCCACTGCAACCATCCATGCTGTGAGGTGGTTAAGGAATATTATGCAGTGAGGACGCAGGCTGCTTTTTTTTTTTTTACCCCTAAGTTCTCCATGCTCATCAAGTTTGAAAGCCTAGGGCAAGATTAATTAAAATCAATGGAGCAAAGCAAATTAAGCACTTAAAAATGCTCTTTGGGGTCTATCAAAACCAGAATAATTCAAAATAAATATTCAAATGTCTGAGGCTTGTTATGAGACTATTTTATCTCTCAGCCCATTCATCCTCTCTGTCCCTCCCTTATTTCTTTATCTGTTTTTCACAGGACTCAGAAGATGCTCTTTCCTTGGTGTTTCACACCAGCATGGCTCTGTGCAATGTCAGGACTCTGCTCCCACGTACCCCAAACAAAAATCAGGCTCCAAATCACACAGCCTAATCCAGCGACTCTTACTTATACTAGTAAGCCTTGTAGAGACATAAATAGCACTTACATATTGAGGTTAGTGGGATGGTTTGTTAGAAAAAAAAGTAGGCTCATTATTCTAAATAGCGATCACAGGATGAAAATCTGCATTTTGTTTTGACTAGAAGAAGCAAAATTTTGTAATCTGTATATATGATTATCGGGAAAAATCATATCACTTGCAAGTATCTCAAAATGCCTTAAGCTCTCTCTCCAGTTGTCTTCCAAATTGTAGCCCAGACTAGAATCAGCATCCTCCATACAGTAGGATTTATAAGGGTAGATATTCACTCTGTGAAGTCTCAGCTCTGTTTGATTTTGGTTTTTAATTCAGTCTGTTCTTCTGTGCCACCTGAGTGATCCTGTATGACCCTATCTGGTAGGAAAATCTGCTGATTAATATATGCATGTTTTTGCTTGAGGTCTTAGTGACTCTTATCCAGCCATAGTGTCCATCACTCGTGGATGTACTTGATACTTCCTAGTATGATTCTAGATGTTATTAGGGAACTATGAAGGTGATCACTGAAATCTGTAGTACAATAGTCATTATCTGCTTAGACTGTATTCAGCCTGATTATACAAGGTGAGCTGCGGCATTCAGAATTCCACTGCATGTTTAGCAAACCTGATATTGAACATATCACTTGAAGGAATAGGAATCCTCCAGATTACACTGTCTTTGACTCCATGTGGCAGGAAGTAGACCCTGAGTCCCCAGGGTCCTGGCTGCTTGTCGGTAAACCATGTACTACACTGGGCTGTGTATTCTGAATCACCAAGCTGCTCTCAGTGCTAAAGCATGACGAGTAGGAAACACACTGATACAGGCAGCCTGAGCTATGCTCTTGTTGCTTTTATGGTCTTCAGAGTCCTTTTCCTCCAATTACCTCTGCAAATTATTTCAAGGAGTATTGCTAGCAAAGAATGCCCCTGTTGGCTGTCTGCCTGGGACAGAAAACGACTTCATGTCTCTCCTTTCTGCTTTTAAAACACAGGAAGCTAAAAATAAGCAATTTGCCTAGATGTGTATCTGCACTGGGGACTAACAAACCTTTTTTTTTTCGAAAGAGCCTTTTCAAGGTTTGGGTCTTGTGTTGGCATGTTACACTTACAAAAAATTAACTGGACAGGGAAGAGCATACAGAGAATTTGCCTTCCTGAAGAAAGTTTAGACTTATCCTAGTTAATAAAAATTAGTCAAACATTAGTCAAACAAAGGAGGCAGAGGGGAGACCTCATAGCTGTTTATAACTTCCTCACCAGAGAGGGAGGGGTGGGTACTGACCTCTTCTCTCAGGTGGCTAGCAACAGGACCCAGGGAAATGGCATGAAGCTGTGCTGGGGGAAATTTAGATTGAATATTCGGAAGAGCTTCTTTACCCAGAGTGTGGTGGAGCATTGGAACAGGCTCCCCAGGGAGGCTGTCATGGCCCCTACTCTAGTGGAATTTAAGAAACAATTGGACAAGGCATTTAGGCACATGGTGTGACTATGGAGTTGACCTATGCCTAAACAGGAGTTGGACTCGATGATCCTAATGGGTCCCTTCCAACTCTGGCTATTCTGTGATTACAGGAAAAATTCTTTCTGATTAATCTATACTTTCAAATAACTAATTCAGTTTGGGCTAACTTGCACCTAGTGTTTGCTTTTTCATGAACATTTGAGTGATGATGTTTTACTGGCATGAATGTTCACAGCAAGTGAATGCATACACTAAATGTTCAATTAATATTACTTGCTTTTGCATTGCGACTAAAGGTGTCCACTGGAACTGGATGCCTCCAAACCCCATCCTATAATTCATGGCTTCCTTTTCAGGGTCTCTGCCTTTCCTCTGTAAATCCTTTTCCCTTTTCTAGTCCCACATTTTAAAAAAAAGTCGCAGATTTATTATTATTTTTTAAAAATTTTAAAAAATATCTAAGGTTCTTTCTTGCTATTCCCTTTCCAAAAGTTGTTTTATCCATGTACCTCTTTCTCCTTTTTAAAGTTGATGCAAACATTTAGCTTCTTTGGAAAATTTTAATTCTGCAAATTTCAATGTTCAGGTGTTTGTGGGGGAAAATCTGTTTTATCTATGAAGCATTTTCTTTTCTGCTGTCTTCTGAGGTGACATAAATATTACAATCATTACTGGCTGTAAAGGTGGCTGCCAAGAACATTTAAAATACATTCTCATTATTCAGTTGCAGTTGGTGGTTGCAGAGAGGAAGGAAAATGGCTTGTGGTGGTAATCCTGCCCACAGCTCAGCTCCTGTGTCTGTTAGCAGAGGACTCTGCTGTAAACATTGTCTCCATGTGCTTGTCAGACAAAAACATTATCCATCACTGTCTGTGACAAAGGCATTCTCACCTACAGCAAACATGATCCATTCAGAAACTCTGTACAGCCCTTGCCAAAATACTTGCCTTTGAATACTTCTTCCTCGACACAGAATTCTTCCTCACCACCAAAATAAAAATAACGTTGGAGTTACAATGAACTATTGCTCAAAAGCCAGTATCCTGTAATAATCACATTAATTCCCCCTATCCAAACTTAAATGAAAACCTGCCTATGCCACCGTTCAGTTTCCCTGGTTACGGTGCCTTTCTGTTCTTCAGGTGTGAATTTCTGATGTTAAACGTGGCATCTTATTCCTTTTGTGCTGTGGTAAAGGTTAGAGGGGATGAGTGAGCTTTTGTCTGAGTGAAAACAACATGTTCTTAGTAACTTACCTAAAAATGGTAGGATTTACACTATATGCATGTTTGCGTTTTTTTAACAATTAAAGTATGTCATGGTTTAACCCCAGCTATCAGCTAAACCGCACAGAGCTGCTCTCTCACTGTCTCCCAGTGGGATGGGAGAGAGAATCAGGAAAGTCAGAAAACACATGGGTTGAGATAAAGAGAGTTTAATAGATAAAGCAAAAGCCACACACAGAAGCAATGCAAAACAAGGAATTCATTCACCACTTCCCATTGGCAGGCAGGTGTTCAGCCATCTCCAGGAAAGCAGGACTCCATCATGCCTAATGGGTTCTTGGGAAGACAAACGTCTCTGTCTTCCTTCTTCTTTCTCCAGCTTTATATCCTGAGCATGACATCATAAGGTATGGAATATCCTTTTGGTCAGCTGGAGTCCCTTCCCAATTTCTTGTGTATCCCCAGCCTACTCTTTGGTGGAGTGGTGTGAGAAGCAGAAAAGGCCTTGATTCTGTGTAAGCACTGCTCAGCAATAATACAAACATCCCTGAATCATCAACACTTTTTTCAGCACAAATCCTAAACATAGTCCCATGCAAGCTAATATGGAAAAAATTAACTCTATCCCAGTCAAACCAACACAGAGGTGTAAGTACTTCTTAATTAACAGAGGAGTGAAACTGCGGAAACATTACTGTGGTTCGTTGACAAAGATACTTTTTTTTTGTATAAAATATAATGAGTATTTAGTTTGCAGTTTTGTAATCTGAAGCAAAGAAATTGGATAGTCTGAATGCATAGGAAAATTTTAATTTAGTGGTCATAAGGTACATTCTGTATTGCTTCTTCAGCTTCAGCAGTGAATGAATGGTGGCAGCTTTCTCACCTGTAGTACTGCAGCTTGGGATGATTAGGGAACAGTTTCAGAATCCCCTTTGCCAGACATGTGAAAGCAATAGGAAGATTCCCTGCCCTCCCTGTGCTGCTGACAGAGAGTGGGGAGCAAAGCTAGGCCTGGGAAGAAGGGAGGGGTGGTGAAAGAAGGTTTATCTAAGATCTGTTTGTATTTATCACTGTCCTACTCTGATTCAGTTGGTGAATTGGTGCTGGTTTTGTTGTTTAACTTGATTTTGTTTCCCCAAGTCGAGTCTGTCTTTTGCCCACGACCATAACTGGTGAGTGAGCCCTTCCTTTCCTTCATCTCAACCCTCAAGCCTTGTGTTGTTTTTTTCTCCTCCTCATCCCACCAGAGAGGGGTAGGAGTGAGTGAGTGGCTGCATGTTGCCAGCTGGGTGGGGTTAAACCATGACAAGCCTTCAAAGAATGTAGTGTGGGTTTGGAATTTTTTACTTACCTAGAAGAGTGTAAGGTGAGCTTTCTGGATTAGGAAATACTTCTAGTTTTCCAAAATCCAAGTCTAGTATGGCATTATTGTCTAGTGATTGTTTACTTTTAGGCTTAAATAAATATATTCCATTTAGAAATAGTAAGGAAGTACATACTGGATCAGGAGTTGATAAATAATAGATAGCTCCTCTCTCCTAAGCAAAGGGCTAATTTCTCAGAATATACCACAGTGAAAAATCAACTGCTCATCTTAGCAGTCATAGCAAAGCCCCTGCCCCAAAAGCGGTCAGAGGGTATGGACGTGTTGTGCAAGCTATTCAATCTTACAGACACCTAAGATAACTCCACAAAAGGTCACCTGTACAATACAGCACGGTGCTGCACAAAGTTAGTTGCTGACTCTGTAGGGCATAGCCACGTTCATACAGTGCTATGCCCAGGCTCATCATCTCTGCTCCTCAGCAGAGCAAATATCCCTGGGCGTAGGTCCATACCGATGACCTGTGTTCCTCCCCATCTCAGAGCTTGCTACATCAGCATTATCTAGGGAAGCTCTGCACTTGTGCTGTACATTACTAAGCTGCCCTCACATACCTTGGGAGAAGTGTGGATGTGCTTCCTGACAAGTAAGCTACAAAGCAGCTCTGCAACATCCCTGACCACCAGGATAAAAGGTGCATATCCAATTAAAAGTCACTATTTTCTTCCCCAGTGCAGTCTGCATGGTGGATTTGGGTAACCCACATATGCCAGCAATGCTGGGTTGAATTTTCTTCAGTCATTGTTTTTATAATATCTGTGTGGCTGCATGTATTTATGTTAAGTAAAATGGTGTTAAGGGGAAGCTGCAGCTGGAGAGCTGTGGGGAATGTGAAGAACAAGGAGATGGTAGTAGAAAGAGTCTCTGGGAGCCATCTCTCATGTCAATAGCTAATAGTCTTCAAGCGGCATCTAGCGAGTTGTACACATCTACTTGGCAGGATGAGAGCGTTATTACAAGAAATAACCTTTAAAGTAGTATAACAAAAGGTTTCACCAAATACAATTTGATAGCATAGCTTCTTTCTTAACACACAGCCTTCTGTACATTAAAACACTTTCTAAATATTTAAAATTCACACACATGAGTCAATTTGGATGAAATCCCCTTTACCTAATTGTAGCTGTCCATATGGCTTTCTCCCAGTAATTACTTGAGGGAGATTCAAGGTACTTGCAGGGTGATTCGTTCAGACAACCTCTCATTTGGGTTCCCCTATGGGTGCCCAGCTAGGTTGTCACATTCAGCTTATCAGCATCATCCAACCCTACGAGAAACAAGTGAAAAATCAGTTAGACATGCCACATAAAGCAAGAGGTACAGGTAGCTTTCAATCTAGCTTTGTGTAGTATTTAACAAAAATACCCTATGGACTCTTCTGTATAACAAGATTCTTAGCCTGGTTTCCCCTTGAAATGAGGCATATGCTATCATGCTGTCTTCCTATCTGTCACATCCTCCTCAGAAATTTTATTATCAATGGGTGTACTTCAGTCAGATCTAACAGAAGAGACCCAAATGTAATATCTTCCTGAGAGGTCTGACTGACTAGTTTGACAAGAGAGTCCCAAATTAGTATATTCCCTGGATGAAAACCAGAGACATCTTGGTGGTTATTGGTTTGACTTTGTGGTTGGCTAGTGACAGCCTATGTACTGACAAGTCAATAAACACACATGGAGCTGAGGACGAGTTACAGCATCTGCTGGTCAGCAGTTAGGGGATAAGAGAGTAAGGAGATATCTTTATATTTGGGGGATTTGAAAAGGAGGAGTAAGAAACTTGGAGATACTGAGGTATTGCAGCTGAGAGCTAGTGATATATAATATAAAGCCTTAGAAAGATTGCTTAGTTCTGCTGCTCCCCAAAAGAACCTTTTAGCCTGCATTTTTAATGTCATGGGGTTAAATACCAACCAACATTTTCACTTCACAGCACTTACCTTAGAACTGGCATACAAAATAATGATGAACTCACATGGCTGTTTGCAGAGTAGTTTCAAAGTATCCTGTCATGTATCTGTATGCACATTGTTCATGCTGAACTCTCTGAAGTCCACATTCTTTCAGGACATGGTTATTTAAAGTGCTGCCCATATACTAATTTCTCAGTATAACCTGAATATGAATATTTTGCAAGTTTGAAATGGTTGAATGTCAACACAATTTACAGAGTCTATTTTCATTACCTTGAACAAACAATTATCATTTCAATTATGTAACTATGGAAATTAAAAGAATAAGACAGGATGGAAAAACAAATGACAGAATCACCTGCACAAAAGTAATAATACATGGGTTAAATACAGACAAAGAGAGCAGAACAGTGGAAAGTGCCAATGGTGACCCAGCTTCCAGGAAGATTAATAGTAAAGGTTGTTATTTTGCCTTTCAGTTTGAAATGGGATTCCTCACTGACTTAATTGAGCCATCATATTGCCAGGATGTTCCCAATACTTTTTTACTTATCTTTTGCTGTTCTTGAGCAGTGCTTTCTTACTGGTACATTTTTTACTCTTTATCTTTTCTTTCTCCTGTATACCTCTTCCTGCTTACACCTTCTGGGTTTCTTTTACCAGTCTTCTCTCCATCTCTCCCACAGAGCTTCCTCTGTCAAGACTCTCTCCTTCCTCCTCCTTTCCACTTTACCCAGTTCAGTCTCTCTTTCAGCAGCCCGTTCACTCTTTGCCCTCTCAAAGTCCAAAGGGTTTGTCAAGAGTTCAGCTGTTTCTTTCCTCACTCAGCGCCCTCCTGAGCATTCATTTCTGTCATCTTCCCTGTGTAAAGTGAGAGAAATTTAAATAAATGTGATAATATCTTCATGCCCCACTGAACTGTTCCATCATCTTCTTGTTGCCACCTTTGTCTTTAGTAGCTTTCCTTCCTACATTCTATCTTCCTTGTCTTGAGTGGTAAAACACATGTAGTCCTAGACAGCAAACCCTTTGAATCAGTAGTGATATCTTTCCAGTTCAGTTCTCTGTGACAATGTGAGTATGTTCCATACTGCTAACTGCTCCATGTTTCACAAGCTCTAAATTTGATGAATTGACATGAGGGAAACCCACTATTTTTCTACTCCCACACAGTCTGTTTAGATTTTACTGCTTAATCAAGTGACGCTTAGCTCATTTGAACTGACTTATGTACAATTCTCAGTCATCAATTCCCACAGTCTAATCAACAGCTTAATAACACACAGTAAACACTCATCATGCTTGATCTTAGCAGCATGTTGCACGTTGAGGCAGTGATCTTGAATTCAAGGACAAAACTCATTCTGGATCGGCCCTTGTTGGGTCAGAGACTGGTTTTATTTTCTTTGGCAAACAGGAGGAAAGCTAGTCATGTGGTGCAGTAGCTGTGTAAATTTGCTTTGTTTTGCAGGTGTGATTTCTTTTTTTTTTTAGTCAAGGAGCACATTTGGCATAAGTTTGTCTTTTCTGCACAAAAAATATTACTTGTAAGTTGTTAAATTGAATGCTAGAGAGAGTGGCTGTAGCTCAGTAGGCTTTATGAATTGTAGAATGCTTGGGCAAAAGCTTTTTGAAAAGTGCTAATGTAAGTAAATTTGAGAGTGACTTCTGAAGCTGAGTTCATCAGTTATTCCCATTAGAGGTCACAAATTGGAAATACAATTTCAACCATTCCCTTGAAAACACATTATATAGATGGGGTTTTTTTACATTATAGCATTAACTGAAACATCTTTATGAAAACATTTCTAATTATTTGTAAGCAATACAGAGCTTTTTAACTTGTTCAAGCTTCTTATAATCTCAGATGACTAGATAGTCTCTTCAATGCATCAGTGCCAGTAATATCCCATTAAACAACAAGTTTAGTTAAGAAACACTAAATCCATAAATCTACAGGCTATATTTACCATTTCAGTAAACATGCATCATACATATATCACAGGCAGACCTATGTGTGTGTGAGTGTGCAGGTGCTATCGGCAAAACATTGCCTGTAGTAACCTGCCTTTAGTAGCTCAAAATCTCTGTGTGCTAAGGTTGGTGAGTTGGAGATGTTGCTTGAATTCCTTCTTTAATTTTCTAGTTCTGAACTACAACCAACGCTGTGATGTTGCGGTTAATCACTAGCAACAGTTTGACAAACAGGATAACATAATTTGTTGCTGACATAATTTCTTGCAACTGGAAAATAGAACATCACTCATAATCTAAGAATTCTGTGTGGAAATGTGTCTTTTAATGGAAAAGTGGCACTGATGTAATGAGTGTATAATTAAGTTTTTAAAAATTATTTCCCAAACTACTCTCAGCAGGGGGATGTCTGTTCAGATTGGCATTTACATACTTTTTATTCTTTAGGTCCTGCTCCTCTAGGCTACTTTTGCATTGCTCACAGAAAAAATAATTTTCTAATAATTTTCCATTGAAAGAACACAAATTTTTAACAGGGGAGAGTTACAATTTTAAGAAAGTAAGCATAAAAACTGGTAGGAAATTTGGTTACCATCTCTGCATCTGGTGTGACTTACCTCCCCTGCAGTTTCAGTGCATTGTACGTAGTTGTTTAAATTTGCTTCGACATTTACATGTGATGTGTCTGAAATACCATGAATGGTTTGTTACTAATCAAAGAGAAAACTCATTTCTATGAATGACTCTAGGGTAGGGGAGGCAGATATTACAATATTTCTGAATTTGGAATTATCAGATATAGTGCATTTTCATTTTAAATGTTTGAACACAACTAGTTCAGAAGCAAATAGTCATTTGGGGACCATACCGATAATTTTAACAAGTCTGAAGGATAACAGAATAAATCTTGCACTAATACACATCCTACTTAACTCCATCACAGACAAAAAATTTGCAAAAACATGGGGCCAAAGCCTGCAGTAATATTTTTCTTTTCAGACATGCTGTAACAAAACAGTATTTCTATGTTAGAAGTATTTCCTTAATCAAATCAAATATTAACATCTGGTTAAATTGATTCCTCTTCCCATAAGCATAAAATGTAAACCTGATGTGTGAGTACAAGCATACAGTTTATTATTGCATGGCAGATGATCACAGCAGATGTGATGTGAAGCTGCATGTTGCCTAAGTCCTTCTGAGGTATCTACCTGTAGCTGAAAAGGACTTAGACCAGAAGGAGGAAAACAATTTTTGAGTAGAAGTATGTATCTAGGCTCAATAAGATGAACTGCCATCCTCTATATCTAAATCTATCTATCTTGTAATACCTTCCAGCCAGATCATTTTTTCTGTGGCCCAGATTCTGTTAACATAATATTACATTTATTGCACATTCATTATTCTATTTAAAGTATGAGACTAACTGCAGTGTGACTGTGCTGTGTGAGATCACAATTTCTCTGTGGTTGGTGTATAAAGGGAAACTCACATACTTTGGAAACAGATATTCTGAGGGAACTGAAAAGACAAAAAGAGGGTTGCCTTTAAGTTGTATTTAAGAAGTTATTTAGGCTTTACTTTTAATTCTTTTTTTTTTAAAAGGACATGCTGAACAATTATTAATTCAGAAGTGATAAAACATCCAAAAATACAATGCTATAAGGTAAGAACTACAAATTGAATAAGGCCAAGATCCTTTCTAATATGATTATAATTACACATTAGGATAGTCATGATCTATCAAGAGCACAAGAGCATCCAAACTCTGGCTCATCTATATACAGTTTGTTTAACAAAGCAGAGATAACATATTTAACGCAGCTGGAGCCAAAGTATTTATTTTCTTTTACAATAGTAAATGTCTACCTTTGCTGCCTGGCTTATTATTTCTACAGCAAAGGAAAATAAATCCCTAGATTGTGGAGTGGGAGATAGAAAAGAGGTATGACAAAACCTCTTAGAGTGATTAATAAATTTCTAATTAAAGACAGAGCTGTTGGTAGCACATAGGTACTCTGGCCTTCCTCACCTACAGTTAGCACTTCATAGCTTTCTCTAGGGCATTTTATGCAGTTTGAATTTACACTGCAGAAAAATCATGTTAGGCAGACCAGAAGAAAGACTTAAGAAAAGGTTCAGAAAAAAAATCAGATAATATGCAGGAATGTATTCCAGTTTATCACCTTTTTCTTGACCAAAATTTAGTTCTGTCCCAGACATAGTCAGGACTAGCATGCCTGTGTTAATAAAAACAGGGGAGATACACAGGGCAGGATTCAACTAGCAAATTAATGCTACAATTTAGATGTCTATTTGTGGAGGGCCACGTGCATACTTAGTGTCCAGTAACTCCCAGTATAGTTACTGGAATGTAGTCAATAGAACCTGGAGTGCAGTTCAGCTCACTTGGCAGCAGGCATGTACAATTGATGAGTGAATTGCCACCTAGACTTCACAGACTGTATTGACCGCATCTCCATGGAACTACAGCTGGACTGCAAACAGTTCAATTTAGCTACCTGTGTACATTGTCAACATGAGTGCTGGTGGTTCTTCCTCATGTCAGAAGGAATTACTGAACAGAGCTAAAAAAATCCTGCACTATGTGAATATTATTTGATACTATTATAAGCAAGAACCTCTTATGTAGATACAGTTTGTCTTCTTAAGCAGACCTTCCTGAGTGTTTGAAGCACCCAAAATTGATGTGCTTAAAATCACCAGTTGCAATTTTGTATCTTTCCATACCTGATTTCCCATGAGTTCTTGAAGAGTCAAAGGACTGTAGTGTTCATCTACATTGAGTCTTTGCTAAGTACAGATAATGGCTGTGTCAGCAGATCAAGGACAAACATTTGAAGACATTGTTCCCCCTATTCACATCCCTTAGTGTTACTACATAAAGATCCACTCCAGGTCATGGACTACTTAGGACTTGCAGATGTATACCTCCTACCACAGGCTATGGCCATAGCCAACTCTCTGTTTATGGAACAGGTGCATCTCAAAAGTTTTTAGTCTCCTTGCACTGGTTTGAAGCAGGGGTTAGGGAGAGAGGGAATAGCTACATTCATGTTAAAGCCTTTGGAGCTCTAGTGTTCAAGACAAGGATTTTATTTCTGCAGCTTGAACATGGGTGCTGAAATACCAAAAATGTCCTACATGTCCCCATGGATAACTGTGCACTTTAAATATTTTTGAGCGAAGGGACCTAAAAACCAATCATATCTTGTAACAGTTTTTGTATGAAGTTGATAACACAAACTCTCTATTTCTTCATAATGTGTACACAGGGACTGACCCTGGTGCCATTTAATCAATTTTGCACTTGACTTCACAGAAGCAAAGATGGGCCCACAGTGAATGCACATGCAGGGAAAATTACACCTAGGTGCTTTTCAGTGAACTGTTTATCTAATGAACAGTTGAAATAAATTCCTTATTTCTTTATTGTAGCAGGCAGTACTCTCAGTACTTTAGGCCGGCTTATACATGTTGCCTTTCTCTGCAGTGTACTTACTTAGAAAAAACTAAGCTCAGGTGCAGTCTTTGATGTTAAAGGAGGTGTTTATATGTGGCTTTACTTAGCAAATTCCTTCCCAGCCAAAAGTACTGAAGTACTAGGGTGTCACACTGTGAAACACATTCTGAGGAGTTAATATTAGCTGGAGTGCACCAGGAAAGAATGTTTTGATGATATTCATGCTTGCAGCTTTCCAGGTCTTGTGCATATGTGTTTATAAACCTTAGATATCTTGCATGTATTTCATCAGTGTCAGCCATAATATGAATCTTCCCTAAGCAAATTATGTAATATTATTATCTACATAGTAAGTAAAGTATACTGATACATCTGAAAGTGTTGCCTAGTGTATTAAGCTGTTACAAGCATTTTGATCCTAGACACTATCATTAACCTATCAGGGTGTGTAAATATGTCAGATTAGAAGTCTGACAGCAGAAGGCTGGTTAATATTGCAGAAAGGAAAAAGGCATGTGTTCAAACATTTGTCCTTACATAAAAACTTTAGAAACAATGTTAAGTATGGGCCCTGAAATTAGCCTGCTTAGATGTGGTGTGTTTTAAAAGAATGAGTGAATTTCATATATTTAAAAGTGAAGCCGTGATAACACTGTTCTTTATGTGTGCCGGCATCAGCACACTCGCCCCAGCAGGTCACCACAGTGATACAGGGAGGGTCTGCCCACCCCAAGAAGAGGCTATGCCTTCAGAGATGGTTTTAACCACGCAGGGCTGAAGTGTTGTCTTTAGATAATGTGTCTGTGCTGGATCCAGAAAGTTTCCTATAATAAATGTCAAAGTTTGGGGCACAAAAAGGTGGTTCCCTGAAGATTTCCCTTTCTACACAAGGATGGGATTTAGGAACAGGATGTAGTACATAGAGCAGACCCTACAATGTGACTGCCATGTCCTACCACCTGGAGAAGGAATTATGCTAAGTGTCAGAAGTGCTCTGCTGCTTGTGGTGAGCGTCTGGGTTCAATATCTAGTTCATGGGTCTTTGTGGCTTTGGGAGATCAGTCTGGGCACAGGTTCCTGTGTGCATTGGCCCTGGTGCAGGTCCCAGCAGAAGTTTGGGGTGGTGGTTTTTTTGTAAATTTGCTTTTATCTGCATATTACTCTTCAGGTGTACTCTCAATACATCTTTTTAGGAAAATGTCAAAATCTTTCACATTGAGGTAACTATTTAAAAAAATCGTAAGATTCACAGTGAAATTGTGAGGGCTGAAGAGCTGACAACACTGATACAGAGTGTGCTTGAAATGAAGGCCCTGAGGTGCTATCACACAACATTCCCACATGTTAGGGGTAAGCAGCCAGAGGCAATGCTTGACGACTCTGATTTTTCTCCAGCAGGAGCAAATACATAGTTTGTCTTATGCTCTAAGATAAACATTTCCTTTATAAATGTGTCTCACAGAATTTATGACTGATGCATCAGCAGAGGTAAAATGCAGCAATCGTGAACTAAACTATTACATCTCCTGTAACAGGGTTTGGGATAGCATATTTACTAATTTTTCTTTTCTGTGTATCTTGGGAGATCCAAATATTCAACAGCATCTGAGTTTGCAAGCCTTTACTATGATTGCTCATAAGAGCAAGTGGATCACTGGGCCCATACCGAGTTCAAGTATTTCCTTCAAAATTAGGCCTCCAGCTGTAATCTGTGAATGCTGGAGCTGGAAAAAAAAGACAACTTTAAACCCTGCCAATTTGACTTTGAATTAAAGCATAACGAGGCAGAACAAAAAAATAAAACAAACACCAGATATGATGAACAGCTGCTAAAAAGCATAGAAACTACTAATCCTTCTGGAAGAAAACATCAGAAGGAGGAAATCTGCCAGAAATCCAGAAAGATGATCAAAGTATAAAGTCTCTGAGAAGTCTCTGATAAAAGTCTCAGAGAACACAGGGATATTCTAGGAAAAGAAAATAAAATAAATATTCTGTACACTCAGTTACTTTAGAGGAGTTTGGGGAGGTTCTTCCAGTGGAAATCTTCCTTGCAGGAGACTTGGGGGAGGTGCCATCACCATCGTTGATGGGCTCAATCTTGGCCAGTGGTGGGTCCATCCCGGAGGAAGCTTGCGTTGTCTGTGTTTGGCATGGGGAAAGCTTCTAGCAGCTTCTCACAGAAGCCACCCCTGCACCCCGCCCCCCCCCACCAAAGTCATACAAATCCAATGCAGCACCTAAATAATATATGTTCATTTGCTGTCATTCTCTTAAACTGCAAATTAATTGCATCTTCAGCAGGCTTTCATCCACAGTGGACGCTGCATGAGTGTCTTCACCTTCACAGATAAGACACAAGTACCCAAAATATTTAATAGTGACACTCATCTCTGAGGGAGAGGTTTTTCCACTTCCTCAATTCAGACAAATACATTGAAAAATGTTAAATTTTGGATATAATCTGTCTATTGTGTTATAGAAAATGTATAAAACCCATCCATTGTGTGCTTTGTGGAAAGAGAGTTGGCAGACAGAAAATGTATCCGGAGCAACAGATGGTAAGTGGACGTGATAACTGTCTGAGCAGTGATAACCTTAATCTAATTAGTTTCCTAATCAAGATTAAGAAGACACCAAAGGCATAAGAGAAGGTGAAGAAGAAACCTGTAATCTATAGAACAAATATAAAAGGATGAAAGTTATGCTGGTGGATAAGATGCAGTAGAGGGGGGGGAATCACAGGAAAAACTACTCTATGTCTTGTCAATACAAAAACAAAATAGACTTGTTTAGCAGTAGAAAGGCTAGGAGGAAAGACTGTCTGATTTTGAGGGGCTCAACAGCAAGGTAGCTGAGGTGTGGAGCAACTGAGTGCCCCACCAGCAGCCCTTTCCATACACTTGGAGTTAATTTATGTTACTCCAGAGCAGACCATACTTGCTTTGTCTGGGTATTGTAGTTAAACTGTTAGCACATTGTTATGAACCTGATAGACTTATTCAGAGATTTAGACTCTTATCTGAGATGTCAAATGCCAATTTTAAGGGACAAATATTACAAAATATTTTAAAACATGCAAAATTAAAATGCAAAGTGTTGGCTGCTATTCCTGTATGAATTACAGATTGTCTATGCAATGTTTATTTTTCTCTTGGTCTTAATGAGAGACCAAGCACTCCAGCCTCTCCTTTTCTTCAGAGTCTGATCTTGACTTTTGGAGGGAGTTAAAGAATCTGTTTTCCATATGCCCATGTCTTCATCATCGTGGTTAGAATGTTTGTCAGCAGGTTGAAGAAGGTGTCTGCCCAAACTAAAGTTTTCCAAAGAAACTGTCACGAACTCTGAAGTAAAATGGATTTACTTCCAGTACACTTTTTTAGAATAAGTCAGAAGGTCTGAGCCCCATCACTTTGTGCACCACTTTCCAATGCAAATAGTCCTGTGAGACTGAGAAATTAATTCACAGGTGTCATTGGTAACAGAGGTAGGAGTAACACAGTAAAGATTGCTAACTTAGTATAGCAGTGGTAACACTGGTAGGCTGAGGTCTTGAATTTTATGTTTCCTCTAAACATTTATTTATCAAAATCAAGTAGTCTGAGTGGCAATTGTTCACAAGACAGACCTTATATTTTCTGCCTTTGTGCATTCTATTCAAATGCTCAAATATCTTTTACACTGTTTCAACTGCTTGCAACATGGTGATAGGAACATTTGCTGCCTGATGCATTCAGGAACGTTTTGAGTTCCTTGTGAAATTTCTTCTCTTTTATACTGGTGCCCACCAACATAGTTAAACTAAACCAATTGCTTCAGGAAACAATTCTATTATACATGTTTTCTATACATATTTTTAGCCATTATTTATTTACTGGAAAAAGGACATGGGGCTCTAAGACCTATGAATGTTTTTGAAAGGAGACACGAGTTACAACAAATCCAGTTAAACTCCTCTTTCCTCTGGCTCCATCTTTGAATCCAGTTGGATTAAAGTCATTGTACTCCTTTTGGGAACACCACATCTCCTGTTTCGTGCTTCTTAATGAGCTGATGAGCAGCATGCACTTCTAGGCTTCCAGAGGCCACCTAACAAGCCCTCAAGCTTTAGACCAAACTTTGCAGGTACCCAGCTTTTCCAGCAGCCCATGTCAGTCTCATCGTTTTGATGAGGTTTTTAGATTTTCCCTTTTGCTTGCATTGCTACTTTGCCTTACATTATTCCAGTCCTTTCAATGTCTGAACAGACATCTTAATTTCTAAGAAGTCACCAGCAGTGGTTATTAACAGGAATATGCCAGAAATTTTAAATGGAGGGACGCCTCCTTTCTGTGACTGCAGGGCATCAGCACTGAAAATCAGCATCAGAGTGGTTGGTTGTATTGCAAGTACCAAGGGTTTTCATTCACCTCAGAGGCATTGCAGCACTAGAACAGTGTATGTGTTGGACTTATTAAAAATGTTCAGAGAGGTATTAAAACATGATACCATAAACCTAGACAAGACTTGAAATTGCATGTGAATGCACACAAGGACTTGCTGGCAACTAGACTAGTAACTTCATTGTATAGTGCGAATCTTGGGATTGACCAGCAAAACTGAAAAAAATGAAGGCACAGAAATACAACAGAAATCCAAAATTAATCCTTCCAGTTAGGAACCAGTAGGAGAATCAGGATTACCAGCAGCACCAAGGCAAGGACTGTTGCAGTTATCCTAAACAAGACATGTTATTGATCAGACTTGATAGCAAATGGAAGATAAGATGTCCTTGTCAATATAGATACATTATAATAAAATATTCACAAAATTAATGCAGATTTCTCAGACATTTAAAAAAAAAAAAATGTTTTTCTCAATTTTAGCTTGTCGAAAGCAGTGAGTTTAGGAAGCTCAGCAATTTCATAGGCTTGGCCCTAGGTAAAAGGGTAATCTTCCCTTTAAGTGGAAACAGGCAAAAGAGAAAAACATCATCAGTGTTACAGCTCTCATTCTCCAGGGCTCTCTCCCACCATCCAAAGCTCAGATGCTTAGTGGGAAAGACATTGCTGCCCCTGATACCTCTGCTTCTGTTAGCTTCAATGAGACATCAGCTCCTGAAAGGTAGTAAAGCCTCACTGCCAAATGTCAACTTTAATGAAGAAGCAATGCAGCAGAGCAGTCTCGGGGCCTATTGTCCATTTCTTTTTTCTTCCCAGCACAGCTTTTAGGAGATCAGGAAGAGCTGTAGGAGAGATAAGTGAAGAATAGCACATGACAAGCTGTGGAGGCATAAAGACCTATGAATGTGCCTCAGGGGTATTGAAAGGAACCATACAAAAGTCAATGCCTTTATCATCCATTCAGAACTTGTCTTGCCTCTATGCCAATCCATTTGCAATATTGGCTAGCACTGCTTTGGAAAGCAGATTTAAATGATTGTAGTGACTTAAGTTAAACCTTTACATTTCCAGCTCAAGAGCAAGGCTGCCTCCTTATGCTTCCACCTCTCTCTTTTCAGATGAGACTGCCCCATTTTGCTGCCTCCCAGGTGCCTGTCTCCTCCAAATATTAAAGTCTTAATCTCTGCTGCCCCTTAGCTTTGCATTACCCACTTCCCCTTGCCTGCAGTGTAAAGGTCCTTGAAACCCTATCCTACAAACCATTCTGAGGTACAAGCATGGGTCCCCTCATTCAGAAGAGATGGGGAACAGCGTGCAGACTGGCTTAGGAAGGATACTGACTTTAAAAAGGGGAATGAAAACAGTCTGGAGCTGGACCATCTCATGCAGTGCTAGCTGGAGCCCTCTGGCAGAGTACAGTGAAGGATCCCCAGCCCAGAGAAAACTGGTCAATTCTGGACTGATTTTAATACTTGAGGGATGAATGAACGTCTCAGAGAAGGTGGGTATGATTCCCACTTGTCAAGGAAAGCATGGCATTTACTGAACTGCAGTTAATTTCTAGTAAAACATCAGTGCTTTACAAAAGACAAGAAGGACAAGAGCCTGTCCCTTTCTCCCCCAATGCACTCTATTACTTCCTTTTTCCTTGCTCATGAGAGAATGTTTCATTGTCCATATTGTCATCTTTCTACTTGAGTGCAGTTATTTCTCTTGAAACTTCACTTTCTCCACTAAAGTACACGGGGAAAACAAAGCTGCAAGTGAGGGCGAAGGCAATGTGGCTCATGTGCTCACAAATGGGGTTGAATGCCTATAAATCTTAAAACCACATTTCTCATTAAATCATATTTCCTAATCATGATGCATTATATTCTGGGAATCATAGCCCTTCTTTGGCAGAAAATGTAGCAATGACCGTGAGACTGAAGCTTAGCTTACAGCAGAGAAATCTCACCAGTGGCTATTTATCCACTGCTAATCAGCTTCTGAAGGAGAGATTTCTCCAGCTGGCCAGTGACCAAGAGCAGGCACAAGCATCTGCCTGGCAGCTGTTTGTACTGCAGGTGTTTCACAGCTCCCCATCTGCCACCCAGTGTGCTGAGTCAGCTTAGCCAGCATTCTGCACCAGCACCATGGGAGGAGATGCAGAGATGAAGAAGAGGCTCAGCATGTTTAAGAAAACTTTTCCCCTCTCCCTCTCTCCTTTCATTTCATTTCCTCTTCCAAGTCTTTTTATAATTCATGGTCCTTTCATCCCATGACAGCCAGCAAAGCAAAGGTCAGATAACAATTGGTTGAATTCTGGGTGGCTGTTTTGAAACAGCTCACTCCGTTGTTGACTGATGACCCATGCTATTTCATATACTGGATGGGTGAGTTACTCCATTTTCCAATCATTTCCCATCATGACTGTCAAATACCCTTAAGTGGTTATGTAAATGAAACTGTGAACACAACCAGGATCTCGTAGCAGCTGTTTCTCTGAAGCAGTATTCTGTGGGGGCTGATTCTTTAATGCATTACTAATGTGCTATTGCTGTTAGCCTGCTCCATGGCATGTACCAGGTGAGGTGCAGACAAAGCCCTGCAGTCAGGGGTTGCAGTAGTGTGGATGGAGTTTAGTAATGGTGTAGGGAAGCCTTGCTGGTTGTGAGCTTAGTGGTTACTCAGTGTGAGCTGAAGTGGTTTCATAGAGCGCAACTGTATGAGGAAAAACTGTCAGCAAGAGGCACTGCTGACTACAATACAGGCCAGGGTTTATCCAGGTAGAGAGTTTTGCTGAATTTATGGTCAAAGAAAAATAAATCTGAAGCTTTTCAGTGAAATGGCCATAGTGCTCAAACCTGGAGTTTACCTTCAGTGCTGCTCCTGCACTAAGGCTGTTTATGTTGTCCTTGTGTCCATCTCTGCAGCTACTACAAAGCTCATATGCTGAGAAAAGTGATGACCCCAGGTTTCTGATGTCTGAAGATACATGGTGTAAGACCTTTAAGTTCTTACAGTTATCTTAAAGGCCTAAAGTAGCTGAATTAAGCCTCACAGAGAAACACATCCTAATATGTTTTTACTACACTGCTCAAACTCCATCTTTAAAAACTGTTTAACAGCATCAACTTGGACAACTTAAAGTTTTTTGGCCTGGCTACAGGTACTGAGTTTGTGCCAGAACCTGTCTCATGACAATTCAGAACTCTTCTTCTACTTTACAGCCTAAATGTATTCCTGGACGGTTTATATCTTTTTTTTTTTTTTTTTCAGGTGCCAAGACTGCCTTTGCAGTTAAATAGCTCTTTCACCTCTCTGGGATACATTCTCTTGTGTTTATATAATCATAAAATTATTCAGTGCATGCAGATCTTTTTTCTAGGCAACAGAACATGATTTTTAGAGGTTTTCACTTTTTTTTTCCAGCGAGTACCTACTACCTGCAAAGTTGTTAGCTTTCATGTGCAAAAGACTGAGAAAGTGGTGTTTATTATGGATCGTCCTATAGATTTAGTTGTAGGAATTAACTTTCTGTGTGAATATCTCTTTCTCCTGCATCTTGCTTCCCTGTCAGAAGCCCAGGTAACTTTGCCATGTTTATCCTGAAAATGATGGCTGGTGCACTTTCAGACTGTTCCGCTCATCAGCATGTTTAGATTTGCTTGCAGTTGCAGTACCTTTGAAAACAAGCTGGAGGCATGCAATTCCCAATTACAAAACCAGGTTGTTGTAGTTGCTTATGTATGAAGGGGAAGTCAGGAGACCTTGGATAAGGACTGACAAAAAAAAAACAAAAAAGAAAATAATTTCTCTCTTTCTTTGCCATCACATTTTCAAAGCTTTAATAAAGAAGAGAAAGAGCAAATTTCTATAGAATTTATATAGACCACAGTAAGAGCAAATTTCTATAGAATTTATATAGACCACAGTAAGAAAGCCAAACAGTGAGCTCCTTCTCTTAATCTCATTTCTTCTACTAGATTTTCTTCTTGGTTTGCTATGGACAACATTATTATTGACCTTAGCTTTATGTAGTTTCATCTAGCTCCTAATTCTTTGGCTGCTATTCCCCTTAGACATCCTTCTTTATTAATTTCAAAGATGTTTATCTCTCGGCCTCCTTGTAAGAACATAAACATGGAAAGTAAGTAGGTGACTTACAATGTTCTCAGGGAAAAATGAAGGTGAGAGAAGAGTCCTGCCAGCAGGAATTTCTCAGCGCTGGTTTCCTGTATAACGGTACTTTATAAATAGAACCTCATTCCATACAATGGTATAATATTAATATGTCACCATATTTGGCACAAGCATAGGCTCATGAACTGCTTGCTTGCTAATTACCATTTGAGCTCATGCACAGAGCACAGGCTGTGGTAATATTAGCTTGGTCAGAGTCACAAGTCTGTCAATGCTAGCAACAATGCAGTATCTGTTTCCAGTCTCTGGAAGTGTCGTGTTGGCATCCTTTCATCCCAGGAGACAAAATCCTGAACTCCTTTCTTCTTAGTAGGAATAATTTGTCTTATCACACAGAGCCTTTTAGGAAAACCAAGTGACAGTTTCTGTTAGCTGCTTATGTAAGGAAAGACAGCTTTTAAGAAGAGAAGGAGATATGTCTCAGGCTTAACTACTATTTATTAATTATTTTTTAAAAAACTTTTTTCAAAAATTATTTTGGAAAGCTTCACCAGACTCCAGTATGTAGGAGAAACAATTTGTTGCCTCACATCTTGTAAAGAAGTTAGAGGAAGGGCTGGAGGAAGCCCAGGGCCGTTGTTACAAAGGCACTGCTCCAGTCAGGAGCTTTCTCAAGCAGCCAAAGGTAAAACAATGTGGTTGTGATTCCTGTAATTTTTACAGTTGCCCAAGTAGTTCTGAATAGTGTCAGTGACACTAATCAGTCATTTATCAATTTCCTTTGCTGCTTCTCATGAAAGCTCTTGATTAGCTGCAGAGGTCCTAGGCAGAGCTGTCTGCAGGCTCAGGAAGATGGTGCTAATCTGATGTACTCAGCTCACACACAGAAGACTGCCTTCAACCAATATAGATGTAACTTTTTCCTTACTTGAATCAAAAGTCTGTAGGATCTGATGATTTAAGTCTTTTCATTCAATAGGTGAGCTTTCCAAATCCAAAAGTTTCTGAATTCATTAGAACTGCATAGAAGTAAAACAGCAGTTGTTTTTGTTACATTTCTATTTCAGTCACATTGCCATTACAGACAGTGGAAGTTTAGACAACGATATAGGGCCTGTGTTAATGTTATTGCATATGAAATTGCATCAAATAGTTCCCATTTTTCAAATTTATCATTTCCTTATAGAGAAAAATCTCATAGTCCTCTTTATAAGGATTAAAATGTGAAAATTTCTAGCAACACAAGGTAGATCTGTAAGAGGATTTTATACCTGTCGTTTCAGTCTTGTAGCTGATAAATTGTTCCTTAACTGTTCCGTATTATTCAGCAAGTGTGGCATACCACAAGCAAGTCTGTATTTTTACAGGCATTCAGTGCAAAATATTCCCTCAGCAAGTGAGGACTCGAGTACATTAACCAGGTATGTAAGGTACGATTCTTGCATCTGAAGATGTTGACCAAGTAGTCATCTGGTAAAAAGTATGTAAACTATATAGGCAAAGGAGATAATAATAATGTCTTCCTCTCTTTGATATCTGCCTTTATGCAAAGGGGTCTAGTCCAGCCACCATTTAATGTGTCTTATTAGCAAGAGAAGTCCAACTGCAATCCATGGAATGACTCTAGAAAGTTAGGCAAGTATACCAAAGCATGCAGGAAGATAATTCAGGGAAGATGGAATTCTGAGGAACTCAGCTGGGAAACTGCACAGTGAGTTCCTGAGATAAGGGCCCATATTTTTCATTACCTAGATGGAAAAGAACCAATTTAAATTATTTTTAGGAAGTACTCCAAATATATGTCTGATGTGCTATGTAATAAAAAGTTCAGAGATGTTATTTGCTAATTATTCTTACACTTTAGCAGAAAAACCCCACGTCTCTTGATCATTAAGTAAGCATTAAGCTTCCTCTCATTTTGAGGATGATTAATAAAGCTGGCTTTGATAGTTGCTGTTATATGGTAAACATTTGTCAACAATTATCTGGGTAAATGCAGAAATTTTCACCAACACCAGAATGATGCAGATTTGACACATCATTTTAATGAAATCCCTCACAACTGTGAGATCTATGCTTATGTTTTGGTTGCAAGAAATAATCTTCTTGGAAGTGTGTGTAACCATCTCAAGAAAGAAGATAATTTTACAGTTTGTCTCTAAAATCTTTTGAAGATTTTATGAAATTGTATAAATGAATTAAGGCAGGCAATAGGCAACTACAGGTTTCCCAGCCTGGATGTTCTGAGTAAATCAGTCCTTATCTAATTGTCCTTGTTTCTAAGCCAAATTGTCCTTGAAAGTATGTTTTCATACAAATTAACTGCTCAAGAAGAATTTGCCAAATGCCTTAGGCACAGGTTTTATTCTATGTCAGATGCTTTCTGCAGACATGCTTTCAAGTCTTTGTCTACAGCAATTGTGTAGCTGTCAAAAGGGAACTACCATTCCTGAGCTCTGTTTTCACATCTCCCTTCCAGTATTTGATCATATTGATTGAATGCTGGTGTGGTTTTGTTTTGTGGGCATTAGAGGTGTGCAAACTGACAATGCTTATGCTTGTCCAGCGCTTGTACAGCTGCCCTGCTTGGAGCAGCTGGTGGTCACTGTCAGCTGGCTTTCCGTTCAGGCAGAGATTTTTCATTTCTCTTGGTGTTAAAAGGGTCAGTGCTTTTTAGTGTTTGAGATGTCATGTGGAGATTTCTCAGGTAAACCAGATCAGAAGTTGACAGCAGTGTTGACAGCTTATTTTTTCTTCGCAGAACAATGTCATTACTCGTGGTTTTGAGGTGTGCAAACCTTATGCATAAAACATATTTCATTTAATGAGGTACTTCCAACTGACAGAAAAATCCCTTGCTATTGCCTATGTGTGTTACAACACTTAGGTTACTGGAAGTAATAGGGGGGCTTTTTCCTCATTTTTTCTTTGGTTTATTTGCCTGACCATTTGGCAGTAATCCAGTGTATAATTTGAATATCCAGGTTATTAATAATTTTCTCCTTTTTATTTGTCTGAGCCTTTCATATTACAATGAACAAATTGGTCTCACCAGGAAAATGTGATTGCACTGGTTAGAAAAAAATGACCAGGGATTCAGGAGATAACGTTTTGGGCTTTTTTTAAAACACAATTGAAGTTTTATTTTACTTTTTGTATTAAATACTTAATCACAACATATAATTCTGTGACTTGTAAGTAAACTGGCTTTGAAGCTTAGGATGAAAAAGTGTGTTGCTGTAATGATAACTGTGTAGGTTCTCATCAAAATTAATATTTGTTCTCATTATCCCATTGTTCTCCTTTTCTTTTTTTTCCTCCAAGCTGCCTGTCTCGTCCTGGGTTGTATGATTTTTCCTGATGGCTGGGATTCAGATGAGGTAAAACGGATGTGTGGTGAAAAGACAGACAAGTACACGCTGGGGGCTTGTTCAGTCCGCTGGGCCTATATCCTGGCAATTATTGGAATCTTGGATGCCCTGATCCTCTCATTTCTGGCATTTGTGCTTGGCAACAGACAAGACAGCTTGCTAGCAGAGGAGCTCAAGTTGGAAAATAAAGGTAGGACTGCTTTAGAAACACTACTATCGGGTGGCCTCAAGGGCAGTTGGTTAAAAGCGATGATCTGTGTAGTTTTATTTTATACTTAAAAGCTGGCATGCTGACTTTCTTCCTAAGTGACTAGGAAAGAAGAAATACAAGGGGCAGAGGGAGTCTTCTTCTTCAGCCTTCAAAATCTAAGAAAGCTTGAGACTGCCACATTGCTGAACTATTCATGACTTATCCTTAACACTTTTAGAGCTGTAGAGGGGATGTTTTTGTTACTCACTTGTACATTATTTCATTAGCATTTAAATGTCACTATCTCTGTCTTTTTCTGTACTCCATGCAAGATGTGTTCATTTGGTTCCTTTAGGATTTTGCACTGTCATATGAATTTTGTAATACAGTGTATGTGTTAGCACAGTACACAGTAAGGAGGGAGTGTTGACTTAGGAGATTGGCAATGAGCTGTGTAATGGAGCTACCTATGCAAGTAGGCACTAGTGGACTAAGGATTAGAGGCAGGAATTAAAAAAAAATCTTAATTCTTGTTTGATTGTGTTGCTTTGACCTCATTAGTCAGCTCACAGGAATCTAGTATGCTGTAGTAACTGAATATTCATGCAGCAGGTTGGGGATAAAACACATTTCAGGATTAAGAACATGAAACTGGCTTAGGCCACTAGTTTATCACACAGTTGCAAGAGGAAAAAATGCTGTTCAGTGCTGTTCTGCAGCCCATTCCCTTTGTGCTTCCCCTGGATCCACAGGTGTGCATCTGATGTGATAGACACCACAGAGGGCACATTCCTGCCTTGTCTTTTTAATGGGCCTGTTGTCCTTGGATCTAATCCCTTTTGAACCTGCTGATACTGTCGGCCTCAACAGCACTGCGTGGCATCAAGTTCCTGAAGCTCAAGACTGACTGCTAAAGAAGTACTTTCTTTTATCTTTTTCAAACTGATCCCCTACTAGTTTCACTCAGTGTCTCCTAGTGCAGGATTTTGCATTCAGCTCGTCCACCACCTTTGTAGTCTTGTAGGTTGCTTCTACTAATAGCAAAGATATTAGGAGCCCTTCACCGCTGGATTGGAAATCAGAAGCTGTTTGGCAGCCTGTCTTGTACAAAAATAGCTGGTCTCAGTCCTGCTCCAGAAGGTCTATTATCCCAAAGCACAGTGGCACCAGTTTGCTGAATAGCAGACAGTCAGCACACTCAGCCCAAAGATAAATGGACTTGAAGATTGAACTTCACATATGATTCCAGACCTTGTTAAAGTCTACTAATGTTGTGGGTTAAGGAAAGTGTTTGTTGCTCGCAATTGCCTGTGTACATCTGTTCTGCAGGTAAACTGAGGGCATCAGTTTCAAGTACTGTCCCTGTGGCCCTTTTCTGTAAGAATAATATTCATCTGCATTTGAAAATCAAAATACTTAATCAGAATGGCATTCACAGCTATGCCACAAGTGCTTTTGAGATCAGCACTGTGTCTGATTTGTCTATACCATACATAGCTCATGAGCACAACAACTACTTGTATCAAAGAACCTCATCTGTTTTGGCACCTTATGAGCAAAAAACAGCTTCTGGAGACTCATCACCTCTCATTTCACTGGCACAAGCACCTGCCGGAACATTGGGTCCTCAGCATGTCAGACAGTTGGACAAAATCAGTCAGCAGTTCATTTTCCTTGGATTAAACACAGAACTGTACCACACCACTAGCTTCACAGCAAACCAGAACTCAACATAAAGTGACCCACCCCACTTGGCTCTTCACAGTCAAACCTAATGATCACCACTTTTTAAACCATCTTTCAAATGAAAAGAAAAAAGGCAATTTGTTTTCTAAAGAGGACATCCTCTCCCCCCTCATCAGAAAAAGCTTCTGCTAAGCAACAACAGGGCAAGTCTAAATCCCCCTACAGCCTCCCAGCATTTCCCTACCTGAATGTGTTGCCATCAGGCACAGCCATAGCTCTAGAGGTGTCTGAAGAGATCATGGCAGGGGCATCAGTGGACACCACCATTGTTGTCAGTGGTGGGGACATGACAGGTACCAGGTACCAGCAGAACACGAGCTCTCCACCTTGCTGACCAGGGATAAGTCCTTCTTCTGGCCTTCTGGGTGCAAGAAAAGCCTGCCTGCATTCTAGTGAGCCGAGGTAACAAGGGAAGTGCACTTAATTCCCTCCAGTGGTCTCTGATCTCTGTAGAAGATAGGCTGCAGCTTGCCATCTTCAATGCTGTGCTGATGGGACAGGGCTCTGGAGCATGGACCCAGCAAACCAAGGAGAGGTTTCTGCCAAAAAGGTTGCACTCTGAAACAAACACTGGGATGTGTAGTTAGTACTCATGCATTTTGGCAGCTAGAAGACGAAAAGGAAGGAAGATTGTGTTCATATATCAAAGACTGTGAGGCACGTGTTGTAATCCTGACAGTCATTGGTCATATGAATCCATTTGGGCCAGTAGGTTGTGGTTAGATGGTTTGTTGATTACTTACACCATAATGTTGAAGAAGCTGGTAGACCATTAAAGCCAACACTTGTCCTTGTTTTGGCACCAAACACCTAGCATGCTTCACATATAGACAAGGAAATAGGGTTACAAGCAATACCACATTCAGCCTCCTAAGCTACTTTTACAATGTGAAGTCAAAGGCGTCATAACAAGTAACCATGAATATAAAACATCTCCCCATCCCATCTTCCCCCTCCTTTTCTATATGAGGTATGCCTCGAGGCTTGTGCTGGCTTCTGCTTCTAAATTAGCAGGTATGGATGAGGAGCATCCCATTCTCAAGGAATCCCTGCGCTTCAGCTGTCTTTCAAGGGGTAAAAAATGTGGCTGGATGGTGAGGGCTGTCCATTGGGTGGGACCACAGTATCTCCTTTTCTTTAGTAGTGGTGATGTCCTCTTGTTGTAGGCTTGAACATCCCATGGCTATCATGTGGCTTGTGATAAGCAAGGTGTCCCCTTAAGGGATAGTCATGGCTGAAATACCTCAGAACAGCCGTGGGACTTCTGCTTCCTGTGCTTTGGAACTTCAGGGGAGTTTTTCTCCTGTGAAAAGCTAAGTTTGTGGACCACGTGCTCTGATTCCCCGTGGGAGGGGCAGCACCTGGAGATATTCAAAACCCGTCTGAACGCGCTTCTGTGTGACCTGGTCTAGGGAATCCTGCTGTGGCAGGCGGTTTGGACTAGATGATCTTTTGAGGTCCCTTCCAACTCCTAATATTCTGTGGTTCTGTGATTTTGTGATTCCTCATGGCTTTTGGGGAGAGTGTACCTGAGGGGGAAACCAACACTGCACTGGAAAGGAGCCTTCAGTTGCCCTGTCAGCATTTCCTCTGCTGCTGGGGCTTTGCCCCACACATGTAGATAGGATTAATGTGGTAGGTCTGCAGAGGAGAAAAGACAATAGATTAAGTATGAGAGTCACAGCACGGTTCGTTTATGTGGAAAAACCTTCAAGAACAAGAAGTTATTAGGCAATGGTCAGACAGCTGGGCAGCTGTTTTCTTAATCAGGTAACCGTTCAATCTGGAGGCTTCACTGAAGATCGGCTTCCACAGGCTCGTGAATGAGAGTCTGCAGTGCCTGCACAAGTACCTGGCACCACAGCTGTTTCTGAGCAGTGGTGACAGGGAAACAGTTAAAAGTATATGAAACACAACAGGATGGTAAAAAAATGAGAAGATGACAGAAAAACAACAAGCTGTACTTCTCTGTAGACTTACCATGATTAATTTTCCACTTGCTCTGTGCTTTTGATGACAGTTCTGTATATTTGCATAGGTTAATCAATGTTAGAATTATTCATGGCAGAAGATGGCCATATTTTGCCATAAAAGAAAGTTTCCTTTTTCACTACATGATAAAAATAGTTCTTACTCATTTCTTATTTACTTAGGTGTGAGAGTAAACTACCATGCAATCTTCACGTCTGAGAAATATAGCTCAAGTTCAGCAGAGGTTCTTTATTCAGGTTATAGTCTATTTACTGCAGTTTCCTAATCAAAGAGTCTGTACCTTTTTCATTTAAAAAACTGCCTTTTGAAGAAAAAAAAAAGGTAGTTCTAGAAAGACTCGCATTATGTTTATGCCATTAGCAAAAGGAGGGGAGAGAAAAGTCTTACATGGTTTCCTCTAATTTATAAGCACTAATAGTAAGGACTTAAAGGCCTGTATGTTACCAAACTAATGTCATGCAGGGTGAGAACAAAATAGTCAGAACTCATCTTAGCTTTAAGCTTCATCAACGCCATTTTGAGTGAGCCATCAACATCAGGGGGGTTGGACTAGATGATCTTTCAAGGTCCCTTCCAACTCCTAACATTCAGTGACTCTGTGATTCTGTGATCAGGCGTAATGTGTGATGACATAGCATTTTGAACTATAACGTCTTAATGACATAAAATTAAAGTTCTGGCCAAAGAGTGAAGAGAAGTTTTCAAAAGAAACTGAGAGTGCAAGACAATTGCTTTTACGGTAGAAAGTGATAATCTGCAATAGTGATAGTCCGCATTATGAGTGATAAGTGAAAGAACATTCACAAGAAACTATTCTGTTAAATTATATCCATCAGAACAGGTAGATGATGCACTTTGTGGAGAGCTGTGGCTTTTCTGATGGGTAGAACAGCTTCACAAGGTGTTTGTGTTTAACATTTGACTCATCTTTGGGGCCATATGGTCACAGATAAGCAATTTGCACTAAATATTTCCCAGCATTACAAGCCTAGGGCAGAAGTAGATAAAAGGAGCCGGGAGGTAGACAGGGAGTTTGAAGGATTCATCTACCTTGCAGTGACTGCAATTCACATGGACTCAAACACCATCACATTGCTCCCAACAGCCACCCTGCAGAGAGCTTGCCACAGAACTCAGTGCAGTACACCCAACCCATGACTTGCCAGTTGGTTGACACTTACACCCTCATTATTCTCGGTACAAGTGCTGCCAAGACCTGATCCAGGTTGTTGAAGGCTAGCTCTGTACATCTGCATGAGCTGCAGTCACTGCAGAGTAAACATGGTTAAAGACAGAAGCTAAGGGGAACTTGTTTCTAAGTGACAAAGCAGTTTTAAACTGTAAAAGAAAAGTAGTCTTTGCACAGAGATTTGTGCACCTTTGGCTAGGGAATTGTCTTCTGTAAACAGGAATAGTCTACCCATGTGATTGCTGCTACAGAAAAGCACCTGCAAAAGGCTTAGTATCTGAAGCTGAGTGACAGGAGGCTTGTGTTTCACTTGTCTCAGCAAGAGACTATATGACACTGCATGCATCAACTCTCATTCTTCAAAAGGGAAATAGCTCAGGTCACAATGCACGTGTAAACTGCTGCAAAATTGCAAAGCCCAAGGACTTTGGCATTCAGATGTGTAGTGTGAGAACCTCCAACTTGAGGATAGAACCTTCTCAAACTAAGGCAGGCAGAAAATCAAAGTATTTTCAAGGTTTTAGTAGAAACTAGGAGTGAGACCAGAAGTCAAGGTTCCTCAGTACAGACTTAAAAGACTATTCCAGGCCTTCCTTTCGAAAACATCTACTTCTGTGTTTACAGGCATGTGAGAAGCACATACATATGCATGTGGGAAACTACTTAGATTTTTCTACTGGTATTGAGTGTCAGCAAGGCAAAAGCCCTGGAGCAGTGTTCAGAATAGCTGAAATTGATTTCTGGTTCTCTTACTGAGCTTGGATCTATCATCTGATTTCTCATTTTCTCTGTCTTTTAAATGGAAGGGAATGAGGCTGACTTTGTTGATAGGGTGTGTTGAGGTTGAGCAGTGGTGAATTAGAAAAGCTAAATAGTGGCAGAATTATTATTAAAATATGTATTGAGACTAAGCTTTGATAAAAGCTTTTTATCAGAGAGCTACTGTACCAGTGTGCTAAATGATGATACTCTTTAAGGGGAGGCAAATGAGACATCAAAACTAAAAGTCGAAAGCTGATTAAAATACCTTATTAAATAAAGGTCAATCTCTCAGTAGTGCTGATTGATGTATCAGCTCATCCAACAGTTCCTTTCCAGCTCTACTTTCTATAATGAGAAAGCAAAATTAGTCCTAAGCGTATGCATTAATTACTTAACTGAAGAAACTGGAGACCATAAATATAGGGTCCTAGTTGCCACTGATTAAGGAAGGAAAAACATGGTGAACTGCTTTCTGTCTCATAGAAAGATGGATCCCACGTGCTGTTACACCCTGTAAGGAATCTCATACAATAACTTGCTTATAGAAATTATCTTTCCATTTAACGGGATTGTGATATAAGGACCAGGTATGGGAACTTAAAGACATGCTGGTAGCAAAAAGCTAGGCAGCCTCAAAAAACCCACTCTTAAACAGTATAGGATACTCAATGCATCATACGAGCTCTACGCTCAGTTGAAAAATTCTGTAGGGGCAGCAAGGCACAGAAGGTTTGAGCATTGGAAAGTGGAGTGACATGGGCATGGGAGATGAAGTGATTAGGAAATGTTGCAACCTAAACCAGCCCTTGACCAGGCTGCTCAAGACAAGTCCATGCAAAGCCTGGAGGGATCTGGAGATCTGTATTAAATTAAAATGAAGCCTATGGCCTGTTACAAGCAATACCACGTTTACTGAGCTAGAAAGTGACAAGTCTGACTGTGCCATCACTAGTAGTTGCATTGGAAATGGTATTACAAAGCTTGGAGGAAAAATCTGAGATATTTCATAATGCATAGATATATAAAAGGGAAGTAGGTGGCACATATTTCATTCTAGGGGAGACTAGAGGAGTCACACACAAAGGTTATCATACTCCACTATTCACACCATCTTCCCTCCTGACAGAAACCATGTTTTTAATAGGAACAGAAGAGAGCTCATGTCTCAGCAGTTCTTGCATGAATGTTTTTGGGCAAAGTGTTACTGTAGACTAAAAAAATCAAGGCAAGTTTGTGCCAATAATCAGGACTATGACTACGAACAGCTGATCTATGAGGATTTTTCAGCTGCCCAATACAGTGTGCCATTTCAGAGAGAAGCCCAGACTGTCTAAATGTTCACACCAGCCCTAACGTCGTCTTCACATACAGAGGAAGCTTTAATTGGTCCTTGTTAAGTTCCAGGAATTTTCTTGGAAATCTTTCTCATGATTTAAAAAGTCATTAGTTTCATTATCTCATTTCCACTGTGAATTTGTTTTTCAGCAATTTCATAGAACCAGGAGAATTTTCTATCTGCAAACAAATAATTAGAAAAAAACAACACAGCTAACCTCTTCCTTACTGGGCATAATGTCAAGAAAAACAAAAAGGATGTTGCTAGAAGCTTTAAAATAAAGAACCTATCAAAAGCTCCAAAGAAAAGCAAGGCAAACATTCTTGTTATATGTCATACTTATGAGATATTTGAGATACCTGGTTTTCTGGTTTCAGTTACAGGTAGCATCCAAGACCACTTACTACAGTAACAAGCAAAAGTTGATCTGTTTGGTGCTGGCAGAGTGGCTTTTCTCTGTTTAGCCAGTCATTATTATATTGCTTTACTCTAGAGCCTTACAACTATTCCTGTTATTTCTGGACTACTTCCAGAGCTGATCTGCACTTTCTGCTGAGTCCCTCATCTTCTCCTGAATGAAAATGTTGGTGGACTCCAGTTTGTCATTCCCACTGACCATCTCCCCAGACTTAGGGCAGAGATATATTTTAGTTCCTTGGCTCTGGGATGATGCTACCAGGCCCAAATTTGTAGCAGCTGAAAGTTAGAGTTTTGCTTTTGGCAGCTGTGACATTTGTCTGCTGACTTTGATTATGTCTGTACAGTTTTACTTGATACAATACCAGAAAACGACAGTGGAAGAGGAAACAGAGACATGATATTTGTGTGTAGTATTGAACTCAGGACTGCTGTAGATGTGTGCTAGCTTCATTTGCTAGAAAGGAGCACAATAGACAACAATTGAAATTATAATCCAAAGTTGTTTTGCCTGTTTCTATCTGGAGGATTCTTTTTTCTTGATTCGTGTTTTTAAATGAATTTGGTTGTAGCACATGGTCCATGTCATTATGTTTAATATTTCAGGCATTTGGCATGCAAGAACTCCAGCTGTCAAAAATATTTTTATGCACCTACTTCAAGAGCATTTAGCATGAAATGTACTCAACAGACATGGTAGAACTGAAAATAGAGGTTTAGTTGCAATCCTGTTTGACTAAATGTATTTAAAACACCATGGCACATTTGATTTTATGAGCCACCTTTACCTTAGTTTTGTAAATCTAAAAATTTTCGGGCTTATTATGAGCTGGCATGAGGGTGTCAGTGCATGAAGTTATTCATCTTAAAAAGCTTTTTCATATCAAAGCACCTGCACTCTTCTAGGTGGCAGCGTTTGACCCAAGATAGACCATTTCTCAGGTGCCTGTATGCTATTTCCCTAAGCTCCTGCCTTCTGATGTTCCCAACTCTTCTCTCCTAACCACCAAGTATTGTTGCTGTATAGTACATGCACACTGAAACCAAAACTCACTGGTTTGTATTACTCTGCATCTGATAAGAGGCTGAAAGCATCAGCGTGATCATTTACACTCTCATTTATCACAGAGGCTGTAAGATGGTCTGAGTCCTCCCCAGTTTATCAGTACTGTGTAAATTGTGGAATCAGTGCTGGACGCTCTTCCAGGAGTGCTTGTGACTCTGCCATACCCAGAGGTGTTATAACCTCTCTGCTTCTCAGTGTTTCCTTGTCAGCAGCCACGACACTCAGTACCCCTTCTGTCTGCCATCATCTGCAGCTCACGTTAGCTGACTTTCCACGTGTTCTCTGTCAGTATGTATGTTTCTTGCTCCTTGATTTATAATTTTGCATCAAGCCATGCTTATAGAATGAGCCATTTGCTAATACACACTAAGACTTCTTTGGTCCTCTTCACTGCAGCAGCTGAGACCAGCATTGCCACTGGCTCCCAGCAATCTGGAGAAAATCTGGATGTTATAAGTCTGTCTTCAACATCTTCTTCACTAGGAGATATAAAGATACAAACAAAAAGAGATCAAGAACCACTTTATTTTTTTCTACATGTGCACTGAACTCAGACACAAAAGCGTCCCAACATCAGCCCTTTTCCCTGAACTAACGGTGTTGGGCACACTGTCTCTCCCTATGACTTTGCTTTCCTTCCCCTCTCTTCCAAGGGTTTCATAACTTCTCACTGCACTTGGACAGTACAGTCAATAAAGGTAGATCTTTAAAGTATGAATACTCTCCACTGTCTGGTATAGCTGAAGACCCTGAATCCCCACTGTAGGGTCTAATAGGTGGACAACCATCTTGAAATGCTAAGTAAATCAAACTGCATTTTTACCAGCAGTGACGTGTAAAGGTAAATAATTTCTTGCTTCCTGAATACAGGGGCAATAGTTTAGCTGTACTTTTAACATTTCTACCATAGTAATATATGTGAAAGATAAGTGCATATTAGATAAGAATTGAGAAAAATAGCAGTGTTTTGTAAATGCCTGCTAAAATGGATGCATCTGGAATCTCTGCAGAGTACAATAGTTCCATTTAATGTTTACTTCAGAAAGAGTACTTTCAGAAACCAAATTAAATTGGCATAGTTAAAATGGCCTCATTTTATACAAAATGTTTACTACTTTTCTTTTTATTTTTAAGTAGATTATTGAATCAAAATCCTCACAGCTCTTCCACTGGGTGTGTTGGACATTATTATGCAGTGGGTGTTTTATTCATCCTGTGCAATCAGTAAGAATTTTAGAGGATGGGAGGAAATTGGATCCATTAGAGCAATTCATACACGTCTTAAATGGTCATGAATCTTACACTAATCCTTGAGCACAGGGTTTCAAACAACATTTTTCAAGTGTTTTAATGTTTGTGTATCAAATACATTCACATTTCTTTTGAAGAACTATCATAACACTGACAATAACAACTGGCTGACCCCTTGCAAATAAAACTCTGATAAAGCAATTAAGATCAGTCACCATATAACCTATAGAGACAAATATTGGTCTATTACAGGAAGTGGAAGTGTACTAGAAATCATTCCATTCCTTCAAATGTGAAGGAGAAGGAAAAATTGTCTAAGAGTTAATTGGAAATTACATACAGAATCTATGCTGGCAAGGTATAAAAATGCTGTTCTTAAGAGAACAGCTACAGAAACACAGTACTGGGAGCATAGAATCATACAATGGTTTGGGTTGAAAGAGACCTTAAAGATCATCTAGTTGCAACCCCTGTGCCATGAAGAGGGACATCTTCCACTAGACCACATTGCTCAAAGCTCCATCCAACCTGTCCTTGAACACTTCCAGGGATGAGGCATCCACAGCTTCTCTGGGAAACCTGTTCCAGTGCCTCACTACCCTTTCAGAAAAGTATTTCTTCTTTATCTAATATAAATCTATCTCCTTTCAGTATAAAGCCACTACCTCTTGTCCTATCACTACATGTCCTTGTAAAAAGCCCTTCTTCAGCTTTCTTGCAGGTCTCCTTTAAGTACTGGAAGGTCACTAGGTCTCCCTTGTCTTCCCCAGGCTGAACAACTCCAACCCTCTCAGCCTGTCTTCATATGAGAGATGATCCAGCCCTCTGATTATCTTCATGGCCCTCCTCCAGACTTGCTCAAGCAGGTCCATGTCTTTCTTATGCTGGGGGCCCCAGAGCTGGACACAGTACTCCATGTGGGGTCTCATGAGGGCAAAGCAGAGGGGGAGAATCACCTCCCTCACCTGCTTATGTCCTTAATGAAATGTTTGGTTTAGCAGTATGGGAAGAAGTAATGCCAAATGTTTAAGAAGCAACTTTGCTTGAGAGAATAAAAATTGTTTTCAGTCTTAAGGCTGCGTTTGTGTGCCATTTCAGAATTAGCCTGCAGCATCTTGGATTTAAAATGATAGCTGAAAACTTCTGAATATTCACTGTCACTGCCCTGTGGCCTCAATACCTCCAAGCAGCTATCTGAAGAACAAATCTAGTAGCTATCTAAAGAGCAAAACTGCCCTCCATTGTTCTGCCTCAGTTTTATAAGTTTACTCTCTGCTGCTCTGTAGATGCTAATTCTTAGCCCATACGCCTAAGTAAAGTACAAAAAACTTCCCATATAACCATCAACCCAACTATTGTCCTGGAGCGGACTGACAAGCTTATCTTTAATAAATCCCTAAAAAGGCTCTGTGAAATGATTAGAAGTTGTAGGTATAGAACAGTGCCAGAAGATCATCAGGTTTATACACTGATAAATCATTTATGCATTAGTGAACAGCTGGCATCCGAGATTGTGTCTGCTCATCTATCCATCAGTTCTCACAAAGGTTAGAGGTAGTGAAGTTGCACTCAGACACAAATATATATATAAAAATGTTCTAAAACCAGCTAAATATTGAGGATTACAGCATAAACTGATAGATTTCTGTATTTCAGAATAATTTCTATGTAAGATCCTGATCACAAACAATTTGCCAATGTGTCACCTTCTTCCTGAAGTCCTTCTGAAGCCCATCCATTGTTTTTCAGTTCACTTAATGTCCTTGCAGATAGATACAGAAGATGTGCTCATACGACATCAGTCTCAGAAAACTTTTGTGGACAGGGTAATAGTGACCTTTGCTTTTTGTACTGTGGAAACTAGTTTTGAAACAAACAATCTGGAACCTCTGGAAAAGCTGGAGCTGGAAGCAAAGAAGAAGTCCAAAGGCCATTTTTTTGGGTCTTTGGCTCTCAAAGGGTGGCCACTTTGGAAGGGACCATTTCTCCCTGTTTCTAGGCAAAGACTAGATCTGACTTAGTGAAGAAATATGAAGGGCAGTTCATGGTGCTGTGAGGTCCAGCAGGAAGACAGAACAACCAACAGTCTGGGTCCTGTCAGTTCACCTGAAGAGGTTAGTGGCATCTTCATATTCTTTCCCTTTCCACACAAATTCTTACTTTATGCCTATGGAAGTGAACACACATGCTTTCAACAGTGCCATCCTCTCAACTTCTCTGCTTATCAGCTCACAGAGTGCCTTCTTTAGTGTGCTTTTACAAGCCTTGAAGCATAAATATTTGTACACATAAGAGTATCAGGAACATGCAAGACCCTTCACAACACTGGGAGCATGGTGAAAGTTACCATGGCAAGGAAGTAGAGTAAGCACTGAGAGGTCCTGATGGCCAGTGATGTTGGCCCTCACCATGGTACACTGTATGCTACTTAGATTCTTTTTTAATATTCTAGAGCGATACCTGAAACCCATCAGGTTAGTTCAGCACCTGCTAAACCTGTGTTACATCTTGCCCCATTATTCTTCAGAACATTCTCTAAAGCTCTGCATAGCATTGAAATCACAATTATTAGCATCTGTTTGTCTAGACCTATAGCTGGATTGTGTTCTGGCATAAATTAAGGCCCTCATTGAAATGTTGCAAGTAGAGACAGTATAATCTATTTCAAAGTAGACATTTATAATAAATAATAATAAAGATTCCATTTTGTTTTCTGGTCAGGTTTCCTGGGCTGTGCCTCAGTTCCACCATTGTTCTCTTTTTTCTGCCTTTCTTGCCTCTCTTTTCATAGAGCATGTATTTGTATCCCATTTGCTTAGCAAATCTCTTTATTTAACTTTTATTTCAGACCTTCAACTTTTGTAATCCCAGGAGTAGGTGTTTTCTTAATTTATATTTTCATAATTATGCAAAAAAGGTTATGTCATCATTTAAGCATAAAACAAAAGTGAAAGGGAATTTTTCCAATGTTATTTATTTATTTATAGCTGGTACTACTTTCTATACTCTAACAGCAAAAGCATTATAAATGGTATTGTCATTCTTAGCCTGCTTGGGAAGAGGAGGTGAATGTTATCATATAACAAGTATACGTGGGCTGTTATAGCTATCACTCAGATCAAAGCCTGCTGCATTTTTTTTATAGGGAAAGAATGCAGCAATATATCACTTGTCCAGTCTAGTTAATGTTTTGTGCCTTTTTTCTAAGAGTGGAGTTTGTGAACTGGCTAGCTTTGACAGTTCGAGGTACTTGGTACTTTTCATTTCTAGATCATTGACTCAAGTACAGCACGTATTTGATGAAAATTGACCAAAAGTTGAATCTGGAGGATGACTGGTGGCTGAAGTATGTTTAAAAAAGGTTGATTTCAGCTCACCTGATAGTAGACAGATGCCAATAACAAAAAAACACCCCATATATCTTAACCCTGCACTAGCAAACATTCTAACTAGGAAGACTCAGAAATTATTGGAGAATGTATCTACCTTTGGATGACTTCAACACTGGACTCCTAACTTTAGGTATCTAATACTTAATTCCAGAACTGGAATTTACCTAGACATGCCTCACAAAGCTCTGAAAATAGGGTTGTCAATATCGAATATCATGCACCCAGAAAGTGAGCTATTTTCTGAAGAATATCTGCTTGCTCCTGAAGGGACTGTCCTTGCAGATTGGATATGTGATGGAGATGGGTGCAGTGTGAGTATGTTGAGAGAGCTGATGCATTTTGGCAGAGCTGTGTGGTAGAGCCAAAGGTCAAATTTGATGGTTTATGTCTCCCTTGGAAAGTATAGCAGTCTCTTCTCATTCCCACTCCACCTTAGCATTTGAATCCTATTGAATTAGTAAAGAGAATTAACCTAGTATTCGACACTTCTGTCCTTAAGTTTCCAAGAAATTTAGTCTCCAGTGACTATGGTTTTGCTTTGTCTGCCATTTTCTAGTGACAGATTAGCTTGCAATTCCCAATTAACATAATGAGTTGTTTAAGATAAAAATAGTCCTCCTTCTCTGTTCCACTCTTCAATTTGGATAATCTGATTTTTAACTTGCATTCTCTTTTAAAGAACAAATTTGTGTCTTATAGCAATGGATGGCTGACCCCTCCATCCTTCCAGGGCTACATTAGTATTGTTGCTTTTAAAAACACAATGACGAGCAAACCAGCCTTGGCACTACAGTAGCAGGTCGTACACTCACATACTGCACTGCACGTTTGCATAACACAAGTAAAGGAACGTTTTTACAACATGTCCAAGTTCTGGAGTTAAATTCACATTCTTTTAGGGCTGGTAGTAATGATGACATACCTGATTGTTGCATTTCTCTCTCCTCCAAGAAACAGAACTTTTTCAAAGACAATCAATATATTCAGAAATTTTACTTTAGTTTCAAGTGTCACCATGATTCCTATTGGCATGATGTGTACCAGCTGAATCTTAGACCAACAGAAACCCAATTCTGGAGCCTATTTTGATGAACTAGTTTCACTGAGAAACAGTATTTCAAGAAACAAAGCCTTTAATGGATTGAATTTAATGCTTTGCTTCAGTTGGAATATTTTTTTACACTAGTACATTTCATTTTGATATCTGGAAGCAAAAATTTATTTTCCCATCAAAATAATTTCCTTATGAAATTACACTGCTAATCTGCTCACCTGTTTATCAATCCTCCTCCCTAATAACTTTGAAACCCATTCTTCAGTTTCGACAAAGGTTAGCCAAAGGCTAATGTCTTAAAAATATCAAACTCCCAGAAGTATTCTAAAGATGAGTAGCTCAATAAAAAAGAGGGCATTAGCTAGTGATCCCACTGAGGGAAATACAGGAGATTCAGTGCTTAGCAGCACTTGGCTGCCCACATCAGCACAAATCTCATTTCAGATATGCTGCACTGCCTGCCATTTCTTGATCATTTGTCATGCTAAATAAAGCTAGCTGGAGAGCATGGGAAAAAGGTGAAGTAGTTCTGTATGTATCTCTGTATGTGTGTCATTATATATATATATATACATGTATACATATATATATATATATATATATATATATATATATAAGTGTAGGGAAAGTGGAATGAAGCCAGGAGCCTTGTAAGACAGAGGGTGTAAGAGACATTTGAGACATGTGAGAAGCATGGCAGTTTGGAAGGGTCAAGGGTGTGAAGGGAGCTGGAAGTACTAGTGCAGGATCTGCGGTCAAGACAGACAGGTATCACAGACAGAAAGTGCAGGGGTGTAAGAGAAAGAAGTTATTGCTACAGAGGTGTCATGGGGCTGTGGCAAATGAGCTGGTGTGTTGTAGTCTGGCCATGTAGGAGAAGGACACGTGCTGTTCATTGAAAGCCAGGCTTCACTGGTTGCTTGTACCACTCATGCAACATCAGTCTCATTTAAAACTGATCAATGAAGAGGTTATTCAAATATCTAAATAACTGAAATATTTTGGTTTAACTTTAAAGAAAATGATACATTAGGAAGTAGTGGGTACCCCCTTTTTCAAAAGAAACTGTAAAAATTCTGTTTCAGTTCAGCCCCAGACTATTTTTTCCACTGCTTGCTTCAGCCACTGAACTGAAAAATTGGTTATTTACCTAATAGTTATACTTAAAAATATTTGCAATGCAGGCATGGTCAATACCTTTCACTCAGAGCTTTCCTGGGGGGGGGGCAGCTCACAAAATGTGCAGGGGAACTGGCACTGCCTATTAAGTTCTGACTGATAAGATCTCAGGCTCTGCTGTGGAGAATTTGTTCCCTTGTTCAGCCAAAGATAAACAAGGTAGAACCAACCACCCTGCCTCTGCTGATGATAATCTTCCTAGGAGATACTATCATTTCAGCAGCTGCTGTGAGAAACTTTTCTGAAGGTCGGCGCATACTAAATAATCAATTCTTATCTACAGATCACAATTCAAATGGGCCACGTGCTACCAGGGCTTATGCTACTGGGTTCGTGAGATAAAGTCCACAATAGTGATTGAAGCCATGATGTTTGATGCAGCTCACAAACTAAAAGGGCCATGGGCCATGCCTGAGGAACTTCTTTTAGCTTCCAGAAAATAGATACTAACTATTTTTAATACGAAGTAGGCAAGCAGTGCCTACAGTATAAGTGGTTTGTAGATAAGCAAAAAGCTGTATTCACAAATACTGTCAGTCAAAGTTTTGCAGCAATTTCCTTTAAAGAGAAAAAGATAGAGAAGAGCTGGTCTAGGATTCAGCATTTTGAAGATGCAGCATTTCTCTTGCTAAGGCTGAGGAAAACATGGAATAAAAGCAAGTCCCATTAGCATGCAGACTTGCCAGCACTGCACCCCCAGAGTGTGCTGTGTCTGGCAGCTCCATCCAGGCTCCAGTCACCTTTTAGGCTGAATCCACATCCAGCATCTCCAACAGAGAGAGTGTGACATGACTGGATTTTGCCAGCAGAGTGGGTATCCAGGGTAGATGTCCATCACCTGATTTCTTCTGCACCTGCAAAAAGCTACTACAGTCCTCACAGCAGTGTGATCAAGATCTGAATCAAGCCTGTAATCTTTGTTCTAATGTAAATGTGAAGACAGTTTTCTTCTTCTGAAAAAAAACTTCATTATACTCTGTCTCGTTGACTAATCTAGAGATTGACCTGGAGTCAGATTATAACTCCCAGTTCAAGGTATCTAAAAAAAAGATGGGTAGAATGCAAAGTTGTTGGTACAACGGAAAAATCTTCTTAATTCAATTACTTCCTATGCTGAGGCAGTTTCAGGAGAGCGTTATGTAGATCTGTACTTAGCCTGCAGTGGCATATTCTTCCATTCACCTTCCTCCCTGAGCTTGGGTGGGAAGGAGGTTGCAGTAGCGCTGTGGCAACGCAGTGGAGTTTGGAGATGCTGGACCATGAGGGACACTGCTTGCTCCAGACCTGGAGGCAACTGCAGCAGTATGGCTCTCTACCAGCCCGGAGGCAACATGGCTCAGCACAAAGTTGAGCTGACACAGCCATTTAGGGTTTAGGACTCAGCTAATATCCACACAGCACCTTGTGCCAAGTGAATGTGCTTTCTGCTGCTGGTCTGGTCTCTGCATCTCAATTTCTGTGAGTTTCTCTCCTCTGGATGTTGCTGACATGCTGTTTCCATCTGGGAAGGAGCATTTCAGGTATTTTTTTCTTTGGCCACGTGTATATCACCTAAAACAGAGCATGGTGCCCATATCCCCTAATCTCACAGTAGCCCACACAGACACAGGGCAGAGCCTGGCTCAGATCTTCACAGCCTTATAGATGCATAATTGCAGTACTGACTGAGCTAAGAAACCCTGTTGACAGTGCAAGATTTATGGGCTTGGGTGGAAAATTAACCATCTGTCACGGCTGCATCATTCCTTTCAGATGCAGGCAGCTGCGCAGGGTCCTCTGAGTTGTGGCATTTTGTGTGATGAACAAACATTAAGTGTCCTCCAGCATCGCTGCCTGGGCTGCCTCATCAAGAGCTTGTCTAGCCCTCTGCAATCAAAATACAGTTAGGTGCAGGAAAGGGAGAAATAGTTCAGTGCTGAAGTAACTACACTTGCCTGGATTCAAAATGAACACTATTTTTGCTCAAAAGCAGAACAGCAGGAAGCTGGAAACAGTCCTTGCCTTAAGGCCAGAGCAGAGGAGCAGACAGTCAGAAGACTTTTTCTATTTCTGTATGACTTTGGCCAAAGCATATAACTGCTCCATGCCTTAGTTTCCTCTGAGGTTTCAGCACTATTTGCTTGCCTCCAGCATCTTCAGTAAGGATTTTTTGGTTAACACTTCTGAAATGGTTGGAGTTCCTCCTGAGGAAGAGATAATAAAAGTGCCTACTACTGTACAAAACAATTTGCTGAACATAACTCATCAAATGGAGGAAGTTGAAAAGAGATGCTGTTTTGTTCAGACAGCATAAGGGAGAGTCAAAGAGGGAACAGCACAAATCTCATCCTGCTCAGAGGGACAAGGCCAGGCTGTGTTGCAGGTGTCATGTCTGCATAGCATGGCTGTACATCCCAAACTGGCCTGTGCTTCTCCAGCAAACACAAGGGATGAGGTGTGTCTGTATATATAGCAAGCAGGGCAGAACATGACAAGAGCACAGAGATGCCAGTGGGGGACAAGGTGACACCTGCTTCTCATGGTGTTGAGTGGCTCAGCAAGTGGCTGCCATACTCCCAGCTGCCAGGTGGGACCAAGCAAAAGCTGAGGCTGCTCTCATTAATGCCACACTCTCATTAACCCCGTGCCAGGCTCCTCTGCACTCCAGTCAGCTTGGGGCTTTTGCTTTTTCACTTATGCAAGCAGTAACCCCCGAATCTGTACTGTGCAGGGAAAAAACTCTGTGTCTCATTGATCAGCAGGTTAAGGAGGACCCATTTGCATTGACTGCCATGAAAAACTTCTGCTGGTGTTGCAACTGTTCTGGCTTATCTGATGGAGATCAGGAGTAAGAAGTGTTCACCAAGATACATAGAAATAAAACTCATGCAGTTGCTTTTATAACTCAGTCTTTGTTTGCCACAGACGTTCATATCAGCAATTGGCTAACTCATCAAATTCCAAGAAAGAGAAAGTTTGACCAAAAAACGTTGCATGTCATGTAGAGGTTTTCTCTGTATGGCTTCACCTCGTTAGTTAGAGATCTTTGATTTTTTTTTTTCTTCTTTTTCCAAAACTTTCAGATACTTGATCAGAAACAAGAAACATGCCATAGGAAGTTAGGAACCATCCTCCCAGAAAACATAAAAGCAGCAAGCAGAAGTTGGAGCAGCTCATAATAGCACAAGTGGAATAAGCAGGCTGAGCTCCAAACAGCAAACATGTGGAAGTCAAACCCCCCAACCACAGAAACCACCAGCAGAAATCATGGAGCAAAATTCAGTGAATAAAACATTTGCTTGGAGAAGTTTTCCCTGCTCTCTCAATTGAATATAAAGTAGTTTCCATGCAGTTTTCCAGCAAGTGTTTTGTCCAAGACAGCAAGAGGTCAGTTTGTCAGGCAGAGAAATGAATGAGTTTCTCCACAAGCAGCTGGTTCTGCCCTTGGATCAGTCAGGGATGAGTTGCAATGTGCAATGTGTTGTTGTACTACCTTCCTAGTACCACCCAGACTGCTTTGGCAGGACTGCTTTGGCCAGGAGCCAGAAAAAATGCTTCTGTCTTCAGCAGATGGGTCTTTCCATTGTTGTGAGGCTGTCATAGTAAAGGAAGTGAATTGACAATTTTAGGACATGTTCTAAACAGAATGCTGCCATGTCTGTCAGGAGGTGCCTCCAGCCCTGGTGGTTCTCATGCTCTGTTGGTGAACTGACAGGCACCTCTCACCAAAGGACTTCCCTCCAAACATATTTGCCTGGATTTCACTGCAGGCTGACTCCATGGGTAACATTTTAGTAGCACTGGAAGATTCAAGATTTAAGGAGCTGAAGTAGCATTACAATATGTGTCATTCTACCCACATCTCCTTAAATAACAAAAAAGTATTAATTGGTTAGAAACATGAAGCATGGAAGTGCGGCTTTTCATCTGAACTATTATGATGATCACTTTGGGAAGGGAAAACGAGGCTTTTCCCTAACACAGTGGCAGCACAAAAGTAAGATTTTTATTCTAGTAGGTGAAAGTAGGAATATCAGATTGTCAGTCTGTTTATCTTTTGTATACATGCTTTCATTCTCCGTTAGAATATAGTCTCCCTTAGCAATGAATGTGTTGTGGCACAGGCAGGTGTTATAGCAGCTCTCCTGAATGCTCTTACTAATGATGTGCATTTTGTGGGGGCTGATCCAACAGCTCATCACTGCCACATGAGGAAGGTTCAGTTGCCTTGCCCACTTTGAGCGTCTGCTCCCAGGCACAAGCTCCATCCTCCTGCCTTCTGGCTGCTGGGCAACATGTTGGAGCTCACAGAGCAAAAAAAGTGAATACATTTGTGTTTTCCCAGTGATTAGATCAGCTCACAGAAATACCCCAGAAACTCCAGCATCCCTTGGACAGTTGTTGCACAACACATGGTTTGCAGGTTCAGGAGGAGAAGGGGGAGGGAGAGCCAAACCTCCTCTTGATGTCAACAAGATGTTGGATTGGTGTGGCTGTTTGCTGACCTTGAAAGTATCTCAGACCCTTGGGAAAGACTTGCATCCTGAAGTGATCTGTACACATTGAAAAGGAGATGTCAGCCAGCTGTGTGATTTCATCTGGGACACCATTAGAAGAGGGTTTTCCACTCAGGTAACTTCACAGAAGCCTTCCAGTATTGGCACCTGCTTGCATTAAACACTGTATTCACTGTAGTTCACTGCAGTGCCAATGTGTGAATGAAACTGGGTCATGCTTCTGCAAGATCTAAATAAGGCATTAGCATGTCCATCAGCTTTTGAGGATGTGATACATTTTGCAAAAGCTGTCCGTTACGAACCAGTGACAGGTACATTGTTATTTCCGTAGCTGGGGGCGAGGGATGTCTCATATGCAAACCTGCAACATCTGCCTGGTTTGGGGATTTACCATCCTTTTCTTAAAATGAGTAAACTGTAGATGAATCTTGGAGACATTCACTTGAATTCCTCAAAGCGAGTCAGTAATTACTAAGAACTAATCCCATTTAATTCTATGAATTGTAAAACACTTTTCAGCGTCATGGAACTGATAGTCTGATCCACCTGGGAGCTGATGAAACTTAGCAGCAACAAACCTTTTGTTTCTGAGACACATTGCCATGTCTTAGAAAGTACATGAGTCCAAGTGCCTTATGCCCCTGAAACTAAGGCTTACTTTACCAGAGCGGGAGCAGAATAAGGCACTGGTTTCTCTTGGGTACGAGGAGCCTTAAAGCCTTTCACAGAGTGGGATCAGCCTCACAGGAATGTGAGTCTACTCTGCCAAAGCCACTAGAAGCCTTGTTACTGACCTCAAGGAGGGCTGCTTCAGGCCAGCATCAATTTCACCATAAAAAAAAAAGGAGAATTAGACCATGTAATAAAAGCACCATTATCTTTTGCAGTGAGGGCATCCATGCAGGAATTAAGTGTGCTTTTTAACCACATCTTCAGCTAAATCCCCTCATCTTTCCTCAACATCTGCCTTTAGTTATGCCCACCTGAGCACAGCCATTTCATGTTGGCACCACAAAATGTAATGGAGCTGGTTTCCAAAAATATCTGGTGTCTCCCTGGCAGCCTTACAATAATATATATTCCTGTATTTAACCTTCCATGATTGAACAAGGAAAACTGGAATACATGTAGGGGAGTATTTACAGACAGTTTAGGACTCATGGTTATGATTTTGGAGTTATATACATGGGGGGTTTTTTCCCCTCTGTGTTTAAAAAAGAAGCATATAACAACAGTACAATATTATTACACATTGTAATTACATAGCCTAATTACATGATTATGTGTCTTTACACTAATTACACAATTAAAAACCATTACAGAAATGCTGTGAATGTATTTGAATCAATTAAAGTATTTTTAAACCCACTGAGGCAACAGACTAACAAAAAAACATTGAAGGGTAGCACAACAACCACTGAAATACATGGTATGATGTAGGACTCATTGGGTCCTCTGAGAAACCCCTTAGTGATGTTTTACTCTCAGATGAATAGGAATGTGGAACATCACTGGTAACTGTTGAAAAGAACCATTTTGTTCTCCATATATCTGGAGCAGAATTTTGTAACACCTTTAAGCATGGTTGTTCTAGACTGAAGATTTATAGCCAAGATCTGGTGTTGGTGTCTTGAGAACCTGGAAAAGACATGTGGTTAATGGTGAGTCAAGCTGCTGATTCACAGTTCCAATTGTGCACATGTACAAAGGGCAGGGTGATTACAGAGCAGGGCTGTACCAAGAGATCTGGACAGAAGACAGACATCCTGTGGAATTCAGTGGCACCAGGGAAGATGGGGGAGACAGAGACAAGGCTGGGCTGGGGTGCTGGTGACAATTCTGCTGCAGTCAGATTTACCAGGGGAAGATGCTGGAGGCCATCACCCAGCAACAGAGTATGAGGACAGGTATGCACATACATCCTTTCTGTCATGGGGCGTCTAGGTGCCTTACAGTGGGGAACATGGCTGCCTTCATGCTCTATTGAGGAGGGTCTGCAGAAGATGTGAGGATGTCCCTACTGCTGTTAACAAGAGGCACTGGAGCTGAGTCTTCCATGAAAAATCCCATTTTCCAGAGAACACCTGGTAGTCTATTGGTGGGAAAATGCAGATAAATCTGTTTCTATGAGGCATGCTTCTGCTCTTTGGAAGCAGAGACTTAATTTCTCAAGTCTGTCAATGTAATATTTTCTGTAAGCACTAAACTCACCTGAGAATGTTCTAAGCCCTAGGACATTTCCGAAGTGAAAGGGAATGTGACTGGCTCATTTATCTCAAACCTTGCCAAGGAACAGTCTCATTATGATCACTAGCATAGACAATGCATAGAAAACAATAATTTATTTGGTTTGTCTATATCTTGCTTTATTTCTGTCTGAGCACTAAGGGATATTTATGTCCTGACAGGATTTGTGTGTAGATTAACAGCAGATCAGTAGTCTAATTAATGCAGAATTAGTCATAGGCTTCCAGCCCTGCCAGCAGTGAATGAGTAGGTATTTTTCTGGCAGGAGCCTTCTTTGGGGAATCCCACTCCCAGACTTTACGGTTCCTCTTTGTCTATGAAAGCAAGAACATTATTTAGGCTTTGATAAATGATGTCTCCTACCTGCAGCATAACCGTTAGAAACTCAGCAGATGTGTTTCTTCAGATATATAACCCTTTCAAGCTCCTTCTTATCCTGAAGGCACAATAAAACCTTCACACAAGATAAAGGTAGTGAGTCTAACTTCCCTGCTTTTGTTCATCTTCATGTAAATTTGTTCTGTTTGCAGTTCATTTTATAGTTTCATTCTTCCTTCATTCCATATGGTTATTTTAAAATATCTCTATCGGTGTCTCCCTGTATATATCTTTCACTCCATCTGGGCTTTACTTTTACTTTCCTGAGCAGCAGGGCTGCTCTGTTCAAGAAGCTGTTCCTTTTTCCTCTTCATTTCTCACAGTTCAATCACATTTTAATAAACTTCAGAAGATAATCTTGTATTTTTCTCTCAGTGACTAAGGTACATCCACCATAAGTTCAGGCAAGGCTAAGACAGCAGTACCCAACATGGTATAGATCTAGAGCCCATATGCTGGTTCCAAGAATATCACACCAGTGAGCCGAATACAGCTGTGTCTCTCTTGGCCAACGCTTCAGACAACCATCAGGATCAGCTCTGTTTCTTTACCTGCTTCACCTGAACAGAGACACAAGCAAACTCCACCTAAATGGGCCAGAGCTAGCTTCAGGCAAGCTTGTAGTGGCACAGTAAAGCAAAAGTAGCTGCACAGGCTAAATGTATCCATAAATAAATGCATTTGGATGACAGTGGTGAATGATGCCTACATCATTGCATCTGCCACTGCTGTAAATCTTGCTGGATAGCAGAAACTCCACAGCTGTCCTTGTTAATCCTTGACTACAAGCTGCAATCACGTTACCAGATAGTTGCAACATAGACATATCTTAATTTGATTTTGTCTCGCATCTCCAGTATGTCTCTTCTGCAATAGAGGGGCCAGTGACCACACAGCCACTAGCACAGTTTGGATGGGATTCAGATCCATAAGATGACACCTGTACATAGATGCTACAAGTGTGAGGTACCTAAGATGTTGTGTCAAGGGAAATACAGTCATTGCTTGTCAATGGAGACCAGAGTGCAGATTGGATGCACATCACGTGCCCACTACCATTTGAGATTCCCAATAGATACAAAATATCCACAGTGGTCTGGGGATGAACTACCATCTGAAAATACCTAGTTTTATCCAGTGCCTTTTAAAGGATCCTGGAGGGCTCATTTTGATTAGATTCCTGGGTTTTAAAACAATTAATGAACACTACAGCCTTTCTCTTGGTGTATGTGAAACTGAAATACAAAAGCATATCACCCAACTCATCCAACAGAGAAGGGCAAAGGCACCTTCCACATCTAATTTGGCCTCCCTGACTACAACTGTGTTAAAGAAATGTACACAAACAAGGACTGAAGCATTATCCCCAGCTGTCCAGGCTGTTAGCATACTGTTGGTGCATTCCCTAGCCTGCTCCAGACTCACTCTTGATAGTAAATGTCTGGGACAAGGTTTGGGAAATAACATGGTCCAGAGCTGTCAGGCACTAGGGAGGTGGTCATTTTGGATGGAGGGGACTGGGGAGGGGCAGGGCTGGGGAGACAAGCATAGATGCACACCATGCTGTGCTGCTTGGCTTTAGGACTAGAGAGGAAGATGTGTGTCCTGTTTTCATTTGCTGATGTAGATGTAATCCCAGGCCCCAGCATGAAGCCCTGCTCTGATAGGATGTGTGAATGTTCCATACACTGCAGTAGTCTCTGCAGGGGCTTTTCCTGCTCTCTCTGCTGTTTCATTACCCATCCCAACAACTTCTGGCAAATCTTCCTCCACATCCTCTTGTATCACTCCTGCCCAGTCAATGGAAAGAGAAGATTTTCATTGCAGCTCTAGCTCACCACAGTAAATGCACGTAGCAGGTAGTCTAAATTCATCCCTCCTGCTGGAATTTACTTTTGTTTACTTAAATAACAGCACAATGTAAGTCTTAATCTGAAATTCCTCTTGACCTTTGCAGTTTCCAGTCTCTTTTCCTCAACAGGGCTCCCAATGAGCTGAAGAAAATAGTTAGCCTTTTGGGCAAGGACAAGAGGCACTGAAAACCATAAATTATTAGGTATGTTTAGCAGGCTGGCCTGGATTTAGAAAAAAATGTGACAAGTAGTTAGAAATTAAGCCAAAGAGCCAGATTTTCTGGTTGCCTCTGCCTCAGTGAAAGACAAAAACATTTCACAAACATAATGACATGTGGAAAACAAGTTAAATTAGGCATTAAATACATCTGGCAATATATAGTTACAAAGAAAATTGAAAAATGAGAGATTTCATATGACAGTTCTTCAAATGAGAAATGCAGCACTTCATTTGGGGATTCCTGTTTGCTGTGGAGTTTTCCTAGGGGCAGGAGAGGGAGCAGGGGAGCTCGTAACACCTTGCATCTATAAGCAACCTGCATCCCTTATGCAAACTAAATTCCCAGAGCTATTTTTTTAAATAAAGAGAGTAGGACCTTTCCTTAAATATTTGCCCTCTGCTGAGTCATCAGTGCTGGAGGATGAGGTCGACTACTCAGCTCAGATGCAGCAATAGGATTAACACCCACTCTGTGGCTGCTCTCCTGCTGCCTGCTCATCCATCAATGTCAGTTTTGCTTTTCCCCCAAAATTAGATTAATCTGTCATTCTAGAAGTGATAGCTCAAATTATTTTCATACAGTATTGCTGCAAAGGAAATGTCTGAAGAACTTCTTTCTCCACTGACTTACTGTACTCCTTTGCTCTGCTTAGTTGGCAGTGACTACAACAGGCTGAGACCAGACCAGATCTGTGTGGTTGCACTGATTTAATTAAAACCAGCCTCTTGCCTTTTTTAGATTCTGAGCACCCCAATACAATTTCTTCAAAGGTTAGATTGTGCCATATTATGTGTCTATAACTAGGCCAGATAGCAAGATGAACAGCTAAACCCCCCTCCCCATAACTTTACAAGGCAGACTTCCTTCCTGGCATCACAGCAATCAAATTCCAGAGAAATTGCCCCACGATGTATCTGATCTACTAACTAAGGTGATTTAATACAGCCCTAATGGATTTATCCTATGTCAGTAGGCAAATAATGTGAAAAGTTCTGGCATCTCAGTAACTTGTGAATAATTTGTTTACATCTTGGTTATGTAACTAAATTAGGAAAATAAGTTCCTCAAACCACATGTCTGGCTCTTGAGTTCTTGAGTTTGGTTTCAATAGGCTACCTTGAGGAAGGTTTCCATCCACTCCACTGCATGTGATGTGTTTTCTCAGTGTGCAACTCTTGTAGAAAGCTCCAGATGGCTGAATGCTCCCCAGGAAATTTGGTACTTGAACAAGCAGATCATTAAATCTCACAACAGACATCATCGAAACGGGTTGACAACGGAGACCAGCCCACTGCTGACCTTTCTGCTTTTCACTGCTTTTCATGGCTCAACAAGTGTGTCATATGCACAGTTCATAGACAACATTGCTTCTAAACACAATGAAAAATGTACAAGAAGTGAAAAAAATTACAAGCAGAGACAATTTTTGCTTGTTGGGACTCTTGCCAACCTTGATACAAGCATTGCTGATTTATCTCTTTTCCCCAAATATTTTTTTTCCTGAAGAAACAGAAGAAAAACTTTCATTACTCTTTCTAAATAAACATAAAATCAGGGGGATGATGCTGTGTGGGAACAGCAAAATAAAATCAAGTTTTACTTTCTATTAGAAAAACAAGTAATGACTTCAGGAAGAAAAAGAGTTTTCCTAAGCTCTAACTAATTTCAATAACATCAACTATTTCATGTTAGAAATCACAGAATCACAGAATGTTAGGAGTTGGAAGGGACCTTGAAAGACCATCTAGTTCAATACCTCTGCCAGAGCAGGATTCCCTAGACCAGGTGCATTCCTTGCAGATAGAAAGATTATTTTTGATGGTGAAAAACAAAGACTGGTTACAAATCATGACTGATTTACTGTAACAAATGATTTTATTTTTTAGACAAAAAAATTTACATTTAAATTTAGTTCACAATATTTTTATTGATTTTAATCCATTCACATACAAAACCTAACAGCCATATAGAGGAATATGCACCAAGTTTAGACACCTCAGTTTTATCTTTATGTCTGTATTCTATTATTAATGTACATAATCATTTTGATTTTCTTCTAATCTGTCAGCATTCAGGAGAAAATGTGCTGGAATGCAAAAATTCTCCACAATTTGCAGGCAACAAACAACAAGATTTTCTTGACATTAATTTGGAAAGGAGGAAACATCTCTAAATAAATTTTTAATAACCAAAGGGCCAATGCTTAGTTTGATTCCCTGTCATTCCTCAGCCTGAAGTGAAGCACAAGTAGACCCAAGTATTCATAAGCCTGATCCAGCACTTCATATTCCACGAAAACAACAAAAAAAACACCCCACTTTGTGCTTTCTCCAACCCAAAGCTCTAAAAAAAAAATGCAGAAGAACATTTTGCTCATGGAGGTCAAACTAGTAGATCCCAATCCACAGAAGTAAACTTGAGGCGTTTGGGAGTTGGGGATTTACAGATGCTGGCAGCCTGTTCTCAAAGGCTGCTTCCCGATCAGTCTAAAATGAGCATCCAGGGTCTCAGCCTTGCCCCTGAGAGGCAAAGCAGTCCCACATCCCCACCAAAAGAAAAAAATAATTCATATGCTTAAAAAAATATAGGCATATCTACTCCAAAAAGAGAATTGGAATAAGGCATTATTTAATGTGAGAAGTACGTAAGAAAATGCAACTGCTTTGCATTGGTCAGACACAGAAATTTTTCTGTTAGTGTAAGTTATGCTGGTAAAGAAACAGAGGGGAGGAGGAAAGCTACAGGAGGGCCTGACTGTGGGAAGGGACATTTAGATGGCTGCCATCTCTAGATTTCACATCTTCAACAAACTCGCCTGTGCCTGGAGCCATGCAGTGAGGAGGCTGCAGGTAGACTGAAATGTCTGATCTCCCTTGGGGTACAATCCTATTACCTCAGTTTAGAAGAAGGTGCCATAGCGTAGAGGAGACTGAAGTGTTGGGTTTATGACATGGTTCTGTAGGACTTTGGTTTCTCTGTGCCTTAGGCTTGTCTGCTCAGCTCTGCTGTTATGGAAGAAATACATGTTCCTGAAGTCTTACAGTCCACTGCTCTCCCTGGAAAGCTCCTTTCCTTTCCATCTCTTGCTCTCAAGAGGTGAGCAAGTGAGTTTCATGTTTCATCTTGGAAAAAGGGGTTGGTAACACTGCGAGAGAGATGAGAAGCCACTGACCCATAGGGGAGCCTTGAGGAGGTGATGGGGCAAGGAGCATAGGGAAGAAATGAGTTGATGTTAATGGGACCAGGGACCTGCTGGTAACATAGTAAACAGGAGGAGAAAAAACTGAATCAAGCTGCAACTTGCTGCCCAACAGAGGGAGAAACACATGGTCTCTTTGAAGAAGGCATTTTATTGTTGCTTTGTTATGTGCTAAACGAAAGGCAACATTCAGCAATCTGATGTAGTGAAAGATGTCCCTGCCCACAGCAGCAGGGTTGGACTAGATGATCTTCGAAGGTCCATTCCAACCTAAACCCTTATGACTTCAGGGTTTACAAGTCCTTTGCTGATGATGGGCTAGGCCATGTCTTCACACTAAGATCTATGGTGTTATGGTTTCATCCCACGGGTACTACCAGGCTCCATGTTGGGAGAGCAGGGTGAGGGAGTGAGCCACCAGCTGTCACTGCTGCAGGGGCAGATGCTGTAGCATGACTGATCATGGTCATGTGCAGATCTGACATATCCCTGGCCAGAGCTGCAAGAGTCCCTCCCACTTCTCCTCACTTGAAATCCTCTCATTGCTCCGTAAATGAACTTGGAGTGTTGCAGTGAACAGAAATCACTCGCAGCAGCAACTTCACTGGGGCTCTGCCACCCTGCCTGTTTGCAAATCTAGATTTTATGAAGCCTGATCACTTCAGTGAACAACCTTTTGACCCTTGTGTCCATCTATCACACCAAGCAATGTGTTTGCCGACAGGAATATCCGGTTGGACAGTCAATGATTTTATAAGCTTTTCTTCCTACACAGAGTTTATTGATTTTCTCTTTTACTGAGAGCAAAAGAGTATTGTCAGAGTAGGTGTTCTGCAGCTTTTGCATCCTTTCGTCAAGTATTCTTTGTTTTATTTCTGTCTGTATGATTTCCATCATCCCTTATTGCCACAGATATGCTTCCTGTCATCTCTGTGCCCTGAAGCATCTGATTTTCTTTTCAGTTGCACCTTGATTAATGTCTTCATAAATTTTGCTTTCTTCTGCTTTACTGTGAAGTGGTGGCCCCAGAAGGCTATTTTCTGTGAAAATCATTGGGGTTTATGTTTGGATTTTTTTTTGTAATTGTCATTAAATATCTGCTTCTCCATTTCTCTTTGTCAATTTCAGGTATTTTATCCAGACTCTCTATTGATGTTCTTGATTTTACAAGTTAAAGTTTTGTTTAATTGTTGTTATGTCAGATGATTTAAATGTTCATCTCTACCAGTCAGAATGCTATGCTTTCAGCTGCCTGCAGATGTGGACTTTGGGTCTAATTTGCCCCTCACTTCTGATCCTTTAATTAGGACAATTATAGAGAAGTCGATGGATTATACCACAACAGAGACTGCAATCAAGCCTTTTAGTTTTCTGTCAAATAACTCATTCTCCATCCTTTTGAAGACATGTAACAGACTCATTAGTTTTACCATCCTGCCCTCTCTGCCTTCTTTAAAGATAATTTTTAAAAAATCAAGAAATATTTCTGTGCTTAACCACACATTAGTGAGTGATTCTGCTGAAGAAAGAGCTCTTTCCCTTGTAACTGTTGCATCCCAGGAGCAGCTACAGCAGCTGCTTTCCCTGGAAAGTCATAGGAAGAAAATATGGGAGGGGTCTTGGAAGAAGGAGCATGGGCTGGGAAAAGAGAAGAGTCTTAAACTTCTTATAGTATTTTCATGAGACCAGGCAATTGCCTGCTGAGCATCCATGGGTGATCTGCAGCTTGTCAGTGGAGGTAACTGTTTGGGAACCATTCATGAGTTGGAGGAAAGTTACTTTCTCCAAGGGCTGAATCCTCATGGGTCCCAAACATGCAGTCTGGGATAAGGCAAGGCACTGCAAATTCAATAACCCTCCATATGTGTTTTTTCTCTAAGGGCTGCTCCACCATTGCTAGCACTGTTCAGATTTTTGCTCTTCTATAGTAAGTATATGGAGATTTTGATAATTTCTTTAATCACTGAATAAAGGACTCTTCATCCTGAAAAAGTCTAGAAGCACCATTATAGGGTGTTAGCATTCCCTTCTTATTTCCAGCCTAGCTCTCCTCTGGGTAAACAGAGACATTTTGTCAAAGATAAATTTTAAGATTCCATGATTCAGTCACCTTCCTGTTGCAAAGCCAAGTGTGGGAGTTAATTTTTGCCAGCATCTCGCCATGAGACTGACAAAGGATTAAAAAATAGCTACGGTCAGCTTCAAAGAAAGTGGGGATTATTGTTTTTCTGCAGGTGACATCATATGCACCTTATTTTGAGTGTTTCAGCCCTGTTGAGTTCAATCCTGCCATAGACTGAAAATATTAGAATTGTATTGGAAACCATATGCTATACACAGAGGCACAGCCACAGCACAGCGTGGCTAGGCCAGGTTGTAGGGCTGACTCACAGACAGAGTGTGCATAGCTGAGTTCACCAACTAAGCAAGGGTGAAGCTCTCTAATAGGCATTTGAAGGATACTGTCTCTCCACTGGATAAAAATACTAATTCTTTATCTCTGTGGAAGATGAGGAGATGGAGAGAAAGGTATGGAGAGGATACTTATTTCAGTTAAGAAAAAATATTGTGTTTCAGACAAACAGCTTTCTCAGAATGAGGAGACAGGTTGTTCTCCCATACAATCCACCCAAGGAATGCATCATCCACTGAAGTTATGCCATCCTGGCTCAGCACCCCAAGTTGCCTGCCCTGCCAGGGAGGGGTGCAAGCTGGCATGGTCACTCCTGCAATGCCTTGACATCCTCTCTGCTCATTAGGAAGAGTTTCAGTGAGGGCAGACAAGCAAGGAGTTCATTGTGCTGCAAGGCATTTTGGAAACACAGCCAGCCAGGCTTTTAAGAGTAAATCCTAGCACTGGTTCCTGGCATGACCATCCTGTTGGAAAGGGAGAGAGAGAAAAGAGGAGTCTCTTCTCCCTGCACAGATTCCCAGCTGGCAAGCCTCCAGATGCCCTCTGCACCTCCACATGGCTCATAGAGGGTCCCAGAGCTTGAAACTAGAAGACGCAACTAGATTTTATCATAGCTCTTGAAATCTCACCCACTTGTGCCTGTATTGGGGTGGACTGAAATGTAGCATGTGCACAGGAAAATTCTCTCTCTCAGAAAAGCATCATGACATCTTCATCAAGCACTGCGGACTCCCTTCCCTCAGCAGCTTATTTCCAGCCTCACTATTAACGTGTTTTGCCTAATTTCCTCTTCAGATATATCTGTTTTCAGATTTCAACCATTCATCCTTTTCCACCAGATTAAAGAGCTCCTTTTTCCTTCTGAAGATAGCTATTCACTGTAATCAAGACTCTTTTTTTGATAAACTATACTAATAGTGGTTTTAAATCTCTCTCTCCCCATTAGGTACCCTCTGTAGTCCTTGGCCCACTTTTGCTGTTCTCCTCTGCATCTTTCCCAGTTTTTCCGTGGATACTAAGACTGCAGATAGCACACACATCAGCCTCAGCTCCTGCCACCATCACAGCATCCCTTGTTTAGCCATCCAAGGTCTCATTAGCCTTCTCAGCTATTAGAGAACTTGGCAATTCATCTTCATCTTGTTTGGCCTGTAAGTACTTTAGAGGAAAAATAACACTTAAGTACAGCAGCCATTATTTCTTCTTCTGTGGACTTTAACTCTGTATTCGGCTGTACTTATAAGTACATTTAACATCAGATCTGCCTGACCAAGCAACATGTCTCACTCATATGGCTGCCTTCTCTTCATTACTTAAACATGACATTGATTCTTGCCCAGGCTACTGATTTTATCAGCCATGATCTAATGTAGTGTCTGCATTGCAGACAAACAATTTTAGTTCTAGGAACAATCTCTGTAGATCCCTACTAGGAACAGTCGTGTTTCATGAGGGTGGCTCATTGTCAAATGGTGCTCAGAGAAAGCAGTTCTTCATCTTTGTTTCCTATGTACATTATTAAGCCTACATAATACTATGTACTAATGTAATACCCTGCAATATCAAGTCAAACACCTTAGGAAGTATTTTATATTGCATAAGTCCACATTTATAAGCTTTTATAAGCTAAGTTGAAATCAGAGGCAGTAGCAAAATGTTTGTCTATGCTGCAGGCTTCACTGTCACTGTGTTAGTTCAGCAGCTGGAGGCAGTCTCCAACCATACTAACAGAGGGGCTGAGTGTGCTTTTTTACCCTGGCTCGCTACCTACCTCGTTAGCAGTGCAATTAGAGAGCCAGTTCAAGAGAGAAAATTCTCCCCATCAATTCACTGAGGAAGTTATGACAGTCTTAGAAACAAATGTCATTTGTTAATAAGCATTTTTCTGGGCAAACACGGGCATTTGCACATTCCACCTACCTGTAGGAGATTTTTCTTTAGGCGTGGAAGGGAGACTTGGCAATCTCCAGGGAGCTACCCAAAATCCCAGACAATACACTACAAATGTGAAGATCGATGTGGCCAGAGGAGGCAGGCTTGACTAGAAATGAGAACAGCAACCAGGGATCAAGGCTTTGTGCCATCCTGGCCCTGAGGAGGTCTCCAGGGGAGCTGTGAGATGTCCTAGCAGACTTTCATTATGCTATCCACTTGGTAAGATTTAATACAGTTAAAGGGAGGATGAACAATAACTGTCTTCCTGGGATACAAGGGTCAGAATCAGCAGGCATCCATAGAAATGCTCTTGAGTAGAAACAGCTTTCCAGTAGCCAGGAAAAGCTAAACATTTCCTCTACATTCTATGAAGAACTCAGCAGGCTTGCATTACAAATGTGTTCTGACCTTTAGATTTTCTATCATCTAGCACCGATGGTCTTTCTGCATTATATTGGTTTTCCCATCTCTCACCTCACACTGCAAGCTGCTTACTTATTCCATCCTGTTTTGTCAATGCTTAAGAAGGGTTAGATCCCTGAAAGTGGGTGCTACAGCATCATGGCATGACACTACTATCACTTTGTGAATCTAACCCACAGGGCATGAGCAGCCCCAGAGCCCTCTGCATGAGCACAGCAGTGGCAGGATAGGTCTACACTGACATTTAGATGTCAAGGTCTTTAGGACTGTTTTTTACAATCAAAACTCAGAAAAACTCCATCCTACTAACATTAAATAAATGTTTGAGTACTACTGTGTCAGCTACAGGGAAACTGGTGGGTTTTGTCTCCTCTCAAAGTCAGAAACTCCTTAGGCAACAATACAGGTTCTTAAAAACTGCTGAACTGCTGTGCTGAAACTTTAAAGAAAAAAATGCAACCTAAGGCAGAAAGAAATCACAGAAGATACCAGCTCAAATTATTAACATTGGGAGCATTTATTAGCAACTGCAAACAGGAGTGTGCAAACCACTGGGCAAATGGCACAGCAGGCTGCAGAGTACTCAGTACAGCAGCCTCCCTCCTGCAGTGGGGCAGTGGCTGCAGCAGAGCTGTGCCTGGGGGGCTCCTCCAGCACCCCACTGCTTCCTGTGCTTCCTGACTGCCAGCTATCACCTTCTGACGATGAAGCGAATTTTAGGAGTCTTTTGTTTAAAATGGTTGTTAAGTTGGAGCAATAACTTGCTTTCTGCAAAGAAATAGGTGAAGTCTAGACCTAAGGCATTCCCACTGAGCTGGATACAAGTTTTCTTTGGGTTCCTTTGAAATCTCCCTCATCTGTCATTGCAGAGTTTTTGGCTAATACTTCCTTCTTTTTCACCATTTCCTGCTGGAATAAGGACTTTTTCCCCTTTGCACATTAGTGATGCAGCTGCTCTGGTGCTGTAAAGAAGAAAGCAATGCAGGAAGCTGGTGGTGGTTACCATTTTCAGAAGGGCTTTTGGAGAACCCGGTTTGCATTGAGAAGTTTAATGCACCCTATATCATTAGGTACTTTTTAAAAACCTGGTCCCAGAATTTAGCAGAAGAGAAGGGCAATGTGCAGCTCTTCCATCCTGTGTAAGCATCCACCCAGCGCCAAGGTGACCCCCTGGCCTGTGTGTCAGTGTTGAAGGACAATCCCATCACCTCACAGCCAGTTTGTCCCTGGGTCTCTGTGGTTGTCTGTGCCATCCTGACTGGTTACCTGGCCAGTTGTGCTGGGGTGACCTTTATAACCCTGCACTGTGGAAGTTGTTCTACTTTATATAAATATCTCAGAGTTCACTGCATGGGAGAACTGAAACTGGGGCTTCCTTCTTCTGATGTGGGGAGTTGGAAAGGCTGCTTTGAGTTAGACCCTTTGGTCCAGAGCCACTGGCTGTTAAGAATAATTATATTTTCCTTCCCCTTTCTGGACACTGGTGGTACCTGTGTTATATTTTCTCTGAACGCTTTATGTTGCAATTTTTCCTTTGAAATATGCACCTTCTACAAGTCACTCTAAATTCTGATTATGTCTCTGTTTCTCTTGAGGAGAAGAGGGAACGCACTACCAGGGTCCAAATTACAGAGTTAGCTACCCAGATGCCATGCACAAGAGAGATGAATAGTGGGACAAGGAGAGTGGCAGCAGTTTGCAGCCCTTACTGTATATTTACTCCTTGTACTGTTAGTATGTTAGATTACTGCTTGCAGAGAGAGCAGGAATGCCCCTGAAAAAATGCAGACACAAGGATGCCAGGAGGAAGCAGGATGAGTTGTGACACACCAGCTGGCTGTCAGCTCAGCAAACTCAGCACTCCTTCCCATCCATGCCAGCCTGTCATTTCAGGGGAGCTGTAGCTGCTCGTACCAGGGTTGCAATTTGGTCATTACTTATCTTTGCACATTATTAATCAGTCTACCAAATATGCTGATGATAAGTGCTCAGTTTGGGGGAATTTGCAGGCATGATGTTGCTACAAATGGAGAAGGAGCTTGCCTGTCACCAAAGAGAGAAGATCCTCATGATGCTTGTGTTCCCTGGACCCACGCAGTGATAGCTGGTACTGAGCAGTGCTGGCAGTTCCCACCTCTTGCTGAAGAAAGCAGAAAGAAGCTGGTCGCCCTCCAAAACACGAAGCACCAGAAGGCTGTGCAAAGAGCCTGTTCTTGAATGGCACAGGGAAGGCACTCACCTTGTGCAGAGGTGCCCTTCATTGGCCATGCCACCTATAGGAAAAAGACAACAATAGCAATGTGAGCTGGAAGATATCTTTTTCATGGGGTAAAAACTCTCTTGAAGTAAATTACAATGGCCCTAGCATTACACTTACTCTACATGAGTTTATTCTGGTCCTGCATAACACTGATTCTTGACATAAACTAGTTTGAGACCCAGATCTGACCCCTTGTCTAGTGTGCTGTATATTGATGGTTAGGAAACTTAATTTGTCCTAGAATAGTCTGGTTTTGCAAGAGAACATTGCACTGAGAGCCTTTCCTTGCATAGTAATTTTACTTTAGAAACTGATTACTTTGATTTCTATCAGATCTGAATTGCAGATATCTGGGGGAGTGTAGCACTGGGATGTTTTAGACTGAAACTGCTCTGCTATCTGTTGTACTGCAGCTTTCTTCTAAAGTAGGCTTTATGTTATAAATTACTTTATAGATTTGGAAAGCGTGACACAGAAACATTATATACCCTGTAAGTGCTTTAAAATTAATTTGTTCTTGAATGTGTCCATGTGGAATGAATTTGACATAAGACTTTCAATTTTATGCTTCACTACAGAAAGTGTACAAAGTACAAACTGTAAATCAACTGCCACACTTGCTGAAATGACTACTCAGCTATGAAGAGTCTGCCCAATATTTAAAGAACATCTAGATACAAAAATAATAATGTGTACAGAACAGTAGGCATACAGCCTTGAGACTTTCTAACTTAAAACAGGGAGATTAGTGAAGCAGCAGATCCTTCAGGTTGGGGCTGGCTCACAGAGTCATGGGGAGATTGCCAGGAGACAGTTAAGATCATGATATTGTCTTGACCATTGTGTTGGTGGAGCTGAAGGATTCAATACCAGCCCTCCTGCATGTGCAGGTGGTGTTCACTGCCAAGTAAAGTGGTGGTTTGAAAGTGCACGATTGAGGTTCAGACGTGGTGAGCAGCATTTAGCTTGACATTGTTAGTTCTTTTATTAATTAAATGCGATTTGGGGTCATGACAATTCTTTATTAATTTGGATCAAGTTTAGAAACAGTTTTATCTGATAAATAGTCTGGACCTTGGTGGTATTTTCCCTCTTCCCTCTCTGGGGTACTGAAGATGTTGCAGGACATGTGGCTGCAGCCCTCACTTCACTGGGAGAAAGGAGCCACCACTGACCTCCCTCAGAAAAGCCACTGCTTATCCATCACACTGCCAGGAATTTTGGGGGAGGTGTCTGAAATCTCTTATTTCAATATGGTTTAATTTGGTGTAATTCAAATTCAGTGGCTGTTGCCATCAAGCTAAAACCCAATGGTGCTGTGTCTCAACCAAAGACTGCATTCATGAGAACGCCAATGGTGCTGTGTCTCAACCAAAGACTGCATTCATGAGAATGCCCAATCTTGTCTGATCTTGAAAGCTAAGCAGCGTTGGGCCTGGTTAGTACTTGGATGGGAGACAGTCCAGGAATACCGGGTGCTGTAGGCTTTCCTGCTCTGGCCCAGGGGTTGGACTAGATGATCTTTTGAGGTCCCTTCCAACTCCTAACGTTCTGTGATTCAGGCTGCAGAGTCACTCAAACATTCTCTTCCCCTCTTGACTGCTGAGCATTTGTACAGTTTCAGTGAAAAGTAAAATATCCACACCAGGAGAGCTGGAGAGCATATTATTTCAGGTGACCTCTGGCTGGAGCTAGGGAACATCTCTAGTAAAAGAAGGATTTTGGCTCAAATCCCTGTGTATAGGGAGTGTGTTTTTGTGTACAATTCCTACTAAAAACCCAACAATGCTTTTTATGTAGGCTATTAGTATTATTATTATTACTACTAGTTATCCTTGATACAACTAATATTGCCACTACTATTAATTGCTGCCTGCATAAAAAATGTTAGTTTTAGGTGTTTCTTTTCTCAATAGGGAAACCTTTTCTTCAGGTGTTTTTAAAAATATGGCAGAACTACTATGTCATACGCTTCTCAGCTCAGCCTTGCTATTAGGGGGCTCCAATATCTGGGCAGGTGCTCAGAGCCTCATGCTCCAGTTCCTGCTTATCTGACAGTGGTGCACTGCCTGCTCTGATGCAGAAATCAAGTTAGTGCTCTCTCTAGTTCTCTTGCCTATCTCATTCTCAGCCAGCATGGAAGAAGAAGAAAAATGCTTTCTCGTCCTCCCTGGAGGCTCCAGCAATGAAGGCAGATCTGGCTCTAGAGCGCAGGTTCTCCATCCAGAAAAGCTTCTAAGCATGCAATTAATCCATTCCCATTTATAAAAGTGCAGACACAGCTACATTTTGCCAAGTGAAACGTGGAAGCATATGCCAATTAAGGCACTTTTGTAAGTGCTTTGGTGAGCAAGGATAGGCAGCTGATATGGGACCAGGCGACAGGGAACAAGTGGGAGGGAGGACAGCTCCAGTGGCATCGGGGCAGCAGGAGCCAGAAGGGCTGGGAGTCAGACCATGACTCAGAAAAACCCACTTCTATTTCAGTACCTTTGTGGGCTCCAGTGTCACCTTTTCCGCATCACCTCACTGTGCCATTAGAGTTAATAACAGCAACCTCCTTGACAACATCCTTCTGAGATCTACACACATGAAGAGCGCATTGTGAAAGCCAGGTGGTAATGGTGACATCTTTGGTAAAATTGTCTGGCATTGGTGGCAATTTCTATTATCTCTCTAGAAGTCACTTGACGTCCTTGATTCTGAACTTTTGGGACAGAACTGGGATCTCATAGTTGTCTTCCACTGCTTCACATATTAGCAGTCAGGACCTGCCCCATCAGTTCAGGAACATGGAGGGAGACATGAGTCAGGGTGACATGTTCAGCTCACAGGCTCAGGCTAACTCATGGACAGATTTAAGGGCAGCCAAGAGAAAGCAAAGCACAGCTCCTCCGCTACTGGCAGGTTGTGCACGTCACATTCACATGATCCAGCATCAACAACTGCAGGGAAAACAATGGCTTTCAGACAAGTTGTTTTCAAGAATGAAAACAGATGAGTGGAAGGGAAGAAGAGTGAGATTTCTGTTGCTAGGACAAAAAAATGAATATGGTAAAAAAAAGACAATGTCAGCTGAAGAGCATGGCCTCTTTCAAGATGCCGTTGGAACCGCCCAGGGCTGAACCCCAACTCAGCAGAAAAGAGCAGGGCACGAATCCAGATGTCCATATTGCCCTGAATTACACATTCAGAGTACTCCCTGTTTTCCAGGCAGCCTGTCACCACAACTGCTACTTACCTTTGGTATGTGGGCTGTTCATTCATTGTTATATTTGAAGCACCTGATGAAAATGTCTCTGATGATCTCAGTTTGGAAGCCCTTCTACAAAATGCTTCACAGGAAATTTCTATTTAGGAAATGTACATACCCAAAAAGTGCTAAAGGCTGTATTGTTCAAGAAAAATCTATGAATTGCTGGTCATCTAAAATAAGCAGCTAGTGCAGTTTGATGTATAGCAGAAACTTTCTGGATGTTATAAAAATAGTCCTCTGTATTAACCTGACAGGCCTAGCTCCCACCGAGATGTACAAAGCCTTAGCACTGGCAAATGCCTTCTGATGATGCCTTGCTGAGTCACTGCATCCCCAGCTCCTGAGAGAAAGCCTTCGTCTAACTGTATACTATATGCTTCACTAATTGCTGTGATGTGTAAAACAGAACATGAGAGGATGATACAGGTTACAGGGGCTGGACTGCCATGTTTAATTCTAAGCTACAAAATCTCAGCATCATAAAGATTTTTTCCATTGTTTTAGTGATCTGACAAGGCTTCTTACATCTTACTGCAAAATGTCTGTGGCTTTAACTCAGTCAGCACTTTCCTTTTCCCTCAAGAAATTTCATCTTAAGAAACAAATGAAACAAAAAACTTTTTATACTAAATATGTTTAACCTAAAGCTTTCTCCCTATTATTTCATAAATGCCTTGAGATTATAGAGACTCAAATAGCTTAGTAAACATGAATTGCATGTGATCCTAGGAATAAAGCTGTTGCATTAGTTATTCTTCCTTTCCATTGCATTAGGCTTTTTGTAAATAACCTGCATGTTTAATCAATGGAGGCTAATTAGGAAGATAGGACATGCTTTATTATTGTGTTAAAACCTGTTCATTGCCATAGGCAAGATGCCATCAATATTTCTAGATGAAAATTACTACTTGCCATATACATCATGGAGAATTTTACTGTAACCATTAAAAAAGCTAAAAGAATATTTTGTCACTGGGTACAAACGATGATATGCAGATTTACAACTATCTAACCAAGTGCATAATTCACACATATTTTTTTGTAAAAGTATTATAAAGAAATTGATTACTTCTTCCTATAGCCCTAAATTCAAGGATCCCAAAAGACAAAAACTAGCTCCAGAACAAGGCTGCTCTACACATCTAAATAAAACCAGTCAAGAAGTAATATCTATTATTCCACTGTAAATATGGATTTTCTTCAGTAACTTTAAAAGATTTTTTTCCTAAATCTGTAGTGGTAACAAAACAGTTACCCCTGCCCCAAACAGCTGATTTGTATGCCAAATAATATGTTGGAGTAAGTGCCACTTAGGGCCAGATCTATCAACTTTGCTCGTACAAACAATCACATTGATTTGACCAAGATCAATCAAGTCTGCAGGATTCACACAGGCAATGTCTATGTTAGCAGCAGGAGCAGCATTGCAGGGTGAAATGGCTTCTGCTGGAGGCCCAACGTCCGTGCTAGCAGCATGGTGGAGAGAAGACATTATTCCAGCCGAGCTCACGCTTGTCTGTGGTGGTTTAACAGATTTTTACCTCTGGTCAAAGGAAAACATTGTTTATTAACCAGCTAAGGGCCAGAAAATGTTCCTACTGTGGATACATGATGCTTGCATGCATATGGAAGGGAAACAGTCCCTAACCTAACTAAGGGTGGCAGGAGGATCTCCTGCTGAAAGGAGATGTTGCCTTAGGCAATAAATTCATGCAGATCCTCCAGGAGACTTGAGTGGTGATATTTGCTCTACTTATGTGTGTTTTATGCTAACTGGGTGATAACTAAGCCTTTATCTCCATAGGGATGGCAAGCCTAAACTGAAGCCCATGGGACAGGCAATAAGTGCTCAGCCTCCCCTGGGTCTTCTCAATAACATCCCAAGGGTGGGATTGCATGTCTCTCATTCCTTTGCAGCTGCATGGCCAGTGTGCCTGCGCAGGGGAAGGACAGGTAGGGATATCCTCGGATGATCCTAAGGAAGGCTCATGTGCCTGGGGAAAGGCAGAGCGTGGGGAGTGCGGGAGCCTTCACTAGTGACTAGTCTCGGTTTTCCTACAATATTTCCCAAGTGTATCCCTTTGGTGGAATGCTGCTGAGTTGTAATGACTGCTGCCTAGTCTACATGAAACAGCATCACTTCCACTTAAATGGGATGTGCTGGAGGAAGGCAGGAAGCCAAGCACAATGATGTTGCTACAAATTCCTGATTGTTGGCTCTTGCAGTGCTGAAGGATCAAAATAAACTAGGGGGAAGAGTAAAATTATGTCAATATCTCTTGTTTAATAAGCTATTTTACTTCCTCTTTTCCCAGCATTATAAACGAGATAGCTGCTTTGCTTTGTATCTCAGTAGTCAACCAGTGTGTGTATCCTTCAGCACCTCTGTCTGTTCCATGTTTCATTGCCAAAATAATGGTGGGATACAAGCCAATGGAGGCACTCAAGTACCAGTGTACAAACAGTCACAGCTTCCATGGAAGACAGAAATCCAGCAAATTCTTTTTGACTATATATATGTATATATACACACACAGACAGAGACTTTTTGTTGATTTTCTTATTGCCTACTGTGAATCTTTAGAAAAGTTAATATATTGATTATTTTCACAAGGACATGCCAATCATTTATTCAATGCATTTAGATATTTCCAGCTACTGTGTTTAGTTCCTCTGCTGCATTTTACAATTCTTCTGCATTAAATTCAACTACAAAATACAACTTCGGTGATAGTTTAGCTATTTGTGATATATATGTGAAACCCAGCTTAAAGTTCTTAAATTCTTTTCAAAACAGTTTTCAAGAGATGGTGGAACCATTGGTCTATGTTCTTAGTTAAGAAAAGATTGCTTTAAGAGAGTGTCTCAAATTCAATCTATTCTAACATCTCCTTTGAGACTCCTCTTGAATAGCAGAAGTTTAGGTAAATTGATTTCTCTGCCACTCCCTCAGGAGACACTTTTATTTCTTCCATGCTTGTTATGGATTTTCAGCTGTTCAGCAGTATAATACAGAGATGTGGAAGTACATATTTTTTCTTGGTACAAATTCCTTCAGCTTGTAGGTGACTTTTAGTATTTGTCCTCATCAGACATGAAAGGTTTATATACTTATGCAAAATACTGAAGATACACTCCTTTGAGACCCAAAGTATCTTTAGGTTCCCCTGGAATTTCTCAGGTCATTGTGAGTGCAACATCTCACTGCAGCAGGCTTCTGTGGGTAAAGAAGTAAAAGCAGACTGCACAACTGCCCTTACAACCTAAGCCATTAGGAGAGTTCATACATATAAGGATTTGGAAGGCTGGGTCTTTCAAATGGTACCTATGCTTTTGGAAGTATAATCAAAATTATGAGCAAGGTATCAACAAAATATATATATATGATTTTTATTTTATTACTGTAATTTCTCATCTAGAAGATTCTGTAGATCTGTACATACTGAGATGATAACTGATGTAGTTTTATCTTTCATCTAATTCATTGTTCTGATTTACGGTTTTTTGATTTTTAATTTTGCATCTTTATTCAAATATTTTTGAAACAGACAGATTAACATAGTGGTTAAAGTTGCCCAATGCTTAAAAGATGTCACTGGGATTTTGATGACAGCAAAAAAAATATGCATTAAGACTCAGAATGACAGAATGTGATCACACAAAATTTCTTTGCTTTTTTTATCTGTTTACTTATGTTCTGTCACTCTTTCTCCTCTGTTAACACTAGTATTTTCATCTACCTCCTTAGTAGCCCATTAAATCACTCCCCTGGCTTTTAGAAAGTTCCCTGCCTGCATAAATTGAGTCAGAAGCCACACCCTCCACACTACAGCCAGCAATGAGTTTGTTTACAAATTATACTACAATGTGCAAGAAAGATCTCATTTGATTATACCTTAACTATTCTGTTTTTCCCTCCCTACCTCACAGATGATGGAAATGCTTAAAGCAAGTTAAGGTAGTATAACACAGACTAATGTAAGTGTGAGCATGGCATCCAGGGGACAAGCTGTGAAGTGTTTGCGCGCTTCTGCCAAAATACGTTGCATGGCTTTCTGCTGTTGTCTCGTGTTTCTGATGTTAGGCAGCATGTTCAGCAACATGTCAGCATTTTGTTTGATATTTATATTCCCAGCTTTGGTTTTGTATATTCTTAATAATCTGCCTTTGTCAGTAGCTTGCGGCAGCTGCTAGTGGCAAATCTGCAAACTGTGTATGTCATTCTTAAATAATATTCAGAAGTCCGTACAAGGACCAGGGCCCCACTGGATATAGCTGTTTAGAGATCCACTGCTGAAAAGTTGAAGCGTGCAATTGAAGTGGGTCAGAAACAATATCGGCACTTCTGTGCTTGCCAGTGGAAAGCAGTAGCTCCTAGTTTGCCTTTTCTAGAAGTCAGTCCTAGTACTATTGCAGCTGGCTGCTGCGTATGGCTCTGCTACCCACGTCTGTGCCTTTGCAATGCGAATGCTTCATGATGACTCTTCTGCTGTCAAACTTACTTTGTGCAACAGATGACACACTGGAGTTACAAATGTTATGTTTTCACAGTATTCTGTTAAAAAGACTACTATTAGCAAATATGATGTTCTCCCATGTTTATACACTTCTTTTAGTGTTAGTGTATACAATGCTTATGAAGGTGAGACAAATCACAGCGTCTTGAAACATACCTTCCCACACAGGTATTCTGGTGCTACCTGGTATTAAGAGGCAGAATTCGGTTATTCCTTGCCTGGGTTTCTGTTCACCTGGGATTGCCACTCATTTTAAACGCACTATGTTTTTTTGTCATGAGAATGGTCAAATATTGGCCAGGTTGCCTAGCAAGGCAATGTCATCTCCATCCTTGGAGATACTCAGAACTTGACTGGACATGACCCTGAGCAACCTGCTCCGGTTGGACCTGCTTTGAGCAGGGAATTGGAACACCTGACCTCCAGAAGTCCCTTCCTACTTACAGTTGTCAATGATTCTACAATTTTGTGACTGTATGGGTGGGAAGTAGAGTGAAGCCATCAACATAACTTTCACTTTACTGTAAGATATCATTTGAAATCAGATCACCAAAGGTCAGTGGGCTGGTCACACTGACCAGCTTTTCTGGATAATAAAATGGAGATTGTCAAGTGCTGGCTATTACTTTCAGTATACCCATTGCGGCCATTTGCAACTGAGCTACACATGTATTTTCTTATTATGCAACAAAAATACCATTTCACTCCATTGCTCCCCATATGTGTAATACATGTGGAGTTACAGCGTGTGTTGTGTGAGAACAGGATGACTTATCAGAAACATAGCTACTTTTGATTTATTGGAGCTATGCCAGCTGCCACTGGCAGGTGTCTATGTGATGCTTTTATAGGTCTTCCCAGGTTTCTCCTGTAAAATCCATACCAACATTAATGATTAGACTGTCAGAGCTGAGAAAATCCACCTGCCAAGCAGGGCCGCCTTTCCTGTTGTCAGGAACAAAGGAAACCACCAGGTTAACTAGGCTAAGGAAGTCTTAATTAATTGTCAGTGGTGAGCTGAAAGCTAGGGGAAAGCAGGGCTGGCAAACAAAGTCTCTGCAGAGGTAAGATTGTTTTTTGAAGCCGTGGCAAAAGAAGCCTGGAAGCTGTATTTTCAAATATAGTTCGTGCTGGGGATGGGTTGCAGAAAATAAAGGGAGTCTATAACAAGTGTGTAATTTCCTTGCCTCCTTCTTCTTGGTGAGTTACCACCAGCAGTCAGAGCCTCTGAGGCTTAACCGAGGCCCTGAGGCAGGAGTGCTGTAGATCTCTGTTCCCGCCTGCCAAAAAGTCACCATGCTCCTTCTTCTGTTTGGCTCTTTTGCTCCCCAAGAAACGTGCCTCATTGAGGAGGCTGGAGCCATGACACACACACAGAGCAGGGCCACCCGAATCCTGCAACTTCCTCCCCTCACTGGCAGGAGACCTACCTTCCCCACCCTGCACAGCAAAGCAAAATGATGGCCAATACCTACCCACAGATGTCATGCATGGTAAATGGATGTCCTACAGACAGCTTTTGAAAGGATCCAACTCACAGATCTATCTCAAGCACCAGTTAAGGATCCTGAATTTGCCTTTGAGTCTTGCTGCACTGTGCCACTGTAACAAGTATTCCATCCTCCAAAAGCACTTCATTAAGCATTTTTGCCCCCGTTTTTTTGCCTAAGCTACTTTTAGTCCAAAGTTCAGATTCCCTGAATTGGGCTAACACCCCTGGTTTCTGCCATCCTCCTCTCAACTCTCTGATTCCTATTACGGGATTGCTGCAATCAGCCATCTCTCAGATGCCCATATCTGTCAGAGAACTGCTGAGCCATGCAGCATTTCAGCCTTTCATTTGTACAATCTATGTCTCTCACACTGATCTCCTTACTCGGCCATCTCCAGTTTCTGTGTCAGCCTGGTGCTCCTGGAAGAAGTCTGTTTTTCCCACTAATTTCCCTTCTATGCCAGGGATATCTCCAACTCAGTTCTCTTACTTTACAAGCATGAGGGAGCAGTCCATAAGAGAGAGTATTTTTGATTTTCAGTGCACATATGTAGATAATAGCACCTGCAACCATGTTTTAAATTGCAGAAAGAAATATTCAAATTGGATGTGATGAACAAAAACCTCACAGCCTTTTCAGCAGAGTGAAGATTGAAGCAGAGGAAACAATTCCCTAAGGGTACTGTGAGCTTCCAGTGTTGGAGAGCCTTAGGGACAAATTATTCAAGCAGATCAGAAGTGACACTGGTGCAATTAGCTTGCCTTGGGACAAGGAGTAGTCTGCATGACCTCCTGAAATTCTCTCCTGCTGTGTTTTTTGTATCATTCTCTTATTTTAAATGATGTTAACAGCCTCAGCCACAAAATTTAATCACCCATCTAAATTGAGCACATGTATAAGTGGCTGACATCAGGACACAAATTCGCTGGTAAGAGAAGGCAAACTTGAGGAACCACTGCAGATTGTTGAATGTCACCATCTCCTTCTTGTGCATATACAAACAAGGACGTAAATCCACCCCACTCTGCTTTTGCCTATTAGTGTAGGAACAGGTCAATAGCACATGCTTAGCCAACTCCAGGAGTGTCCGCAGAGCAAAGCATTGTGGCCCACTGGCTCATGCTTTCATGTGTTCCTCTGCATACTCTCTTGTCTTGGCTGGCTTCCTCTTTGAGCTCCAGAGAATCCATGCTTCACCAAATCCTGTGACAGCAACCTTCTCCAGTTACATCACTCCGAGCAAATGACATGAACAGTTTTTCTAATGACCTACAGCAGTTTTGTCCCTCACATAAAGGTTAAATCTTCAGAAAAGTATTCACAGACTGCCAGCATTGATCAAAATGGTCTTCTACAATTTCTTTCTGCCTTCAGCTACACACATCTCTGACCATGTCTTCTTAGCAGACTGTTTCAAACTTCTCTCCCAGGTGACTTCTCTCTGCAGTCTTTCAGTTAACAGAAACACGTGCCTTGGGGTTTACCATGACACCCTCTGCGCTTCCCAGATGGGGACATGGCTCCTAACAATGATGCTAGGCGGCTGTGAACTTGTCAACACTGCTACTGTCAGTATTAAGCTCTCTGAAATGATCAGCCAGTGCTCTCTGAAATGATCACTGTCTGGCTCAGTTGCTTACTGTTCAGTTTCCTATGTTCCTTATGTTTAGATATTCTCTGCACCACAGAACTAGGCATGCCCTCATTGGGACACTTCTTGTCTCATGCCCTGAGATCTCTCAGTCCCTTGCTGCTGGATACTTATGTGGGTCTTTGTCATCTCCACATTTCCACTTCATCCATCCTGTTATGCTTGCTCAAGTTGCTATTGCAGTGCCTCCTCTGGGGCTCTGGGATACATCCATAACAAAAAGGGTAACACACTATATCTTCTTCTACTCTCACCTGCTGTTTTCAGCTATGTGCTGATCCCCTCCAGCCAACTTTGAGCTTGAAGTGTTATTATTCAGGGAGTAAACACCAGTATATGTGTTTGTTACCAGAACAGTGCATAGGCACAGCTCTCTTTTTTCTGATACTCATACTGCTCACAGCCCAAAAGAACAGTGCTAGTTAACTTTAAGCAAAAGCATACTCTACTCATTCATTTCTGAAAGTGTGGTTATGACACAACCAAGTGCAGTCCCAAGCAGTGTCCATAACACACCCAGCATATTAATATGGCTTCAAGGGATATGAAAGAGCTTTATGCAAATAGGGGCATAAGAGAGATGCTGGACCCAGCCCAGAAAAGCACATTGTTTCCTGGATGGAAAGGAAGGAGGCCTGACAGGATGGTCCATGGACTGAGAGGTGTGCTCCCATTCTGAGTGCTTTCTGGCTGAGGGCCACAGACTGACTTGCTCCTGAAAGCCCATGGGACAGCTGGGAAAGCAAAATTTTGCCCAGTGGAATACCAATGGCTCCCTTGCCCAAAGACTATCTAGATTCCTGACATGTGAAAGTTGTAGGACTTTTATCAGACATTGAAAAGCTCAGCCAACCTCAAGCTTTCCTTTCTTTCAGCAGAGCACAGTTCATTAGGGCTGGCCAACTCCTTCATGAGTCCCCAGAGCACCAACTTCTATGACAAAGAGCCACTAAGCAGATCATGAAGATGTGAAGCAGGACATAGGTGTTGGGGATGTTCATAGACAAGAGCAATGCCCCTTTCCCACACTCACTACGGAAGGCAGCTTGGCTGGGTTTGTCTGAACACCACATGTTCTGGCTGTACTGGTGTCTGCAACCCTAAAACCTGCCCTACCCCAGGGAATCTTTTCTCAGGTGGATGCTGTCAGCCCCATGGGACATACAGTGCTTGAGAACCAGGGCTGAACCACTCATCAAACACCAAAGGATCAGAAGTTATTCACTGTCTTAAAGGTTGCATTTGCAGTATATCATTGACTTCCTTTAAAATGGCAGCAAGTGGTAACCCTTCTCTGCACTCAGACTACCTAAAGAATTTAACAGGAAGAAACCTAAGCAAACTTGTAGCATCTTACAAGCTGGCAATGTATTAACCTGACAAGTTATTATACATGAGTTGAGCTAGAGCTGGCTGATGCTCTTGCACACACTGCTCTACCTGTCTTCCTGATGAATGGCTGTTTGAATTTTCCAGTAGTTCAACTCACCTTTAAGAGGATTTTCTTATTTCTTTATACATATCTCCCTTTGTAGTCCTATTGGCAATCATGCTAGCACCATAAGATCTCAAGTGTTCATCTTCTTAATCACAGCATTTTTGGCAGAAAATGATTCTCTGAAAGACTAGAGACAAGAAAAAGCTCTATACTGGTGCCTGTCGAACCACTTCTTCTCCTATTCCAAATTTTTGTTTCATATAAAAATATGTGCCAGAAACTGTACCTCCTGCTGTAAAGCACACTATTCAACAGACTTGGAGTGGTGCAAAGGGTAATGAATAGGTTATTCCCATCTCTAACCTCTGTGATATGATTAAAAAAATTGCAGAATTCAAGAATCTTTCCCTGTTGGCAAATGAGATTTGTTGTTAATTTTAGTCCTCACTAGAGAGGGCTGGGTGGTTGAAAGCAAGGAGAACTCTGTCAACCAGTTCCCTTTGTCATCCAGTAAGAAAAGGCTGCAAGTTTTCTCATTTTGGTATTGGCTCAGGACACACAGAGCACCACCAACTGGATGCCAAAGAAATGCAAAAAAACACCCCAATTTCACTGAAATGAAGAAAGTTGTTTTCAGCCTTTTATATATTAAGGGGAGGGCAGTCATTCTCCAAAATGCCTGAAACCAGCATTGAGGGCAGAACTTGTATATTCTCAGAGGTGCTTGAGCTCAGATCAGCTTTGAGGGGGAGAATATATTCCTTCCATCCAGTTTGTGCTAGAGGAGAACTCAAGAAGTAAATCAAAGGACACTAGGGACAAATCTTTGGTAAAAGCGTATCAAAACTTTGCTTAATTTGTTTGCACTGCTGTTGTAAAGCAGACTCACTGGAGACAGTATGATCCACAAATGGAATATGTTACTAAATCAGAACACAACTTACTGGAAGGATAAGTAAAGATTTCATCTAAGTCATTACATCTCCCTATCTAGTGTGTCTCTCTAGGGAGCATGCTCACCTCTGGCTAAATGTCATATAATCCGTGTATGATAGACTTTATATGCCTGACTCAAGGACATGTCAAACCCAACCACCCAAAATTCAGTGGCTCAGGGTTCAGATGGTGCCTGGTTGAGATCAGATGTGCATAGGTATGTACAGTCAATGGTACATGTAATATCAACCACATAATCCCTTCGGTTTGTAAAATTTGCCTCTGCCCAGATATGTGGGAAAGGGACACTTGTTAAGACAGCAGAGGAAGGAGGTGTTTCTCCTGGATATAGGCATGTTCATGGGCACTGCGACCTCCGAGTCTGATACATCCCAGGCATGTACTCATGGGATCACTGTGCAATGCAGATTGGACCACATGAACATGCATTGCAGAGTGAGTGGATCTGTGCATGTGCTCCTCCAACCTGCTATAACTTTTGGGGCACAAAAGCCTCAAATACAAATATGTACATAAGGCGCTGCACCAGGTTCAAAATCAGGATGTTGGGTAGCTTTTCAGACAGCCTTGCCTTCTTCCTGCATCCCTCATCTCTGTCCTTCATACTGCCAATGTCTATTTTGTGCTTTTCTTCCCTTACCTGTTTTGATGTAGGTGTTGTCCATGCTTTTCCTAAATTCTTCTCCTTAGCAATGTCAGCTTCTGGAGACTTCCTTCATTCGTCTGGAGTCTAAATCATTGTGTGGTTTGTTTTTTAAAATATTTCCCTTCCTCTTCTGTAGGTAGCTCTCCACTCTCCAGGACAATTATGCCAGATGGTTTCATTTAACTATATATCTATGGCTAAACTGAGCCCCTTATCTTACCTCACATGCCTACCCTGTTTGTTTGTAGTTGAGAATCCCATCAGCTTCTGCTTCCAGGCAGCACACACCCTCAGTGTTATTTTCAATATTATTGCCATCTTCTCTCCAAACCGATGCTGTCATTTAATCCTGCTGACAGTCCCTCAAGTGTGTCCTACAAAAATATCTGTTATTATTTGTTCCCATAGTAAGGCCCCGATAGCTTCAACCTCAGTCTCTGTGACCTTCTGTGTTCTGACCCTCTTGATGCTCATCTTGTCCTCCCTCAAAATGTCACATATAAAATCAATTCCTTGCTTCAATTCCTTAGCAAACCACACTGAATCCTTTCACTGCTTCACCTTCATCCTCTTTGTCTAGTTCATGCTCCAACCTTTGAGAAGTTTCCATGAAACTACTCCTATGGCTTTTCCTACTTATCTCCTCCTTTTCTTCAAACTATCCATTTCCCTTTCCTCTTCATGGTGCCTCCTTCTCCCACCTCAGGCCTCCTGCAGCACAAAATCTCCTCAAACAGTACCACCAAAGAGACTTTCAAACCGTATCAGTCTTTAAGCTTTTCCTAAATTTGAGCCATTTTCAGGAAATCAGGCTTGTCTGTGCAATTTTCAAGTCATCACCTACTCCTGCCTCTGGTGTTGAGATGCCTTTGATGAGACAGATGCAATAGCTCTCTTGCTCTGCAGAGACAATGTATGTGCAGCACAGCTGGAGGAGAAATCCATGCCATGCTCCTGCTCAAGTTAGTTTGCTTGACTTTACCTCCAAATAAAGCTGAATCAGTCTTCATCTGCTTTTTTTTTGGTTTTGGGTTTTTGGGGGCTTTTTGTTTGGTTGGTTTTGGTTTATCTTTTTCTGTAGTGGGGGAGCCACTGCTCATCCTGAGTTGAAAACAGCTGTGTCTTTTTTGTGGGGGGAGACAGCAGCTTCATGTTTCCTGCCTCCATTCTAAACTATTAGGAATGGAGAGTATTTTAAATGCCTGAAAAAGACCTGGTATTACATTTAAATTACACTGAGGAAAAGATCCCTGTGAAAAGTAAGAAGGGATTTATGAATGAGATTTGGGTAGGGAAAGTGTCTCAGGATGTCTATATCCAGAACTCTTTTTTTCCCTCAGGGGAAAAAATAAAGCGACAGTGTGACCACAAGATACTGCCTGACTCTGTTGAGCAGAGTTTGGCGTACTACCCACCATCCAGAGGACTTTCATTCACCTCTACCTTGTATATGGTGCTTGAGCCGGGTATGAGTCTTAAAAATATTTCCCATAACCCACAGAGTTTCCCTGAGCAGCTTATTTCAGCTGATCTACAAAACACTATTTGCCTGACAGCAGCCGCCTGTGAAGTAGTCTGTAATTAATACATGCATTTTCAGATTCCTTAAAGACAACATTCATAACAGATTAGAAAGATCAGAGATGCCACAAAGATTTCTAAATAGCAAGAATTAGTTGTGATTAAATAGATCACTGTAGAGTGGCAAATAGACTTCTCAATTACATATCAAAGTTAATAAACAAAAAAGAGTGTAGCTATTTTATAGTGATGATTTAAGAAGGCATTCATGAGAGTAATTCATTCAAGTCTGTGATCCAGAGTTCTTGTAGGTGGCTGGTGATTTTTGGTGCTCTGCACAAGGCTTAAAGAGTTAATTTTTTAGTGCCTGGATATTCAGACCTTTTTTGAAAGATGAAGATGTTACAATTACATCCAATTTACATCCAAAATCAGAGGGTTTGAAAGGGCTAATTCCATTTTGCCAGTGTCAGCCATGATGAACATTATATCCTGCAGCAAAGATTGTCAAGCCATTTGTAATAGCTTTTCAATAATGTTGCAAAATATGTGCAAGTCATAACTGCATTGCTTGTACATTTTATGTCTAATTAATTATAGCCCATATAAAATGTTATGATGCTCCATTCAGATGCTTAGAATTTAATTAATTTGTAGTTTACATGCCCCCAATAATAAATGTCTCTCCACGAGCTTGGTCCAGAGACAAAGTGCACAGCTTTTCATCAGCTTTAAAGGCAACTCTGTCACTGACAGTAGTAAAGTTTACTGAGAGACCTACAAAAACTGCCTCCTTCACATAACCTTTGATGAGTTTGTTGTATGAATGGCAACAGGCGGTATTTACAGACTATCCATGTGAAAGAAAGCACAGGTTGCACTCAAACTCCCATGAAAAGCCTATGAACCAGGTAGTAACTTGCAGTGATGGCCTGGGGATTCATATCAATGCAGTAAATAGCCAATGTCACATCCCAGGTAGAAAATTTAACACAAAAAATAATCCATGTTGGTTGAGTACATTTCATCCTAGTGATGTGCAGTGTGTGACAATCTCCTCTTGCTGCCTGCTGGGATAGGAGCTTCTTTTCTATTTAGAGCATTCCGAAGACTTATTCCAGCCTCTTTTCAGGACCAGTGAACTCAGCAATCAGTTAAGTATGTTTTTAAACATTGTATGATTTTTTTTGGGGAAAAAAAAGATATTTTTCTCAGGGGAATAAAAAAAGAGGGACTACATATTCCTTTGGCAGGGTTTGCTAAACACTGTGCCATTACAGAATAATACAGTCATGTTTCTTGCTAAGGATAGCAGCTGTCTGGAAGAATCAAATTAGGTAACTTGGCCATTTACCCAGCTAATCAGAAATCCTCATATTCCTGTTCTTCCTCACCATCACTGATACCACCAGAAGGTGCAGCAAACTGTTTCCATGATCCCCAGAAAGGCTCACTCTCTGCTTTAGCATGGGGCACATATAGGATCACCGTAAGCCCTGCTGTTGGGATTGAATGACCAGCTTTTTTTTCCCTTTTAAATCTCAGGCTGTATATACCACTTGAAAAGTTAATGATTGAGAGTGAATGGTGCCTGCAGGCCAGTTAGAAGTGAGGTAAATGCTGATTCACCCTCAGAAGGTGATTTAGTGGTTGACATGATGCCTTGGGCGGCAGTTTCAGAACAAGCAGGCAGCAATATCCTGTTGTGACCTGGACTTTGCTTGCCTGTGGGCCTTCTCTGAGACTATACATGCTAAAAGGATTCAGAAAACAGCTGGATATATTCATAGAAAACAGATTTTCAAGGCCCCTACATGCAGTGATGCCTGTTGGACTGTGTTGGAAGATTGGTACAGTATTTTGGGGAAACATTGCTATGGCTTTTCCCTGTCCTTCTGCTCTGTCCTACGTTTCACTGCTGGCCACTGCCAAAAATAAGGTTGATCTCTGATCTGACTTTACACATCACAGGGGAGAACCATGTTTTCCCACATGCTTGTTCCTGGGGAATCCTGTCTTCACCAGGGATCAGCTCTCTGCCCTTGCCCAAGTCTGTTTTCTCATTTGTTTCTGTTGTTGCAGCTAAACATGGGTGGGAGTTTTCTCCTGGGTGATGTTCTCAGCAGGTATAACCTCCTGTGGGATTTTGTTCTTCAGTGGCTATCTTGCTCTCGGCTGTAGGGATGCCCATATGGTCTCCAGCCAGAAGAGCTGAAGTCCTGCAGCGCAATCAGCATTGTCCCTGCTCTCAGACACCCTGGAGATAGCTGTGGGTGAGATGCTAGCCATAGCCAGGGCTGAAAAGGGGTAAATGCAGGAGCCATTAGAAACACCAATGTAATGCAGGAGTTGGACGACAGGTTTCATCAAAGTCATATCTGGAGCTATTGGTGACTCAGGTGGACATGCTGACAGCAGCTGAAACGGCTCTTGAATAACACCTGTGAATAAATGTCTCTGAGACTCCTGCAGACAATTTATGGTAGGGAACTTCCTGAGGGCCACATACTGTATATCCTGTGCAATATTCTGTGCAATTGGAGCCTTTCTACAAAAGCTACTTAGGACAAGCTCTCCTCCCCAGCATTATGCTTGCTCATCTCTTCACCACGAAGAGCACAGGGAAAGCCCTGAGAGGCTTAAAGCCGTTGTTACCCAGAATGAGACAAATGAAGGAAAAAATATACTAAACAGTTGTTTTGGCAGCTGAGATATCTGTTTTGGTTTCTTAGCAACTGTGGAAAAAGAAGCTGCTTGGGATCTGAGCTGCCCGGTCAAATCCAGCAGGCATCCCTCCCTGGAGGACCACCCTCCTCTTCTCTGCTCATCACCCCAGGGAAACAGCACAGCTGGTGGGAAGCCCTCCCTTTGCCAGGGAGGGTGGCAAACAAGCCCACCTCTCTCCACTGAGGGATGAAGGGACAAGCTGCCCATCATTGTCTTCATATGTGGTTCCTCCAGACATGGAAAGGTTGCTTGTGATTAAACTGCTTTTCATCTGGAGTATGGGGAGGACAAGGAAATCTTGCACTAACATTTATAATCGGTGACATTCCCAAGCTGCACCCGAAAGAGGAACCGCAGCAGAGGAGAAGTCGAGCTGCAGCTCTTCTGTGCCCCGGTGGCAGGGCTGGGCCAGGGGGGAGCAGGAGGAGGCTCCTGCAGCTCCGGCCATCGGCTGTTCAAACTCTGCAAACTGAAAGTAAGCCTGATGGCTTCATGCGACAGGGGCCCAGTATCCTCCTGCACAAGGCATTCACCTCCTCTCCTAGAAATGCAGGTGGCTCAGTTACAGCATCCTTCAAAGGCTGATGATTTGTGATCGCTGCTTTTGAGTGCATGAAAAGCTGTTTACAGCTGTTTTCTCAGTGATCAGCAGTGTCAGTCTCCCACAAGTCCCTTGAACACATCCACAGAGAGAAAGAGCTGATTTTTGCAAATGCTTTCAGATCTCGGTGAGTGTCTGTGCTGGAGGAGGTTTCGGCACTGGTGCAGGGTTTGTGCAGGTCTCTGTGCTGGAGCAGCCATTTCATTGGTTTGCTTTCTTAGGAACTGTTTAAATTCATGCTTGTTACTGACATACTGGCTGTGCTCGTAGCTAGTAGCTTATTTCCATTCATACTGACACTATCTCATTTATTCAGATATAAGTATGTGGATGCTGACCTGTAGTTAATCCTACACATCCCTGACTACTAATTTAATGACTATTAAATATTAATGGGAGCAGAGAGTGGAAGTCACATCACCTTTTCAACAGCTTAGTGCCCCTGTCACCAGGCTACAATGTCATCCTTGATCTTGCTTTTTTATTCCCTTTCTCCCAGTTTCACTTATAGGACAAAGAAAGCTGTATTTTAGAAAAGATTTTTGCAGTGAAGCAGCTATTGCAAGGATTAGAGCTGAACCAGGGTCTCCTAGCTCCTGGAAGGACATTCAAAGCACCATGCTCTTGGGGTTCTTTTTGTCCAGGTCCTGGGAGAGGGCCCTACACCCCAGCCCAGAGGCTACACTAGAGAAGAGTGGAATGCACACAAACACAGACACCAGTGACCTAGATATTCATGCTGATTCTGTGCAAAAAAATAATTCAGTATTCAAGGAGAGATGTGGAGGGTGTCTGGTGGATCTGGGGTCTACCTGTGCATAGTTCATTAAATAAGCTACAGTCTAGTGGCAAGGGTGGACTGGTGCAAACCTTCATCACTGCAGTGCCATGTGCCCTGTTGTGTTCCCAGCCTGGTGATGGGAAAACTCTCGAAGCAGGTCTGAGGTACAGAAGTGTGAATCCTCCCTTGAGGAGAGAGCTGAGCATCACCCTTTCAGTGCCTGAGAATAGTAATATGTCTTGATTCTCACAGGAAGCACAATCCTTTCTGGTCATGCTTCAACAAAAGAAAGTTGTGTCCCCTACATGACTGTCCAGAGAACATTTCGTTTTGAAGCCTCTAAATTTTGGGATGGTGGGGAACACTGGTGGTGGTGGTGGTGTGGGGATTGCTTTCTTTACATCTTCCTATGCCTCATGGTCTTTTCTTTTGCAGCAGGCAGTTGTTACTGCATCCTTAAAACAGCCATATCTAAGTGCTGGAGGTGTTTGTCTGTGCTTAAATCTATGTATTGTCAGATGATGATATTTTTCTGATTGTAAAGCTAATGAGATAAAGCAGAACTCAATCAAAGCAGAAGGGCTTGAAGTGCGTTAATACTTAATGCTACCTTTTACTATTGTAATTATGACTTATTTACTTTTTAAATTGCTATCTGGTTTACTTCTCTCTATAAGAGACATTTCTCAAGAGTATCTTTCTGACTATAGTGTTTTATTTTTGCAGAAAAATGAAGGCATTTAGTGAGATGGAAATTACTTCCTTATTATTTAAAATTAATTCAGCCTGTCAAAATGAGCTCATTGCCATGCACAGTGCTTCCTTTTTAATTCAGTCTCAGCCTTTCTAGCAATTGAAATTCTGTGCTGAGATGATGTACATAGTAGGCTTTTTATACATATTAAACCCCATATATTAGGAGGATTAAGGCCACATATACTTTTTAGAATAGGGCACATAATTATGAAACAAGTTTTGAAGCAGGGATAAAAGAATGTTGGTTTTTCATTGGTCTTGTAAAGTGCTTTTCTGGCCAGGAATGAAGCTGCAAGGATGCCTAGTGGGAATAGAAAGGACTCTGTTGCCTGCTCCTGTAGGACTCCAAATTTTGCTAAATCAGGACAAAAGTAGAGAAAATATTTACATATAAATAACTGGGATGCCAGTGCTCCCTCCTTTTCTTTTCTTGGAATAAAAAAGGAGAGAATGGAAAGGGGACACAGGAGATTGGAACTTGTGACGAGTATAGGAAAAGAAAATCTTAATAATGAAATCTTAATAAGCTGCTGTCATCTCCCATGGCATTTCCTCCTCGTAACAGCTGAACACACTTGTGGCAGAGGTCCACTCCTCTGCAGTCAGCCCAGGGTGTGAGGAAACATAGAAGTGATTCACCTGCCTTAGGCCGGTGTCCTGGTCAGACTCCCTGAAAAGAGGACAGCAAGAAAAGAAGAGGTTGGGGGGTAGAAGGAGTGATCAAATAAAACCCTTGCTTGGAAGGGCGCCTGAAAAGATTACCATTCCCATATTAAGAAGATGACCATGGAAATTATCTGTATCAAAAATCATTTAAAAATTTAAGTCAGTTTGGGCATACCATAGACAAGACTTTGCAGTGAAGCAGCAAGTGTATGTTTCTGGTGAAATGGGCAACAAGGAACTGCTGAAGTGACAGAACTGTATAGATAACAGGCCATCAGAAGAAATCACAAGATGTCTTTCCTCTCATGTTCAGAGCCTTCTTTGTCCCACGAGCTGTGACATTCCCCCACCAGCATGTCTGAGGTGGCAGTCACACTTGGGCTCTTACCTCCATCTCTGCATTTTGTTTCAGGTATTTGCAATTAGCTAAGGATCCTGCCACCAAGCTATTTTGGGACAACAAGGTGTTGGCTTTTGCAGATTTGACACAAATTGTGACACAAACTGTGAATCATAAGGAGCATTTTATAGACAAAGTTTCTAAAGTTAAACAGTGTGTGTTTAAAGTATTTCACCTGTGCATTGCAAAACAATATAGAAAAAAACACACATTTTTCATATAAACTAGTAGATTTTTATCTTTATATAAATAAAGTCTGGTAACTTCAAAATATTGTTTAATGAAGGATCCTCAATCCAATCAGTTATTATTTTTTCATTTTGAATATTTAATAATGGTTTCTGGCATACTCCAATTTTATATTGTTATGAATTATTTTACATGGAACATTAATTAATTTTCTTAGTAATACCCCTTACTCTGAAATGCCTACATTGCTGTGACCGAGCTGGTAGTGACAGGTACAGCAGCACTTCCCTCTAGTGGGTAAAGTCAAACCGTCACGATTTGCAGGACCTACTGCATCCTGCTCATTAGCACTGGCAGGAAATAAAAACTTTGCTTTCCCGAAAAAAATGCTGAAGACTCTGAGTCGATCTTCTCTTTAAATAGTTTGTTATTTATTTGTAGTACATTATTTATGGTCTGAATTATAACGGGAAGGAGAGAGGGACACTCACAAGGGAGTATGTAGGGCTCAGGTTCGGTTCCTACTTGTGAACCTTGGTTCAGAGCACTAATTCCTTACATGCCTCTTGCTAAAAGTGCCATCAAAACTAGCAAGTTTTTCTTGGAATGCTTTTTTCCACAAAACATTTTGGAAGCTAAAATTGCTTTTTAAAAAAGTCAAAAGGTGATTCATGAAGGACAGGTTCATCAGAGCTTGCCATCCAGCTCCTGGCTTAGCAGCTCATCAAAACCCACTTCAAAATTCTTACACACTGGCATTTTCTGATTCACAATTATGCCCTTGTATTCTTCCTCTGTTCTGTGAAGAAGAAGCAGTGATGGATAGGTTTTAGGAAGCCATTATGGTCAATATAATAAAGAGTACCCCCTCACCCAAAACCACATCTGCTCCATTTGTTACAATTCTGCTATGATGCAACTATAAGGGAGAACTATTTCTAGCACTCCTCATCACTTTTTTATTTTCCTCTTACACAATTATGGTCATGTTTTTAATTAAGTGAAAATAAGATGTTGCACCAAGCTCCTCAATAGCTTACTGGATTTTGTGATCTATCCCATCAATCTACTGAAAACAGAACACCATCTCTGCTGGTACCATGTGCACTGAGTGCAAGCCACAGATATTTGCATGAACCAATTTATCTATTAAAAACATTTCTTCTTGACTGAAGCATAAGTTGCCTTTACCCTAACGTGCTAGGTAATGAATTGCATTTGAAATATGTTTATTTTTAGAAGACAAATGCTAATGGCAGCTGGCTGTTAAAAATAGACAGTACACTTGGCACAGAAATAAGGGCTGAGGAATCTTTCTTTGCCTGATCAGTGGAAGTACCTTCTGTGTAAGTCATCTGGTGTAAAAGCGTGATGTCCCCGTGAATGTTAGTCACTCCAACGAGGGAAACTGTAATCCACAAATCACCACTTGTCACCTGAGCCCTGGCTTACCAATAGCTTCTGTGGTCCAGGGTGTTCAAGGGGCTGTCATACCTCCTCCAGGGGAAGGGATGGAAGATGGAGACAGTGCCTTTCTCTTTTCCTTTCTCCCTGTTGAAGGTCAATGTGTGCAATATGGGTGTATGTGTCTCCAGCTATGCATTTTGGTGGGGGGAGCACGTTGGGGACCCTGGCATTGCAATCTCCTAGTCCTCCTCTCTCAGCAGCTGCTCTGCTGGCCAACAGGCTTTCTTCTAGACAGTCTTTTCCTAGTGTCTTAAGTAAAAATTTCCCCGGCTGCACTTTCAGCTCATTATTTGTCACATCTCAGGGAGAATGATTTATTTCCTTCCCTTTTGGAGCTTTTTTCATAGTTAAGCATACTATATCTGATAAGTCTTCTTTCTTCTAGACTAAACTGCTCAATTGCCCATGTTTTCTCTTACATTAAGATTTCCAAGGCTTCTGACCGCTTTTATTGCTCCACTCTTGTCTTTACCCAGTAGGTCCACTGCCCTCATAATCTAGTGCCAAAAAGCCTATCGTGCAGCTGAGGCCTTGCTGAGTAGCCTGGTAGAAACACTTTGCACATCTTGTAGATAAATTATCCTCCTTTGCAGGGATCATTCAAGTCCTTTAGTAGACTGGCTTATATGGGTGTAAAACAGATAACTTTCCAAGCACACAAGTGTTACATCAACCAGTGTTCCTCAAATGCTTGCTCTATGCTTTCAATAGATTTTTTCAATTCGTACAGCGGTGCTGGGGCTGCTGTGATACAAGGAGTCGTCTTCTCCCCTTGTTTCACTGCAGAAGTACTGCAGTTTTTTCTGTTGCTAAACCTGTACAAGACACAATCTCTGCTCAGCAGAGACACAAATCTAATTTTGCATATTATTTTCCAGCATTTTGTTTGAAAGATAGGTTCAGGTAGGGTAACATCTCCTTCTTGCTGCCAAAAAATCTTACATGCTGAGCTCTAGCCAACAAATGCTGCCTTCAGTCAGGAAAAAGGACACAGTTTTCACGGAGGACCAGACAAGAAAGCCCAGTCCAACTCTTTGCTAGTTGAAAATTACCTAAAAAAGCTGCAATCATAAGCTTAACTAGGGAAATTCCAAAATCCTGAAAAATAGCCTAATAATTATGATGTATTTCATACATAACCGAGAGAAGGTTCTTATCTTGGAAAAAAGAATCTCAGTGGGAAATCCTTGATAGATCCACAGTACTTCTCATTATCATATGATCTTAGGAGTTGAGTTGGCTCTACTGAGTCAAAAAGAAACCAGAAAGGTCCAAAAGGGTTTCCAGCAGATGTAGATTGTAACAGAAAACATGGCTGGGAGTCTAGTTAAAAAGCACCAGTTTAAGAAAAGTAAAACTGATTCGTTATTTACAGGCTTTAGCATTTTGTGGGACCAAACCCATTACTTTATAATACTAGACTGCACCCTAGGCTGGGGTTACGACAACCAGAACTCAAGAATCCCAGTTAAAGAAGGTTTTCCCACAGTGGCATGTGTTTCATTAGCAGGTAACATGAATAATCAATATTTTATGACCTGTCACATATTTGAGTCATCTGTCATGTTTTATTCTTAGATGTTGAAGTTACTTGACAGCTCTAAAGCAGAAGGAAGCAAAACAGAAAAGAAGTTTTTGCTGGTGTCACACTTTCAGACAAATTTAACAGGTAATAGTCTACAACAAGCAATTAGAACACATTGGTCTCTTATTAAAGAACAAATTCTATTCTGCCGGGCCTGGGGAAAATTCATCTCACAAAATTTGCTGCATGAAAAAAGCAAGCAGAAATGCTGTTACTTAGCAATGCACAGGTGAATACTGGTTTTGGCACCTTACATAATAGGGAAGCAGAGAGATTCAACACCTGCAAAGCCTTGACACTTGTCTTCTGCTGCGGTCCACCTATGGAGTCCTCAGGGTCAATGGAACCACAGACCTGTATAGGAACACACCCATATGGAAGCTATTGTGTATCTGCTGTCCAGAAAAAAAGCACAACAAAGGAAGATTATATTATGTATTATATAGAGTGGAGAAATGATGAAGATGAAATCCCTGTGCAGTTACCTGCAAGCTTAGAAATGCCATGACTGCTCGTGCTATTTTTTTTCCAAGTTCCAGCTCTGAATCACATGTCACTTGAATTTCAGCTTTCAAAAAAAACCCCAAAACCTTCTGTTCTTCATAATTGCAAAGAAAACCTTTAGCTCTTGGGAAATGTGAGGCAAATAAGAAAGAAATCAGGTTTTTCAGAAGCTCATGTTTGTACGTCTCCCTGGTTTGTGAAGGTTTGTGGCTCATTAAGGCATTCTGGAAAACAAAGGACTTAATTTCATGAATAGGGTTGACAGGATGGACTTTCTCTCTCTTCTTGTGTAGAACAGAAAAAGGAGACATTTTGATTTTTATTTGTTTCTGTGGGTAGTTAGTCTAAAAGAGCCAATTTCCAAAGTAGCCAAACCTTGTTTATCAGAGCATTTTCTTTCATCTTCCACATTCCCCTAGAATAACTGCTTTGATGTGGTAAAAATAAGAACCATACAAGAAAAGTTCAGTCTCAACAAATTGGTATTTTGCACTGAAAATCCCTTCAAGATAAAGCTCCTACAGGCAATATCAGGAAAGCCCAGGAGAGTGAAGAAATCTGAATGATGGCATTTATTCCTGTCTCCAAGCAGTCTATAATCTCAGACTTTGCTAGAAATGTATTTTGATAAACACTTAGGAGAAGAAAGAGAGCAGACACATGGTGCTAGAGGGGCTGTAGGAATGACCACCATGCTATCTCCAGGATTTAGTGACCCATCACTTTGAGAACACCATAAAACAACAATATTTACTTAACCACAACCACGGCTGATGCTATCCATAGTGTTGCTTGCATGGAGTCCCTAAGTGAGCCTCAGTCCATGGCACCAGGTGCTCAGTAGCATGTTCCAGAAACAACTGAAGATGGGTGCTAGGCCACCTGTCCCAGGTCTGCACAACAGAAGTTCAGCTGCCTTGTCAGACATTTTAAAAAAAAGGCCCAAAAAAAAAAAAGCTTTTCTTTTCTTTGAGTTTCTGCTTATTTTTAAATTTGCCAGGACAGAAACAGCAGCTCGGCTCACCCCCGCTGCAGGGACTTTGCTGCTGGCAATCTCCTGCCCTGTGGTCTCAGAAATGCAGTCAGCTTTTGCTTTTCTCTAGGGCTGGGCCGATCTGAGAGGATGTGATCGCTAGAAAAGGACTCCAAAGGAGGAGACCTTTCAGTGTCTGAGGCAAGGAAATATTTAATCCCTGCTCTCCCCGGAATGTGCATCATCACAGATTTACTTATCTGCTGCTCACTGACAGCAGCACCTGACAAGGATGGTGACAGCTGACATACATTAACCCAGCCACACAGCACAAGTTATCACTCCAGAGCAGAAATCCATCATTATTATTTAAGCACCAAGGAAGTGTCTGGGTTGGTGCTGAATAGCAAACGCGGGTAGCACCTGCACTGAAAAGTCAGCACTACCAGGATCTGTCGGAGGTGAGGGGCTCTCAGCACGACCCTGAGCCCTGGTAGTCCTAACGTGGCCAGCAGCAGTGGCATCGGTCCCTGAGCAGCCCAGCACTAAAGGTATACGCAATGTCCCCTGTGCTCCCACCACTGACCTGGCCATGCTCTGATGGAGGAAAGTGAGAGAGGATGGACAAAAATCACTTGATTAGGGGGTGGGAGGGTGGAAGTCTTTATTAGAGCTTTACTAGAGCTACACAGCAGGACAGTGCATTAACCCCCACCACCACTAAAGGCTGTAGGTGGACTGAAAGGTGTTATTGCAGAGCTCCTCAAGGAGTGCTGCTGTGGATGTAACAGCACAGACCAGACTTGCTTTTTCCCTGTCTAAACTCCCCATGTTTTTATGGATGAGCTTCATTTCTGAGCAATCTGTGTAAGTGTCTTCTTTATCTAAGTGGTTGTTCTCAACTATTGCTGTCTCCCATTAAAGGATATCTTTGCTTTGAGGAATCCTGGTGAAACTAGGGTTGGGTTTGAGATGGTGGTGTGGGGTTTTTCTCCTGCCCTGTTAGTGTTTCCCACCAAGCTTGTTGCTTCTTGAGACTGCCATCACCAGCAGGGACTGTGTGTGGGGAACATAGCAGCGTGTGGAAACGGGACACCGGAAACAGCAGAAAATGGCTTTGACATGGCACTGGGGAGATGAAGCAATGCTGGGTGCAGAGGGTGGCATACAGGGAGCACTTTTGTCTGCAAGGCCCCTGTGGAAAGCAGGAAGAGGTGGGAACCAGCAGCTTCCCTCTGATGACCAGCTTCCAGAGACAGAAGAAAGGCAATGCTGAAACTGATGCTCTTTTCATTGCCATCGCCACTTCATACGTGCAGCAGTTGTTAAGCCTCATATGCCTTAAACTGCAGGTCTTGCTGCATATGCCAGGTGGTCATCTCCCTGTTCTGACCCAGAGGAGAAATGAAAAGAGAAAGAGAGCAACCAGGACACTGTACCACACCTGTTAAAGCTACCGCAAATGAGTCTGCCTTCCTGTATGCTTTTTAGCTGGCAATTTCCTAACACAGCCCTCCAGTTCCTTCTCTGTGAAGGGTTTTTTTCACTCTGCACTCCTAATCATAGTCTGCCTTCTGTGCTGAAAGCTCTTCAAGGAAGGAACCTCCTCTTCTTTTGCAGGAGTGCACTTAGCACTTAGAAAAACAATTTACTAAGAAAAAATGTTTAAGGGAGTAATACAAATTAATAGCAATAATAAATCCTTACATATTGTCCAAAGTCTGTATGAATTGGTTTGGCAACAACATTTCAGCTGTAGGACAGCTGAAATGGGAAGTTTACTGAAATGATGCATTCAGGATCATAAGCAAGCAACATGCTCCTTTGCTGCACATTAGACAGATTATCATGATGGATCGTGGTCACCTCAACCTCTCCCAAGGCCTTGGCTTTGCCATCTCCCAAATCCAGCCTCTGTTCTAGTGAATATTCACCTAACTGCATAGAGGTTTTTTCAGTAGTTTGATGTGTAATGCTGTAGCTTTGGAAATGATCATGAGCATTAGGCATGGCCTCAAATATCTCCTATTTCCCTAGAGAGTATATAGCCAATTAATTGACATTCCTGTGCTCAGGTAAGCTAATATTAAGCCACAGTTCTGAAACCTCAGACTAAAGCTTCTCCAAATCATTGTTTCCTGTAAGCATGTAACTTGGCACCTGTATGTTTCCCAGAAGCAGAAATGGAATCGATTGAAGCTCGTTGGCGCATTTTGATTACAGCAGCCAACCTCTCTGAGAGAAATTTGTGCTCAGGGTAAAGGACCCACAGCTTTGCCTCAGGGTGTCCCTGCCCCACAGATGCTCTGGATGAAGTCCTCCAGCTGCAGGACCCTTCCCTTCCACAGTGAGCCCAAGCAGCTGCAGCCCCACTCCCAGCCACAGGCCAAGCCACTCAGCAAATTCATTTCCCACCACCACAAGGAATCAGCAAACTATTTAATGAAATTTCATTCACAAAAATGTCATTTTGATATATCAGAATGGCCAGAGAACTGTCATCGCTCTCCTCCTTTCTGTTAAGAGTTAAAAATCATTATATGAATTGGGAGAAACCCAGAAAAAAAAGAGCAGAGCTCTGTTTCTGTCACACTACTAAAATAAGCCTCATCGTAGCAGTTTCCTTATGCAGAGAGCCTGGCTGGCACCTTCAAGAATCTGCTTCAATTTGGCTTTCTCCCATGACCAAACACCTACTCTCTGTCTGCTGCACAGAAATGCAGACTGAAACCAACATGAAGCCTGAGCACCACTCTTGGATCGGTGATGGCTCTTGCTCACACCCCCCCACAACCCACACTGGCCCTGGGCATGGCCTTCTGTCCTCCCTGATGGCCAAGCCCAGACAAGCAGAGCTTTGTATCAGTATCTGTTGTGGCATGTTATTGTGGGCTGTGGCATCCAGGTCCTAGCAGAGGGAGGCTGGACAAGGCCGAGAGTATCAACAAGATTTGTTTTCCTAGACCAAAGATATGCCAACGACAGCATCTAACATTGCTCAGCACAAGAAAACTCCTGGAAGATATAAAGCTAATAAAGCAAATATAAACTGTTATTTACAAAATGAAACAATGTAAGAGTATAGAATGATAATCCAAACATTTTCTGGCCCATCTGCCCAGGACCTTACCATGGTGCCTCCACTGACATGGCTGGATCCTCAGAGGGGCTATCAGTAAACAAGTACAGATCAAAGTTCTTAACAGTTTTTAAATAAAGATGATGTAGAGCTTCCTGAGGAATCTGATCATGTAGCTTGAAGGCTGGAGAAATAAACAAAAATACCTGTGGATCATCTGGGTTCCATGGGAGAAACTGAAAAACATCTCCAACAAATGTGCAGAGTATAAAGGAAGTAAAATATTTTCTCATTAAACAGTTAAAGAACAGGAAGAGTCTAGGAATCACTATTCAGGGACTCCTGTTTAGTGACAGCAATTTATTTGACCATCTGGGGAAAGAAAGATTGTTGCAAACCACACAAAGGAAATAAAAATAGATGAACAACAAGTAATTGATTTTGCTTCAGTTGAGCCTACAACTCTGTGGAGCACAAAGCTACCTCCTGTGAAAGACGTTATTAATGACGGCATTTCAGCCTCTCTCCAGTCTTTCCAACAACATATTAGATCTCCAGTGCCAGCAAACCTGCCTCGAGACGTGACTCCCATCCCAAACTTGCCAGAAACAACACCAAGTACAAAAGACAAATTGATGAGCCTTCTGGAAAGGGACCACCAAAGGAAGAAGTGCCTCTCCGATGCTCCACAGTAAAAGAAAACTCTTTAGGAGAGAGAATAGGAGGCTTTTTGCTGTGTTTGTTCATTATGATAAAAATGTTCCTTTTCTTGACAGGCATAGAGCAAATATTGAAATGGAGGAAAATGATGCCCACTGTTCAGCAGGATCTGCTCACTGCATCTCAGTGTTTCAGTACCCACCTCAAGCAGACACACAACCTCCTCCCTCGTTCAGGACACACTGTGCTGAGTGTAATAGTAGCAGAGGGGCAATTGTGCCAGCTTAGGAGGTATGGCAGTGCAGCACCAAGATGTTCAGCTGAAGGACCCAAAAGCTAGTGAGGCATGGGTAAGTGAGGCCATCACCTGAGGAAGCCCTGTTTCCGTCAGCCCAGACTGGTGCCAGCAGAGACAGGGATGACAGCTACAACTTGCCCCATCTTGAGATAGATCTCTCTCAGGCCATGTTCAGTTGAGATATTTGACAGCCTGTTACAAACAACTAGTCCAAAACTGCCTAATAATTTGATATTTCAGGCTGAAAAGTATCTTCTATGTGTGGGCAGTAGCTTCTGTCTTCAAGTCTCCATGCATGCTGTTAATCATTCTGTGAAGGATAATCATAACTCCAGGATTCACAAACCTCACTTTGTCTGTATCAGACCTAGGCCTCTGGTCTCATCCAGGTCTACAGTCCCAGAGGAGCCAACAACACACATCCACCCTGGGAACTATCCTGAAATCAAATGGGTCATGCCAGGAGGTCCCTATCTCTCTTCAAGGACAGCCCAGAGCTGCATACCTGTTACCTGACTCTGAGAGAGCTGACATTATGTGAGGTGCATCTCCAAGCCCAACCTTCATCTTCTCTCCCCTCCAAAATAATCTTCTCACCTTTCTCAAAATTTCCATCTGGAAGAGAATAGGAACTTGAAGAAGTCAAGACCACAAATGGGTAGATTGTCCTGACACACCATGGGCTCCAGACCTAATCTCCAAATACATCTCTCCTTTCACACCTCGGCACAAGGTGGTCAGGCTTCAGTGCTCAATCCTTTTTTTTTTTTAATTAGTTTGTCTCTACATCCACAATTTTCTGTGGAGGCTTTTGCTTACTGTCATAATAGTTCCAAAAAAACATTCTGTCAGGAGAAACAAAAGAACCCAGAAAATAATGTTTCACCAATATATCAGTCTTCTCTTCCCACAGCACACTGCCTAGAACCAAATACTCTCTGAAACGAGAGACAGAAAAATTTTCTCCTGTCAGTCTCCACACCCAATAACAGAAAAAGGAGGAAAAAGTAATGAATAGATTAGATTGTAAGACTTCAAGAATTGGCCAGAGTCTAGCAGAGAAGGGCAAGACCTGGCCAGCAGGGCAGTCACTGGCAGTATTAAATGTGTAGGGAGTGTAGCTTTAGGTCTGCCAACACACTGGGTTTTCTTCTTGTGGATGACAGTATGTAAGTTATTGATGGCAAAGGTCTGTCCAGCTGCATGTCATATACAGATTCGAGCAGCCTGGCAAAATTGAGGACTTCAGACATTTTTCTATTTCTTCTTGGAAAAGAATGTCTAATAAAACATCATTCTCTCTGTTCAGTGGTTAGCTCTGACCATCATTGCCCCTGTGGCCCTGAAATCATCCCCTCAGATGCTAGAAATGCTCTTGTGCAGCCATGAAAGCCATCTGCCTGTAGAACAACTTGAGCCGTCTTCCAACAGACATTTAGAAAATTCTTGAATGCTCCTGAAACCATTTCATACTGCCCTGGAAGCAATTCCTACAGCCCATTCCCAGGAGTTCAGCTGCTGCCACTAACAAGGTGCACAAAATAGCATGCAGCAGATTGAATAAGTCCTACTATTCCACTCAGCTCTGTTTTCACAATGTTTGTACACTGAATTGGTAAAAAAATTGTCATTTTTTATGTAATTTAAATCTCTGGTGCTTCATTAGCCCATGAGCTTCTGCCAGCTGATGTGGTTTTGAAATAGCACCAATTTTGGTGTGACCATGAATGCCGGTTGTTCTTTAGGTCATAAATTGTGTGTCTTTGGAGACAGCGATAAAAGATTAACTCTTGGACAGTTACTTTCTAGACACCAGTCAAATAAATGGCAAAGAAAATATATAAATATGGCTGATGACAATTTATGGTGTAAAATGTGAGGATTGTTGAAGACAATATATATTCAGACTTAGAAGATCTGCCTTTATATATTTGCTATCCATCTGACTGCCTTTACAGTAACAGCATGCGAGGGACTATCTGAAATTCAGTATGTGCTTTATACCTTGGCAGGGAGCAACCTGGAAATCTCCCTGTGATTCATCTTCAAAACAAATATCAGTGGCCTCTCTCTGAAAATGTACATAAACACTAAAATGCTGTAAATCCCTCCAGGTTGACTGTACTCCAACTCTGCAGTCAACAGAAGTGACCGCCCTAATTGAATGGGTCAAATATGAGTAATAACTGTGTTGTCAGGATGTCAGCCTAACAGGCAGCCTCTCAAGACTTTAAATAGAAAATTTAACAGCAGAGCATCTAGGAGGTTGGAGTAATGCAGCTTTCAGAAAGACTGCTTTCATTAACTGATTTCTAAGTAACAGCACCAGAAAAGGGTTTGTAAGTAGTTCTAAGAAACTCAAAGGAGTCAAAAGCCGATTATGTGATACCAAGTGGACTGAGGGATGCTGGATGTGAATGACTTATTTCTGCCAACAAGGCACCTCTGGCATTTATTAAATTTCATTTCCATGTATATAACACCTCTGTGCTAAATTTGTCAAAATAACTAATAAGGTTTCAGTATGTTACAACTGAAACACTGAGTACTGCTGAAAATGCAGTAAGCGCTGTTAAGGATTTGAATAACACAGGTACTTGAAATTATGATTAAAACTAGTTGAAGAAATGGTTTGTTCATTTGTATTAAGTTTAGATTGTTCCTAGGTCTATCAGGGCATATGCTCCTCACCATGCAACTGTGGGTTTCTCTGGATTTCAGTTTCACCAAATACAGATTGTTTAAAAAGCTCACAAACTCCCATATCTCACTTAGCAAATAAACAGATTGTAGGCTCAAGTACTTTTTCTTTCTTTTCTTTTTTTAGTAGTGCTACTTACCTATGTTAATAATTACCATATTAATTACATTAATAACTGTATTAGTAAAATACACCAAAATTCCCAACTCACACCATTTTTAATAGATTGCATTTATCACAAATATGTGCATTTCTCATCCATTCTTTATCCTTCATTTTTGTTACATGTTTAAAGAGAGAAATGAAGCTCATGGAGCTATCAATGACAAGTTTTCTTTTACAATTGGAAACTAGAATCTCCATTACATATTTGTGTCATAAAAATGTTTTAATCACAGTTAACATTGTATTTCTTATTCATTTTCTGACAAAAGCAAATCTGATCCATTTAGTCTTCTGCAGGGCTCTCCTCGGCTCACCTTATGCTTCTTGCATAGCTTATTTGCTATTTTCTAGTCCCAACAACATCAATTAAAAGTGTCTTCTTTGTAAAATGTATCTGGACTACAGATGCATGCTTAACACATGAGCTATAATAGGTCAGAAATTCTCCTCCAAAACAAACTTTGCTTGAAAAAATGTCAGTTTGTTGAAAGTTGATGGGGGGAGCAGGCACCCAAGGTCCATGGCAGAAGGGTTAGCCACCACCAGACTCCCAGGTTCATGGTACCACCATCCTGAGCTCTCAGGTCTGGGCATCCTGCCCTGGGTTGCAACTCTCCATGACATCTGCGGGTATATTAGCAGGGTCAAGGTGACTACGACAGTCAAGGCACATGAGGTATTGGTGGGAATGGGAGAAGGTGAATGCTCCATGTAACATGGGGGGGAGCTGAAATGGTTCAGTCTTCTAACAATAACATCTTTAAGAGTTTCTAGTTCTGAAGTTCTCAGTTCACTGTCTTTCCACAATGAAATTCATTCTTTTTCTTTTATTTTCACAACAATTATTTCCCCCAAGTTCTGCATTCCAGCAGTCTTCCACAGAAGCCCCCTCATAAGGGGAACAGGGTTTTGATGAAGGTAACTGTACTCTCTCTTCAGGCTTGTAGGACCTCTGACCAATAATCCTATCACAGGAGGCAATGGGGTGGCTACCTGCTAAATGACTTCATGGTTTGGTCAGAGTGATCCAGGAGAAGTTAGCTAATGATGAATTTGCAGAGCTCATTTGGTGCAAGAACCTTCTGTTCAATGCCAAATGCTGGAGCAGTTAGGTTCTTACATTTGCATGTAGGTGGGTGCTTGTAAATAGACCTTCTCATGAAGCTCTGTTTCCATGCACTGCCCCCTGCTCCAGCACCGACTTACAGGCAGTTACGTCCAGTGAGGAGGGAGAGCATTCATCCCCTTCTCACAGTGCCACCACAGCCAGCGGATGCTTTCCAGTGTATTCAGTGGTTTATAGTGTATGGAAACTAGATGGATGAGAATTAGTTTTTAAGAGTTTGGGTTGAAAATACCTCTGTCCTCATTGAGGTCTGCTCCTTTGAAATTTAACTCAAGGTATTATTTAATCTTGCTTATGTGTGTGGATTCTGTGCCCAGGGGAGTTAAAGAAAATATTGTTATGGAACAGAAATATCAGGATTTTAACTCAATTCATGATACACATCTAGCAAATGTCATTCTTTCCCCTATATGCACTGTAGCTTTATTTTCATATTGTTCAAACTTCAGATGAAACAATCTCATTATTTTGACTTCTCATGTCGATTAGCTGATGAAAACTCACTTTTAAGAAATCCAGATTACAAATCCTTCTAATATCTGAAGATTAAACTTGTCATTTTTCATGATAAATGGAAATGTAAATAATGAAATGTATTAGAATATTGATCAGAGGCTTGCCCTGAGCCAAGCAGTGTGAACATCTTTATATTTTCTGGCAGTAAACCAGATTCTCTCTTCTCTCTGTTTTGCACAGTCCTACTAAGCCAATCCTCACTAGAATGAGCACAAAACAAAACAAATAACAGCTTTTGTACATCAACATTAAGATGGGAAGAAGCTTGAGAAGAGCCTCTGACAGAGAAGAACACCGATGAGTGCAAAAATGCCTGATGGGTAGCGCCACCTTCTAAACATAGAACAGCCAGACATGGAAGTGATTGTCAGAAGAGAAATGCAATCATGGATTACACACCAGCTCATTAGAAACTGTTGCTGAATACAGCATCCAGAAGACATGCATGAAAATTCACATTTGGGGAATAAATTAAAAGGGGTGTAGTTGTTGCTAGATAAACATATGTAATATATATGCATTGAAGAGGTTTGTAAATGCAATTTTTTTTATTCGGACGGAGAGCAAAAAGCTTTAAACCTTTCACAGTAGAGAGACAGTTAACTCCAAACTATTCCTATCTCTGTAGCCAAGAAGTTAATAGGACATCTCTCTTAAACTAGCATTTGTAAATAGACTCTCTGAATGTTTCCATCATGTAGTGGAAAAAGCATAACTTTTACAGCTGCATTGCTGCACTTCATTTACTTCACTGAATAATAAGTTGACTAAAACTGTAAAGCTTCTCAATTTTTACTGCATATGTGTTCCAATTAATCTATGTCTGTAACAAAGTTTAGACTGAAAAATTATTTCTGGCCTATATTCTAGTTCTATGAAGCATACATATACTATAAGGTATGTTTGACTGAATATCATAATACTATAATTTCCCAAGACACATATAATTTTTGCATTTGAAGTGAACAATGACACGCACCTGATTTCTTTTTTAATGGGAGAAAGTAGTTTACCCCTTAAATGTAACATACAGCTGCTCACGGCAGGGGCATATCCATTCTTTTCCCGTTCTGCCGCATAACTGCTGAGTGACACTCTCTGGCCTGTGCTAATACCGATCAGGTGAGGTGATCTAAGGATTCCTTCTGGCCTTGAGCTCAATATAGAAATTAAAGAGACTAGTAAACAACTGCAGATTACAAATAGCTATGTGAGGGCTGGGTGTGCCAGGCCCCCAGGCACTGGTGGGGCAGGTGCTTCCCTCCACAGGGGCTCAGTGGGTAGCTCCCTAAAGGGTACCCTCTTTTCCGTAGCCACAGAGCAGTAAAATAGAGGGAGGCACAGAGTATCAAGTAAGTCCTGACAGTGAAAGGCCTGGATGTCAAGTGCCAGGCACAGCAACAGCGGGAAGCAAGGACCCACTCTCTGCTCCTCCCAATACCTCCCAGCATGGCACACGTCCTCCTGGCTCAGGATTGAGCAGGAGCATGCTGTTCCCTACACCACTCTCTCCTGCATATCACAGCTGAATACAGCCCTAAATGAACACTGCAACATTAATTTCTTCAGATTTTTTTAAGTCTCTTATTTCATTCATTGCCTTTTTGGGTAAATGGCTGAAATAATAATTCATTCCTAATGTTGACCCCAAGTAACACAATACACTGAAGACATGATTAAAACATGAGTTAAAACTGGTTTTTGACTATTGGCTGCACAACACAAATTATTCCAGAATTTAGTGCATGAATCTCAGAAAACTTATTTTAGTTTTGAATGAAAAATTATCTGGAAGCAAATTGTCAATAAATAAATAGAGAGAAGTAGATAACTCTTCTGTCTAACTACCAAAGTACCCATGTGGTGCTGCTTGTCTTAGAGACCGAATGTTGATGTGGATGTCTGCCTGTGTGAATTTTGGCAGCTTTATTTTTTAATGTTTTTTAAATGTTCTTTTAATCCAAATCTCCTCTTGTAACTGCATGGAGATTCCCCTGACTTCTACAAGACCGGCATTAGAGCTTGTCAAAAATCCCACCCAAATTAATCAACCACCATAAAGATATTGCTAGTACCTGCTACTGACCTAAAGAGGATGGAAGGTAAAACACATGAGGCCACATAAACTCATTAAGGTGTCACTTCAGACAGCTTTTTAAATCTGGGATTAGTCCAACCAGTCAGCTGGAAAACGCACATCCTTAAGGGCCAGGTGCATTCAGGGGTCCCTGTTAGATGGTGTCTTGGTGAAGCCTGTCCTCATTCACTGCTTTTGTTGGCTCACAGCCACACTCTCACCTCAAAAGCCTGTGAAAGGGTTTGCTATCTGAGTGTGCTATCATATCACCATCTTTATTTGCTCTGTAGGTTTACCTCTAGCCCACGTTACCACAGTCATGGCACTTTTGCTGTGACAGAAATCACAGAAACAGGGTTTCTCTGTATAATACTATTTTGTTATGGACTACTAAGTTTTGCATCATTGTGACTGTGCAGTGTAAAAGTCCTTCTAAATATACACAAACATTGCAAAAACTGTGTCACCACAAGACCTCGCAACCCTGCCAAGGCAGCTAAGTGAATATGTACTATTTGTACACACTCAGAAGGAGATATGTTCCAGGATGTACATCACTAAATGTTGACTCAGTATGAATAGTGTGTTTTATCTTTTTAAATGTTACTGCTTTCCCATCCCACTCCATTGTAACTTGTCAACTCTAATTTTTTAAGTCCACAAACTGTAAAGAAAACTGTTGAAATACCTGTTTTTCTGTAAAAAGTAATAACAATAGTTTTTGTTACTTTAAAGTATGCTTGGTATTAAAATACCTAATAAAGTTCAACAATGAATTTTGTAGCATACTAAAATAAAGTGTGACAGTGCTTTTCTCCAGCTCATCTGTAGTAACAGCTGCTGTTGTTGAGATTACTGTCCTCCTCTTAAACACAAGCCCAACCACCCACCTCCTGCACACTTGTACCTGCACAGAGCCAACAGTATATAAAGCTACAGTATATAAAGTCCAAGTGAAATCTGATCCCTAAATGAGTGCAGGGATTTGTATGCATATATTCACAGTATAAGAAACTTGTTGGTAAGTCATTTCCACCCTCTGGTACCTGACTATGTATGGGGAAAAATATAACATTCCTGATTACTTTGGTGGCTGTAAAACTTAGTTTATAGTAAGAGAAAGGAGAGTGTAAGAACTGCCAGGTTTATCAGATGCTGAAGTCCTGATCATTTTTATAGGCAATGCATTTCAGTTCTTCCTAAATATATTGGAAATCTCAAAAAAAAATGATTTGAAGCACGGAGTAAAACTCAGAAACTGATTCCTTTGGGGACGCTGAAAACAATGGAGGAGCTTTCCCGGAGCAGCACCGGCAGTAGTGGATCTTGAGTATATCTGTGCTGCCATCTAACGGTCAGCCTCTGCGAGGGATTAGGAACTAGGACTTCCTTAAAGGCAGCTTTGCATTTGTATTCCTAGAGATCAAGGTTACAAAACCAGTGCACACGTAAACTCCTGTGCCTCTCAGAAACACGGCAAAAATCAGGAGGTGAAACCACGAGTGTATTAACTTGCACTGGACAGTTATCAGTTTGAGAACTTCTACATTTTTATCTGAAGACTGAAGAGAACATCTCTGTAAAAGTGGATGAAAACTTTGACTAATATTTTAAAATCCAGAGCTGTGATGGCAGGACTTCCCAGGGACAGGCTTCTGCATTTTCCAGACAGGACAGGAACTAATCCTCTATTAACCCTCTCAAGGAACAAGTGGGTGATGAAAACACTGTCTTCCCTCTTGGCATATGATTTCACTTCAGGCTTTCAGTGATAGCATATATAGCTTATCTGTCCATTCACTGTAATCACATCACTTTATTAAAGAATATTTAGCAGACTCCTACTTTTTCCAGTTTATGTACTTTTTTTTCCAGTTTATGTACTTTTTTCCAGTTTATGCATCCCTAAAAAATTTCTAGTTCCCTTTTTAGATTTCACATACACATATGAACCTATATACTGTTTTCAACAAGTGATCTTCTGTGTATTTCCTAAAAGCCATCTGTACATCCTCAGACTCAAAATCATTGTTCCAGAAACATGCCTTTTTGGGACCCAGTGCATCTCTTTCTCAAGAGTTGTTGGACCTAAGCTTGTCCATCCTAACTGTAAGAGCTGAAACCAAAAAGCTTCATTACTGTTGAGAAGTAATAAACATATATAGACCAAAGGAGAAATTCTTGTTCTGTAGCCTTCACACTTGTAGCTGTGCTTTGTTAGTTGTAGTGTTGTTGTTACTTTTCCAGCCATGAAAAGTAAGGTTGAACTAATATGTAGTTACCAGGCCCGTGCCTGCAGCCCAAGCAGTAAATAAAACGACTCTTCCAGCATGCAGTGCTTTAGTTTCATGCTGTGTAAAAATACCAGGTTTTGTGAAAACTGTTCTGATTTACAGGGGTAGATTGGAAGATTTGCAACAAGTTGTCAATGAAAACTGAAACAGGTTGTTATGCAAAGCTGCTGATGAATTCCAGAACAGTGTGAAAGAAACCAAACACAAGTTCCTTGTGCTTTGACATAACTTAGTAGATGTAGGAGCACACACACTGGTTTGTTGACGTAGGAGGTCAATGTAAGTGTTGGTGGTTTCCAGATCATGAATTCTGTTCATCTAGGACCTCTTGCTAGTGGAAGAAATCTTTCCAGCCACAAGGAAAGTACTCCAAATCTGGAGACAACTGTGCAGGTTATTACACCTCCGCAGCCTCTGTTTTTTCCTGGACTTAACCTCTTCGAGGTAATACATGTTCTTTCCTGTTTCCCTGATTTTTTCATCCCACTGTCTCCTTTCTGCGTTCTTAGCAAGAATATTGCCAGTTACCCTATTTTTTTTTTACTTAGAGTTTCTGACAACTGGTGTTATTCTGAAAGCCAAAATAATTTATTCTACACTTCTCAATAAAAAGGCAAGGATATATTATGTTTGTTTTATTGCTTTTGCTGGTTTTGTTGGGTTCAGGTTTTGGCTTTTTTTTCATTTTTAAAGTGATTTTTGAGCACTCAAAGTTATGATGAAAAGCAGGGAAATATGCACATCATGTATTCTAAAGGGTTCTAAGGCAGAATGCAAATTGTTTGACTGTATTTTAATGTCAAGGACTGCAGTAACCAGCTAAAAAGACCACTCTTCTCAGGGTGTGGATAAGAACATGCCAGCCAGATGTCGTCCCAGGCCAGAAAATGAAGTATCACGCAAAAGCAGAAGCAAGCTCCCAGACCAAGCTGCCTGATGCAGAGCTGGCTGGGCACTGCGCCAGGAAACAACAGCCTGAAGCAGAAGTTTTCCCAGTTCTTGCTCTGGTTCCCTCCTTTTTTAGCATGTTTCTATGTTAGGATTTTACAGATAGGGCTTTTGACCCACAGCCCAACTTGTCTTTCCTTTGTCTTCTCTATCCCAGATGTCAGACGGTTAGTGTCAACAAGAGACTTCTGAAGCAAAGGAATTTATTGAATACAACAGGAAGCAATGGGAAACTTTACAGACTGAATGATCGTTCCAAAAGGTCAAGGGAGGAGAAGTATTTATGAAGACAGAGTAGACCAGAGCCCCAGTACAGCCCAGACCAAGATTAATTGTTTGCAGATTGCAATAGCTAGAAACCAAGTGATACCTCCAAGCCCCCAAAGTCAGTCAATGTCAAGTGAAGGACCAGCTGAAGACACTGATCTGCTACAGTTTTGTAAAGGTCTGGGGGTCATCACAGAAAGAACAGAGAATCAATAGGGCTTGAGCAGAAAGACCCAGGACTTCACTGCCTGAGTTAAGGAGAAGAAATGTTACTAGAAAAAAAATATTTACTTAGTGTGCTACAGATGTAAAAGATCATTATGATCCCTTTCTTGGGACTGCTCAGTAATTTTAACTAAGAGTATAAGCAGAAGCATTACTCAAACCAGGTGCAACCTCTGTCTCCACATATGCCCAGCCATGCAGTCTTAGTGGTCCTGGTTCTTTCTTGTGGTACACAGGAATTAGTCCTCCCTGTGACCAGGCCAATGCCATCAGAATGACCAGTTGTCCCAGCATCCCAGTTGGGTCCTCTTTATCAGGCAGAAGCAGAGGAATTTGTCTGCTGGTCTCAGGTCTTCATCAGAGTTCATCATTTAGCAATTTCATCAAAGCATAAGCCTCAGCCATAATTTTGCCTGAGCTGTCCAACATGCCAAAATGCCAGACAAATCACTGCAGGTCAGTGTCATGGTTGGCTTGTGTTGATCTAAGCATGTGCTACTGTCAAAAGGAGCAGCCCTGCCTTCCCCTGCCTGCTTCCATCACCTCTCCTGTGTCACTACTAGTGCCTTTGTATCTGCACAGCCAGCTGCACTACTGAGCTGTTCCAGCTCACTCTATGGCTGCATGATTACCAGTGCCAAAATGGATTGAGGAGCGCCAACACAAGGACTGAAAGGGAAGCCCACAGGAGCTTGGCATACTTTATTCCAAGAAACCTGCACTATGACTGTGTGTGCAGGGTAAATTTGGTGTATCCTGATCCCATGATGATACTTATTGTGCATAGTATGAACAACCCGCCCAGTGCTTGCACAGTAGGTTGAAAGCACTCCAGGTTTGTCAGACTTGAAGGATACATGCTGTGATCTCCATCTGTGTGTGTCTGATAAGTCTATCTAATATGCACAGACTGCACTGGACAACTCTGGCCACCTTGCTGGGTGTGCCTAATGCTCCCTAGACACAACAGGTATCCTCATTTATCTATGGGAAGGGATGTTCCACTTATGACAACACCACTTGCATCCATACTTCTGCCTGCAGCTTCCCAAATTTTCTACCTTTTCCTAACTCTACAATCAGGACTGTCATGAAAGCAATGAATTGCAGGAGGTGAGTCAGACACAGGAGAGTCAGCTGTAAATGCTGTCACTGAAAGGGAAGAGAGATGACTGACTACAGAGGTTTTTAATCTGACAACAAAGCTTTCCATACACTTGGAAGTTGAAGCTATTCAGATATGATAAATATGTGTAAGCTAGTACCTGGTGAGCTGACTCCATTTCAAGTGTCAAATCAAGATCTTCCTGCCTTGTTCAGCAAAGCAACGTTTGGCCTTGTCTGAGGCATTTCAGAGTAAAGTGATATGTGTACAGAGACTGTGTATTGCCACACATAAAACCCTGACAGCCCTGATAGATAGGCTTTGGCAAACCTTCCTGCCGTTGTTCAAGGAAGGCTCACCCCTAGCTCTTCTTGCCACCTTGCTGACAAGGGTTGTTGAACCCATCCTGGAGCTCACAGAAAAAGTCCAGTGCTTGTCAGAAACTGGCAATTAAGATGAGAATACACCCTGTACTTGGCCCAGGGGTGTCAGGCTAATGACTCCTCTGAGAGCATTAATGTGTAACAGAGGAGTTGGGAGAAAGCAGAGGCTTCACCACTGGGGAAAAGTAATTTTAACTGAAGGATGGGGACTAATATGAATTAATTTACCACTGCCTTCCAAACTGCTCACAAACAGATCTGGCTCTTAGCTGACATAAAACATGTTCTGCAAATGTAGGATAATTAATATTACATGACTGGAAAAAAAAATCAGTTATTTCCAAGTTTAATTAGGTTTATAAGAAAATAAACCTAGTTTTAGCTGACTATTCCAGAGTAAAGAAAGAATTGCAGATTCAAGGTTGATATTGTTTGCCATGGAAAGTTATAGATGTCTAGGTGCTAGCAAGATTACTTAAATGTTATTGAGTCAGGAGAAGCAAACAACTTTGGCCAACTGTGAAGCATGTCCACTGCACCGAGCACTGTCTTTCACCCAATGTGGTCTGCATTCCTTCAGCTTCCATTTTATAGATGCTTCATTGAACTTCGGATTCATAAGAAATATGGGAGTGAGTCTCAGAAAAAGAATATTCTTCTCTAGTTTTCCTGTGTCAAAGACTCATAAGAGCAATGAAAACAATGAAAAGCCAGGCTGAACCCTTTTGCTCTGCACAACTTCCTGAAATTTTTCCCAAGCAAGATAAACTAGGCTACAGTGAAACACAGGTCACTGTTAAAATGGTATCTGTTGGTTGTGCTGCAGAGTTTGGAAGCAGTCACATTTTCACCCCATCTGCTTCTCTAGGTAGAAAACTTTGTTGCCCAGGTGTATAATTAGATATAAAGGGGAAGTTTAAGATTAATATTCTCCTGACTTTTACTAGTCTCACAAGGGAAGCAACAGAAATTCTGTTTTTAACTAAGGAAGGACAAAAAGTACTAAAACCAGCTCAGGAAACGGCCCATAAATGCACAGGATTTGGCTGAGAGCTGCTGGCAGAGGTCTGGCTAGGGAGCAACAGAACCAGCCGCTCTTTGTCACTGCCCTGGAGCAACAGGCGACCTTCACCGGTGGCAGCGCCTGTGTCAGCACGCTGCTGGCCCTGCCAGACAGACCGACCCGCTCGGATTAACCAGTTTAAACTGGGTATTTGAAATAAGCTGCAAGAACTTTCCTGGAGGGGATTAGTAAATCTCCACAGCGCCTGCCCTGCCCTGCCAGTAGATCTGCGAGCATCCCTGGCATTGCAGTTGCAACAAACAGCTGAGAAAGGGTCACGTCTTCATCAGACACAGACCGAAAACACGGCAGACAGGTCAGCTCTCTGTGGGGAGTGTAACAGCTGGAGGTTTCCATTCCTGCCCCAGAGGTCACTGCACTCTGACCCAGCTGCTGTCACTTGCTCTTCCCCAGCCGGCCACCGAATGAACAAAACCAAGGAGCTGTGTCATGGATGGGAGGAAGCAGCAAGCTCTGTCGCTGTGGCAAGGGCGACCTGCCAACAGGAGCCCAGAGGGAGCTGTGACATCCTGGAACTGGTGTCTGCTCACAGCCTTAGAAGTGCCCCAATCTGTTTTCACTTTAAACAAGTTTTACAGTCTGGACTGGGATTTATGTGTATTTTATGTGGCTTACACCGCCCAGTGTGCCTCACAGGAGACGACAGTTCCTAACATAAGCATTTTACAGCCTCAGAGCAACTGCAGATGACCAAAGACTTGTGAGAATCCTGCTTGCTTCTTGCTTTCTGTGACTCTTCTCAAGGCTGGCCAGATCACTTGGTTGTTTCTCCATGCCTTCCCTGCCTTGGGGCAATATCAGCTTCTCGGTGCAGGCTGAACAGGCTTCACATGCTTTCTCTGGAGTCTGGAGCAGCTTTATGAATCTCATTGCTGTGCAAAGGTACAGGAAATGTCCTGCTGACTGCTGCCACCATCCAGGATGAGGGATCACCACCTGCGAAGTTGACCAAGTAGGAGGTGGTGGCAGCAATATCCAGAAGGAAGTCTGGAGAACAGGGGAACCCCTTTGATTACAAAATTTTGTAACATCTCTGCTGAGGACACCTTATTTTCTCAGGTTTCCTGCTTGTCTCCTGCTGTCACTGGTCTGCACAATTCCACAGATTAAAGTTTGGAGGGTTTTTTTCAGGTGCATCTAAGGGATTTAGGAACACAGCTCCCAAGAGCATCACTTCCCCAGTCCAGGACTGTACCTGCAGACAGATGACCACTTTGCCTGCACACAGAGGCACACTGCAGCCTGCTGACATGTTGCTCCTCTGCAGCTACCACAGGACACAAGTACATCAGGGCACACCAGAAAAAAAACCAACATTGAAGAAAAGTTGTGCCAACAAAGTAATGTTTGGGGTCATCCAAGAAAGATGGAGGGCAGTTAGAGCATGTAGAGCATATTCTTTATTACCCTCTTGCCATGTTCAGCAACATACAAAGGTATCAAACCGATGCTAGGTTTGGACTGTGTCTCACCAGGAACTGACACATTACAAATTACAAGGTAAAGAATCAAACAGAACAGGCTTACCTTCTCAGTAAAAACAGTAAGAGTGGTTTCTTTAGATCTAATCCACCAGTATGGGAGGAGATACACACTCTGGGACAACAGAGCTGGAAGCTGTTTGATAGGAAGTAATATAACTCAAAACCCTGTATAATTTTAACCTGTTCAGCCCTGTCCTCTCATAAAGCGGGCATTTCAGTACACAACACTTCTGTTAATTGAATGCCTTCTTCAATGCAAACAAGGAAAGCCTCACAAAAGTTTCTCAAGACTTCAGATAAGATTTGCAGATGGTGTAAATAAGTGAAATGTCACTAAGGCCAGAGGAATCACTCTGTTCCTCCCTCTCCTGCCACTGCAATCTCTGAACTTGACCCTACATTTCCATATTCCTATGAGGAGTGAAGTGCAGCATCAAGTGTGTCATTGCAATCCCTCTTCCCTCCCACTTAAACCTGCCCTTGCCATCCCACAGCTCTAGCACTGGCCCTTCCTGTGGGACCCCAGTGTGTCAAGCAGGCTGGAGGGAGAAAGAGACAGGGAGTGTCTGGCTTGGGCGGGAAGGGAGACCTGAGTTCCTGTCATTTCCTCTGTGATTACTTCAAGATTTTTCAGTAAAAGTCTTTACAGGATGGGTTGGGCTGTTTATCAGCATCAGATTTTGGCAGAATAGTTTCCAGTGAGGTCCTTTTCATCCTGAGCCCTTGGCCAGAGCCCACTGACCTTACCTCCCCAAACCCATCACAGCCTTGCCCAGCTGGTGGGTGGATTTAGTGCTGCTGCAGAAGGCCGGAGTGAATGCTGACACCTACCCCACCCTCCCCTGCAGGAGGACACACTTTTGCTTTCATTTAAGAAGTAACACTAGACGTTGACTGGTGACAAGCAGCCCTGATGGCACAAACATGAATCTCCACGTCACTTGCTCAAGAAATAAAAGTTTATTCCTCCATAAGCAATAAGAACATGAAGACACTTGAAAATTTCCAACCAGAACTTTGCTCTCCCAATCTCTCTTTTTAGTCTCACATTTTAAGCAGAGCAACAGCTTGCATAGTGGGCAGGAAAAAAACACTCCTTCCTGCTGCACAGCCCTGGCCACCAGTGCAGGGACCAGCACTGACCTCACGTGAATCACAGAATCATAGAATAGTTTGGGTTGGAAGGGACCTTTAACTGTCATCTAGTCCAAGCTACTGTCGCTCTCCTGTTTCCATTAAGGTAAAGTAAAAGGCTGGGAGACAGATTCTACACTGTAGAGGTCATTCTGCCCCTCTACTCTGTTCTGGTGAGACCCCAGCTGGAGTATTGTCTCCAGCTCTGGAGTTTTCAGGACAGGAAAGACATGGACCTGTTGGAGCAGGCCTCTGGGGGGGCCACAAAAATTATCAGAGGGCTGGAATACCTCTGCTAGGAGGAAAGGCTGAAAGAGTTGGGGTTGTTCAGCCTGGAGAAGAGAAAGCTCCAGGGAGAACTTACTGCAGCCTTCCAGTACTTAAAGCGGGGCTTGTAAGAAAGATGGGGACAAGGGTAATAGTTTTAAACTAAAAGAAGGTAGAAACACTGGAATAAATTGCCCAGAGAGGTGGTAGATGCCCCAGCCCTGGAAACATTCAAGGTCAGGTTGTATAGGGTTCTGAGTGACTTGATCTACTTAAAGATGTCCCTGTACACTGCAGGGGAGGGGGGTTGGACTAGGTGACCTTGAAAGGTCCCTTCCAACCCAAACCATTCCATGACTCTATGAGGCAGAATCTTTTAGGGGAAGTTGCTATGCCAAAGACCGACTCCACCAGAGATCATTTGTTTGGAGAGAAATACAATAATAAAGCAAAGAAATCAAAAGGGTTCCAACTATTTTCAAAAAGAAAAAATAAAATGATGGAGAGGAGAATTCAGACTGCAGAGGATTAAAGGTTTAGTCAGCAGGAAGGAGGGAGGGAGAGAGGATAGAGGGATGATGTAGAGTGGCAGGACTATGGCACAGAAGAGACCAATTTTACTGTGCATATGCAACAAAGGGCCCTACTTTCTGCTCCTATGTAAGATACGTAAAACCATCTATCCTAGCTGAAGAGAGTGGAGTTGAGCCATGTCCCTTCCACTTCCCCATGGCCTGACTCTTGGAGTCCCAACACAGTTCTGCTGTCTTGCTAGATGCTCCTTATCTTGGCTCTTACAAAGACCATGGCAGAGAGAACCATTGAGATTTTGAGGGCTTTCCCCTACCCAAGGGCGTCCTGTTTGTGAGGATGCCAGAACTCCTTCTGTTCTGCCCATAACCTGCAACCTGAAGGGTCTGGCTTTCTGCCTGAGCAGCTGCAAAGAATTAGCCTAGCTGAGGTCCAGTCACATGGGGAAGGAGTACAGAAAATACTTTCTTCTTTTTGCTGTTCAGTTCACTCAACCTTCAAAAAACTCTGGAATTAAAGCCCTAAATATGAGTGTTGAAACTGACTGTAGGGTCAGTGCTGCCTGTGGCAATCTTGGTTTCACTGGCACAGACTTGCACCACTTCAAAAGTGTCCTGAAAGGCCCTAGCTTTTATTTTTATCTTGCATCTCATCTTTGGGATGTCTTTGGTGATTCATATTGACTTCAATAATTTCCTTCAAGACCTAAGGTGTCTTTTTTCCATTACAGAAGACTTCAGGTATTCTCTCAAATTATAACATTTTGTTTCAGAAGGTTTTGCTCATTCTCAGGTGCACAAGTTTTTCCCAATATCAAGCTGAACAGTATTTTGTGTCTAAAATTTGCCTTTCCCCTTCATTTTCTGGCTGTACTGGTATTCACAGATTTTAAGTATTTGTTTAGTCTAAAGCATTTTTAGAAAGTACATTTCCCATTCATCCTCAGATTGTTGGTCTTTGCCTTTCACAATGCTTCCAAGACTCATAATAAATTTCTGGAGTGTCCAAATGTTCAGGAGTTCCAGAAAAAAACCCCAACAAATTATAAATAATTTCCAATTGAAAGGAGAGGCTTCCTAAATAATTTTATAGCATTATTCTTTAAATCATACCTGGAAAGGACCTCAAAAAGTATCCCAGACCACCATTTTCCCCAAGACAGGGACAGCTATGCACTCCAGGTATGTTAACTTCTTAGCCATTTCCAGCAAGGACAATTACTTGCTGATGAATTTCACCCTGGACAAAGGAGTGGCTTATTTGTTTCTTGCCCCTGTTACTGATTATTTTTAGTAGTTCTCATGTTTCGTTTTCAGAGTGGACAGGAATTGGCTTGAGGTGGACTGAATTATTCCCACATACAAAGGGGTTTGATTTCATGCCTGGCAGGAAGCGATATAAAATGGAAAAGGAAACCTACTTGCAAGCAGAGGGAACCACAACCTTTGCTGCTTCTACCACTCTCTCTTCAATACTGATCAACATGGACACCTCCACCCACCTGTCAGCCTGCTATGGCTGATGCACAAATTTGGTCCATGGTCTGACCCCTTGCCTACACAGTATGGCATGTCACCCTTCTAAGGTCTTCCCAGGTCAGGGCTAATACCAATACAAACCTGTCTCCGAGGATCATCACTGGTATTAATATCACAAAATAAAAGCAAGGTAAGATGTACCAGACAGTGGACGAGGTGAGGAGAAGTGCAGGTCCTTGTACTGTTCCCACTCGTACTTGCCATCCTCCTGGTGACTGAATGCACCCTGACACAAATACACTACAAACAGAAAACATAAACCCCTCTATAGTAGTTTATCTCTTTACAGGAAATAAATAATGGCACAATTACTCAGAAATATCACATAGAAGTTGTGCTAATTGCTTTCACTGAAGCTGCAGGTTTCCTTATTAAAACTGCCAGGCTGAATTAACCAAAAGTCTATATAATTGGCTTTGAAAATCTCCTCCTTGCATCTCCTTGGCACCTCTTTTGCCCACAGCAGGGAACAGTTCAGTGAGAGCTCACAGGATTTCTACTGAGAACTTGTTTGCACTTTGTGTCTCCTTGATGCCCGCTTTAAACCAATTTAACACTTACAAAAAAAATTAAGCACATAAAAAATGTTCAACAGAGAAAAAGGACTGGGGTGAGGATACCCTCACCAGGCTGGGCTCCTGCCACAGCTGGAGCAGGGGCTGCTGTGGAAAGGAGGCAGGAACCAGCCCAGCAACCCCATTCTTTTGGGTAGTTTTATTTGTAAGACCTTTGTATACTTACTCTTCTTTGCAGGAAGTTGCCAAGGGCTAGAACTTGGCCACGAATTTCCATTTGAAAAAACCACCACCGCTCTCTGATGTGCTGCGGTTGGGTCCTGCAAGGAACTGCCACGAGATTCTCTCCTTTCCAAGAAACATCTGCCTTCTCCTGCTTCCCTATGTGGTTTAATTAAAGTAATTAAGCAATTTCTGCTCAGCAGCTTCACACCGTAGGAGCTCCTTCAGCTCCCAGATCTTGCCTTAGGAGGTCAACCTTTTCAGGTGTTTGCCTGGGCAGTAGGGCCCACCCCCTCCTTTACTTTTACTGGCTCAAACATGCTTTAACCCACACCACCTCCTTAATGAAGCTGCACGTTCTTAGCAAACCCAGCTCTTTCAAGATCGTGCTGGTACCATATCTGTGTAATCATCTTGTTTTTTCATGGGGCCCCAGTGCCTGCCTGCAAGCATGTTTGTTTACACAAGAGATGTTGTTCCTCAGCAGACTTCTTAATCCTGCCTCAGAACAGCTGCTGCAAAGGTACAACTGAGGGAGCTCAATGGAGTTTTGCCCCGGCCTACAGTTCATGTGCTTATGTAGGCCATGCAGCCATAGGTACCATGATATTTCCTGTCCTGCCAGACTGTGTAGGTCTGAAGTGACAGGTTTATCAATATAGAGTAAAAGCTGAAATGTAGCCACCCTGTTGCCTGCCAGGAATGTGTCTAACACAGAAATATGTCTAATAGGTGGCTTTCATCAGTCACCGACATCTGGGGCTTACAGCTTGTCCCCACCAGCAGATGGAGACAAGACAGCAAGTCTCTACGTGAAGTCCTGCTCCTTTCAGACAGGTTTCCCTTCCCTCCAAGAAGCTGCTTTGTAGCATGGGCCTCCTGCAGCTACCCAGCACTGTAGAGTAACACTGACATGTTTGTGTATTGATATGACTCCTGCAATGGTGACCCTGCTTCCTCACACCTCTTCCTTTGCTACCACGCTACACCAAAGTACCTGGGACCCAGAGAGGCGTTTAGGGGCAGGAGACACTGTTCCTGTGCAGCAGCAGAGCATCCATGAACCCCAAGGAGATCTGAATCCCCTGAGGCATGAGGAAAGCTGAGACAGCTGCAGTTCTTGCCCCTCTGAGGTTTCACCCACGCTCCACAGCTCCATGTATACAAATTAAAATTAACTTATTAAAGTAAATGAAACTTGTCTGAGACCATTCTCTGGCAGCGAACAACCCACACCCTTACTATTGAAGTCTCAGCCTCCAAAGCAGTGTGACTTTACCCAGGCTGCCTACCAGGAAGGGGACCTGGTATGTGCCAATTCCCAACTCTTCCCCCAGCCTCATTTGGGAGGACATCTTTGTCTCAAGCCAAAACTGGGGGAGGGACTACTGTGCTGGTGCAGATGGCTTAGCTTCACTCCACGAGAAAGCTCCCTGATGCTGTTTAGTTTGACACAGGACATTTGAGCACCCAAATTTACCTCCCTACTGGACTGCGAATCCTACAGAAGTGAGGTTTGACCCTGAATTCAGTGGGAGATGACCATGTTCATCCACTGGTCTTAGCACAGAGAAAACATTCTCATGGAGGTTTGTTATTTGTGGATTTCTTAGATCAACCTGGGTCTTAAAAAATCCAATTTAACCAATCAGTGTGACCAGACTTGCCTTCCTGTAAGATATTTCTTTATACATAAAACAAACAGCCCACCTGGCTTTCTCCATGTTTAGGACAAAACAGGTTTGCTGCTGACATATAAAGCATGTTATTAACTCACATCTTGTTTTGTTTTTCCAGAAACCAGTCCCTGGGACTGTAGACCTGCCACAGCAGGTCAGAGAGTGGCCTACGGTGCCTTGTGTCCCCCTGGGCTCTGCTCCATCCAGTGGGTAGGTCCCCACACATGTGACTTTGCTTTCAGAGGAGGGAGTCTTAACCCCATGGAAAGCAGTTACCCATTAGGAAAGGGTGGTTTTAACTGAGGCATGACTCATCCTTTGAAGTAAGTTACAAGTGTTAGTCAATGGGTCTTCTAGCAAAATCCTCTGAACAAGGTATTTCTGTTTACTTCAAGTGGTAGCACACATGTTCAAAGCACTGAATGCTAAGAAACTGAAATACTTAAGCTTAACAATGGGTTGAATTATTAAATATAGTTGATAGTTAATCAGTTATCATAATTTTTAGAAGTGCTTTCAAAGCCTGAAATAAAAAGCAACAGTCAAAGAAAGGCTGTCTTCACTTTCTTGTGTACAGCATACTTTTAATAATGAAAGACGCTCCCATATCAATATTAAACATCCTTTCTGTACACTAGTGATTACACAGGTATAAAGATAAAAAAAGGATTATAGGATATAAAGGCAATTCAGGTCACCAAAACAGCACAAGTTTTCCCTTGTCTCCACACAGCTTTCTGTCCCATGTGCTAACTGTGCTTTGCATAGGGCTGAGACATTTTGCTGGAAAACTTCTGAGGGAATTTATTTTAATAAACAAGTTTAATTTTTAATAATGATGCTAATAAGTTTGTTAAATGCTGTGGGCAGGCAAACTGATGGCATGAAATCTGAGAAAAAAAATATATAAAACAAATATCCCCTAGTATCACAGAGGGGAGAGAGGAGTGATTTTCAGCAGGATTTGGGCAACCCCCCCCAATTATTAGAAAAAGCACCATATGACTAACACTGATTCAGTGTCTTGGAGAGATGTCAGTAGGTTTCCTACTGTTATTTATAGTACTGTTCTAGTCTAGTTATGACACACTGTCAGTAGAGCAATAGTTTGAAATGTGTTAGCCTGGGGTTCAATATTTCTTCTGTGCTATTCAGTGTCCTATAAAATAGAGATCTCTTTTTCTTAATTTCCTCTCATAACTCAAAATTCAGCCACCTGTTTCCCTCCCAACAGTCCCCATAATGTGGCTTGCTAGCACTAGTGGAGTTCCAATTTACATGCTTCTTTCCCTGTTAGCTGTTGGATCCTGTCTCTTCCTGGCTACTTGACCCAGGGAGGGCCTCTTCCTTATCCCTACCAGGAAGAGGAATCCTTGCAAGCAGAGATTGTCCTGTTTTGCCTTGCAAATCTACAACCCAAGAACTAAGTTTCAGGACACTTTGTTTGGAAAAAAGAGGCTTGGCCTGCATTTATTAAAGTGATGAAGTACATTAGGAGCTATTTTTGTGCCTTAATTTTTTTTACAGGAATTAGGTGCTTGCATAGCTTTCAGGATCTATGGCCCTCTTCCAACAAAAAACAGCAGCTGTGCTGGCATTAAAGGATATCCAAAGTGCACAACGAGACTTAATAAAAAGCAATGGTATGTTTTAGTTCATCTCAAACAACATGGTAAAGTATTTACATGAGAATGAACCAGTTGGTTCAAATGGAGATAAATACAGGGAATTACATGTTAAAGTACAATATTCTACACAAAAATTTAGCTAAACAGAACACAGAGAAAGGGCATCAGAGCTGCGCCTGGACTTAGGAGAAATGGATGCTCTGACCTGCATGGTGCCAGGACAAAGCATCGGCCAACATTCCTGAGCTTCCTTCCCTTGGGAGCCAAGAGAGAGGGAGAAGGGAGATTTAGTACATATGCATCTCATTTACTCTGGGGAGTAAAAAGTTAGAACTGGAACCTGCAAATTGCTTAGAATTTGCAGCACATATGTGACAGGAGAATAACAGACAAATCAATGAAATTAAAGGCAAGCCAACTGCAATTGGCAGGTTTGGAAGAACAGAGGAGGGTGACAACTTTAGCTAACCTACAGACTCCTGGTCAATAGGTATTCTTGAGATTTAGGATCCAAAATATTACTGGATAGGTAAGTGGGTAGTCAGGATATTTGACATTTTTTTAGACAGGACTGAAAAATTGCTGGAGATATAAACCACTATGCTTCAGAACCCAGTCTGCTCAGAGGCAGAATTCAAGATTATTTCATATTTGTTGTCCTCAAAGTATTTTCTTAAACCTTCCTCCGAAACAGCTGGTACTGGCTTCTCCAAATACAAGACACTGCAACCCCATGCATTGGGTTGGAATTTAATCTCCATTTGAGATTATAGGACCTCCTGTGAATTAATTTAACAAAACCCGATCCAATATTTAAGGCAAACAATACTCTAGATAAAAAGGCAGATAGAACATCCTATTTTCCTTCAAAAAGAGTGGTGGGTTACAGCATCAAGAAATACCATCCTTCCAGACACAGATGCCAGATACAGATGTGGAAACCTTGTGGGTTTATCTGCCCAAAACCCATTTAGCCTTAACCCATGTCTGAATGAAAAAAGGTCCATTTGCTCTCCCACAGAAGGGGCAAACAGGATTCATTAATTGATTGGCTGAATTAAGCATCATGGCTTCAAATAGGTGCTTTTCTGAGACTGGGAATCAGTTTCAAGGTCATTTAGCAACTGGCAGTATCATGTATGAAAGATAAAGAGCTGAGTCCAATAGCAGGGAAGGCAGTATCTTTCTCTTGGCAGTAGACTAACCAAGAAAATGTTGATACAAGGCGATGACACATTGCCCTTCTGAATATTCAGATGAGTCTACCTCATATTTGGATATGGAAAGTGCAGTGCTGTCACCAGAACCACTTCACACCGTTTAAAAAATTTAGGTGAATTAAGGTCATGTAGCCATAGAAAGGAAAGGCCAGGGCAAAATGTATTGACAATAAATTATGTCTCGTATATTGTTGGCAATTTCAGCTGAGTCACTTGGACAATAACGGAGTAAATCCCAGCATTGTGAAGAGCAATCCCACCTACATATTTTGGAACTATTTCAGTTTGCTTAGCACTTTCCATGAGGCACTTAGCAGGAATGCCCTTTCAGCATTTTGCTACATGAATCTTCTGCTCGTGCGGTCTGTTTCTGCTCCCAGAGCATAGATTTTAAGCCTCAAATGTACATTTATGCTATAGTTTTGTTTTTCTGGGTTTTTCATGCAAGATTTCATAATTACAGTGGTATTTAACACTATAAAAATATATGAGTCTTTGGGAGAAATTCAAGTCTTTGCAACTTGCCACATAGTCATACTGCTTCTATGGTTTATAAACTTCTTCAAACTCCTTGTTCCACTGCCCAGAGGGTAAAACACAAGGGTTCATTTAAACCTTTAGCTTTACTGCATGCTAATTTTCACCACTTGAGAAAGTCTAGCTCTGTGCATTGCTGGGTGATTAGTCCTTCCATAATTTAGCTCCTTATTGTATGACCCTACTGGACAATATGTCTTGTTTACGTTCTGTTGGAGAACAGCCTTTATAACTCAGCTGTCCGTCAGACGAGATTCATTTGCTCCTCATCTTGGAAACAGATTCTCTCCACAAATCAGATCTACTTGGATCTTAATGAAATAATATCAAATGTTGGCATGCAGTTTCTCTCATTTTCTTTTTAGTGATAAATGTCATAGAAAAATAAACTTTAAGGTAATTGCTTTCATTCACTGTTGACTTAGAGCAAGACCAAAAACCTTAACTTTTTTTTCTTCAGCAAATGGCTGAAAATCCAGATTTGTGTTACAAAACTTGAGGTAGTTTTATCTCACCTAGTCTTACAGTACCTGAAAGGGTTTTTGTCTCCTCTCTTGTCCAGTATGAGAAGTTAGAGCTGTGTATATTTTCATCTTTGTTGAATTTAAACTCTCCTCAAAATCCTGTTACTGAACACAGTGTGGTGACAATGTTATTCCAATAAAAGTGGTCACATAGCATCAGAGGAGCTCAGACAACAAATTATTACCTACAACTAAGATTCCCCTAAGCCTCCTCAGTTGCTCTGATGCACAAAGACACCAAATTTTATTATATTAGCTTTCCTAGGAATCCTAATACAAGCCCCTCGGTCTTGATAGTACTGAATGCAGGTAAGGCCCAACACTCAGGTGCTCCCTTCCTGGTCTTGCTTGTGGGCCCTACATTTTTCAGTAGTCACTTAGAGAGAACAACGTGCTGGGGGTCATCTTTATTCAGTCTTAAGTGTTGTGATTTGACAGAACTGAAGCCAGAGTACAGTCTTCTGCCTCATGTTTGAAGGCTCAGATGGAGGATCTTACTCAGCACATTGGGCATTCATAGGCGAAGCCAGTCACCTGCATGCAACTGCTTGTGTGGTTGTGCTGTAAATCAGATCATAGAATCATAGAATTACAGAATTGTCAGAGTTGGAAGGGACCTTGAATATCACCTAGTTCTAAACCCCCTGCCTGGCAGGGACACCTTTCACTAGACCAGGTTGCCCAGGGTCCCATCCAGCCTTATCTTAAAAACTTCCAGTGATGGGGCTTCCACAACCTCTCTGGGCAACCTGTTCCAGTGTCTCACCACCCTAACAGTGAAAAACTTTCTCCTAATATCTAATCTAAATCTACCCTCCTCTAGTTTGTATCCATTCTCCCTGGTTCTATCACTACCTGACATCCAGATCAATGTTAGGCTTCTCTAGCTTTAAAGGACAACCCCACCCTACCCCCCAAGTGTTCTGGTCTTTAGTGCAGTTTGTAGGGAATTGTGTTCATCTAGCCACAAGTATGGTGCCCCATGGCATGGAAATGGGCAAGTAGAGACAGAGAACAAGAAAGCCTGTGGATTGGTATTGCAACCAAAGTCCCCACATCATCACATTGCAGAATGTCTTCTGCTCTGCCAGATAGCTCCCCACAGCGCCCAAGGCATGAAATACTCTCTGATCCACCCCTCCATAAACAGCATGGACATCTTGCTATTCCTACTTTTTCTGTATCCAAAGCTCTGGGGCTGGAGCATCTAAAACATTCCAGCATGGGAATGCTTCTGGGGCAATATGGCTTTCCTTTTGCTCCATCTGATGATATTTTAGATTGAAAGGGCTTGGAAAAAATTTTTCCTTCTAACCATAAGGAAGAGTCCAGGGTGAGGGAAGGGTGGAGAAAATGTAATAAACAAACAGAACTTTTTCCCATAGGATTTCTTACTTTCATCCTTCTTTAAAGTCTCCCTAATAAATAATTCTTGTATCCAAACAGTGCCAGAATATTTCAAAAGGACAAGCTGAATAGCAATTGTAACCCCTTTTTTGAATACACTTAACCAATGCATGCTGATATCTTACCAGATCCATAGATCAGATACTCCCCAAGGTGTATGCGTCAAACCCAGGAAGGAGGAATGTGCCTTTGCAGTCACACAGCTAGCAAATCACATTGGGTTTGTGCCTCACTCTGAAGCTGCTGACATGTTGGAAGTATTACTGTAAAAGAGCCAGATCTGGGAATTCAAGCAGCATTCTAAGGATATGTGGAATCAGACCTATTTTTCCAAAGCAACATAGGAGTTTGAACAAATCGAGGCAGAAGAGTTCAAAGGCTTGCTAGATCGGAACAGACTGGCAGGTAAACATGGCTAAGACACTTCCATTTGGGCAGTTAACCCCTTTCTGGAGGGAAGAGGTTAATATACCACCTTGCTTCCTTGAACTTAACTAATCCCAAAAGACCTCTTTCACCTGGGTTGGTGAGGGGCTAACAAATTAAGACATAAACTTACACATCTGGCTGCACAGTGGGATGCTTTAATTACTCTGCTTCTCCACCCTCCCCTATGCAGAAGAGTGTTCACAATACCAGTACACGAACCCACAAACTTCATGTGTCACCACGTTTATCTTGTTCAGGAGAATGAAAAGGTGACAGCAGAGCAGCTACTCCAAATACTCAACAATTTCCCATTCCACACAGAAAGTCAACTTCCAGGTGCTGACTCCAGACTGCTTCTCCTACATAATGCTTGCCAGCTGGACTCCTGATAGCAGATGCCTGTTGGGATGGAGACTTTTCTTTCTTTTCAGTCCACTGCCGTAGGCAATTAGAGAACTTATAGGAAAGCCAGCCATTTCAAACCAGGCTTAAAACTGGTTTGTGCTGCTAGAATTGGGTAAAACTTGTTCAAAGGAGGCAAGAATTTGGCCCCAGTATCTACATAACTTAGTCACTCCCTGCAATGAATGATTTATCCAGCCAGATTATTCTTAACTAAAATAAGAAGCTGAGACACAATGTCTACAGATAGTAAGTAGGCCTTAGTATCAGTGCTATTGATAAGGTTGGTGTCTTTGAAGGAAAAAAAGCAGCTTATACAACTATTCTGTCAGAAATATGCATGTCTTTCCTCTTGCCAAAAGGGTGATTTTCAGTACAAACCTGCATGGTTCAGGAGATTCAGAAATTCAGGGTCTCACTTGTGATAGCAGCTCAAGTTCCAGCCAAGCTCATGGGAATTACCAACTGTGAGTTGTGCTGTGGTCTGCTTCCTTTTTCTAATGATTCCCCCAATCTTAAAATTACAGATCAGTTGACTGCTGCCTGACCCATCTTGTGCTATTCCTGAAAGCTTTTATTTGTAACAAATCACCAGTGAATAGCAAATGCTGCCTCCTTTAATATGCTTCATGTGTTTCATTCCTGATGATTACAAACTTGTACAACCCTCTGCACCAAGAGAACAACAAACCTTTATTAAACTTCATAGATCCTGACAACTACTGGTGTAGTTACCTTGGAAAATTTGTTAGGAGGTCTTAACTGGACTTGCTTACAGCTGTGCATCCTCACCCTGGAAAGTGCAACCTGCCTGCCACTGTGCCACCACCCCAGGCTCTGTGAAATGATGAGTTTTCATCAGCACATTAATTTCTGAAGAATTCCAGGTGAAGGTGCTTCCAGGAAAGCAACACGGGAGACATCATTCTTCATTGCAGAGCTGAGTCCTAAAATACAGACTGCAGTTGAAAGGGAAATTATTGACTTAATGAAGAAATTAGCGATGAAGGTTCTACAGATTATTATTCAGGAAGTGAGAATAAAATCACACTTGTACCTCCTCATCTTAACACTTATGATCAAAGTAGGCATCTTGTCAAAACAAATATTCTGTTTACTCCTTTAGTTCTCCTTGGAGAATATACACATAAGTCAGCTGATCTGCACTATGCCTATAGGGTTGTTTTGCTAAGGACAGGAATGGGAGGAGATTTCATCCTCTCCTAAACATGGCATGGGGGAATAGACTTAAAAGCAGAGGAGTTGCTTAGCCTCATTACATGTACTGGGAGTACATGCCTCATTGGGAAATCCAGCAAATAATGACTAAATCATTAGATAATAGTTCACAGTTCATACAAAGTTCACAGGGGTTTTTTGGTTCTTCTACACCCTATCCCTTATCTAGCCAATCTAGCCACTCGGGCTAGCCAGTCTGAATCTAATCTACAAGAAGGGTCAGAAGGAGAACCCTGGGAACTACAGACCTGTTAGCCTGACCTTGGTACTGGGGAAGGTTATGGAGCAGGTATCAAGTGCAAGACAACCAGGGGATCAGGCCCAGCCACCATGGGTTCATGAAAAGCAGGTCCTGCTTGACCAACATGATCTCCCTCTAGAACCAGGTGACCCGCCTAGTGGATGAGGGAAAGGCTGTGGATATAATCCACTTAGTCTTTCAGTAAAGCCTTTGACACTGCCTCCCACAGCATCCTCCTGGAGAAACTGGCAGCTCATGGCTTAGGTGGACTCTTTGCTGGGTAAGACACTGGCTGGACAGCAGAGGCCATACGTGTGGTGAATGGATTTAAATCCAGTTGGTGGCCGGTCACAAATAGTGCTGCTTAGGGCTCAGTACCGGGGCCAGTTCTGTTTAATATCTTTATCAAAGATCTGGACAAAGATCAGGCTGCCCAGGGAAGTAGTGGAGTCACCATCTCTGAAGATGTTAAAAAAAAATGTAGACGCAGCACTGTGACATGGTTTAGTGGCATACTGGTGTTGGGTCAGCAGCTGGACTTGATCTTATTTCTTTTTAAACCTTACTGATTCTATGACGATGCTTGTTATCTGCTTGTGGACCGTTTTCTGTTGGGCTAACTGCTTTAGAGTATGATACTCTCATTACCTCATAAATGTTGCATCTAGACTGATTAGGACATAGCTTTGTAGTCATGATTTAAAATAGAAGTGATGCTGAAAGGAGTGCACACACCTATTCCATCTGTCCATAGCCACACATAATTACTTCTTCCTTCTGTCAGCTCTGGTGTTTACATGACCACGGATCTGGCTGTAAAATAGCACAACCCTGCAAATAAAGATTCATTTTCAACCAGGACAGAGTAAGAGTGACATAAGTACTAGAGTCAATGCAATAAAGAGTGGTCATGTATGTCAGTGTGGTGGGAAATAATGGGCAGTAAGCATAGAGACATTAGATGCTGCAGACATATTGTGTATATTAAAAGCAGTATCAGCTGGAGAGGAAACAGTGCACTGAGATCAGCTCTCCAGAGACTCTGGCAGCAACACCAACTCCAGAAGTTAAAAAAGACACACTTTTGCACAGCTAGCTTACTTCCAAGATTTTGTATAATCAATTAACAACCCTCACATTCTCTGCATCAGGACAAACTCACTAAGAGATTTTGTTGTTTAATCTTTTAATTTTCTTTTCTCTAGGCATTAGAAAATAAATTATTGGCTTGCAGTGTCAAAAATCAGGTTTCTTCTTATCGTGAATGTACAAGGGGTTACTTGCGTGGTAGGGTGATTGACTTGTCTTATTTCGTCGCAGTTCCTGCAATGCTTGTAGTTAGTTCTGGACTTCTGTATGCGTATAGCTTATGTATATTGTCTGGTTGAGCTCTAGGAACTCCAATTTGTACATGAATTCTTAACAAACAGTCAAACTTGCCAGGGTACTTTAACAGTAGCAGGCCAAGATGTGTTCCATCTTATTTCATTCTAGTGTAAAAATTTCGGGGAGTCAGCAGAGGGCACCATTATAGACAGCTTTGTAAGTTTAATTTAACTGAGGCATTAAAAAGCAGTTTTGGGGAAAAGTGCTTGTCAATAGTCCTAAGAGTCCTTACGGGGACTGTGGCATCCCCAGGACAAGGAAGCATTTCTTCCTGCCCTTTCCTTAGACTCAGCATGGTATCATGCATACTTCACATTGCAGCAAATGCTACAAAGAAAAATTCCACTGAAAATAGTTTAACTTAATTGTAAGCAGATCTAAACCAGAGAATTAGCAATTGAACATTAAAAATGTGTTTCATCTTCAGCCATATCTCTTCCCTTCTCCACCTCCCAGTTCATGTTAACTTCTTCTCTTTGCTGTATTTATTGTAACAAACCGAAGAGACTATGACAAACAAAATCACAAATCTCTCATGACACCATATTCCATTTGACTTTAAGGATTTTATTTCCAGTAAACACATTTTTCTACTAACATGTGGCTTTGCCTTACAATGTGTTTCATCAGCAAAGAAACTGATTTAGCTTCCTCTAACCAAAGGAATTTAAAAATGAGGAATCAGTCTTGTATAGGTAACATACAACCTTCTAGTTCTCCTTGCCAGCAGGGAGTCTGTTCAGCTAATTCCCACACCTCTTCATGAGCTGTTGCTGCCAGATCTGCAGCTCTGTTAAGAATAAAGCAGTTCCTTTCCAAACACATGTTTTCAAGGACTTGTATATCTTTTTACAGTATCAAACTTCACATTTTGACATCCTTTCCACTGATTATTGATAGATTCATTTGAACTCTATTCATGCTTATCTGGATACACAATCTTGCACGCAAGAGCACAGTATGGCAACAGTTAGAGCTCAGAGTTGGCCCCTAGACACATCTTGGGAAGTATTTTATATGGATTTAAATAATCCATTAACAGTTAACTGGTTCAGTGCCGAATACGGATGGATGCACAACCTAGTAACCACAAGCCAGCAGCTCTGCAGCGAGTATCTGTGTACACACTCTGACCTGCCCCTCTCCCTTCTTCCTGTAAATGCAAGAGACATTACTTTTTATTTATGTCATGCTTACTATTAGATATTGCAGGGAAAAACATACATACACACAGTGAAGCAGTGGATGAACAAGATGCAAAGTGTCAATTTGGATTTAGCCTTTTGCAAAGTATGTGTTGCCCTTGTACCTCAGCAATGTCAGTTCTTACACTTACTCAGTGCACACATTTCAATCCACAGACCTAACAGGCCTATGCTAATATATGCATATCTTTGTTTTACCAAAACACTACAATGTAACTGCCAGTGTTCTGGAAACTGTTACTATATTATTCACTGTGAAGTTAATTCAGATGCTTAGTAAAAACAAGATAATTTACTCCCAAATTGCTGGATTCCCCCCCCCCTTCTCATATTTTGCTTTCTTTCACTGGATAGTTTAGGAGTAAATCTGCAAATGATCTTTTACCAGCAGCTGCATCAGACCTGGAACTATCAAGTTTTCAAACACTGACGTTAAGCTGTGCAGCCACAAGGAGCCTTTTGTTGATATTTTAAAGTAGGTAGGTTTAATGAAAGAACAACTACCACCACACACTTTGCTCGACAGCATTTTGTGCTCAGGAATGGCTGATTTTGCTAAGGAGATTAGTCTCTGAATGCATTTACATTAGCTATTTCAGCTATACAAACCACACAAGTGAAGTTGTGCCATCTTTCAAAGCACTTCACCTATTCGCTGAAGACCAAACTACTCAAGAAAAACTCCTCCTTTCTTCATCTCTGCCTAGAGCCTTTCCTTATCCTCTTCATGAGACAAAAAAGGAGGCACAAAAAAGGAGACTTTGCTGGGCAAAGGAAAAGTATTTTTCACATCACCCTCTAGTACTTCACAAATTCCCAAATGCCCATCTGGATTATTTTTCACATAGCATGAGTTACAGCCATAAGAGGGTCTTTCATAATGAACAAAGTAGCTAACAACTTATGATAGATGGCCCCCAGAAAACCTTCAGGAGTTGAAACTGCCCTGGTAGAAACAATCCTTGCATCCAATCCCTCAAGAAACTGCTGCTGCTCAAGTGTGGGAAGTTTTTGACTGAGATGCTGAAAAATTTTACCTGTGGGCCAAAGGAATTTCTAGATTTTACTAGGTCAAATTCAAGCATGCTGTCAAGTAGAGGCAAACAACTCTTGGTAACATCCTATTATGTACAAAACCGATTTGATTCTTTTTTGTTGTACCTCTTCTGTTGCTATGACAAGTTAAATCCTATTAGATTTAACTTACATAGTAATATTAATTCTGTGCACTTTAACAGCATTTTTTGTTTGAAAATACTTCGCAGACATTAGTTACTCTCTACAGAAACTCACTGCACTGCGATATGATTGTGATATTCTATGAAGTGCTACAAAACAATCACATTGCCCAAGTCCTACCATCAGCAGCAGAGCCATACTTCTGTACTAAGCTTCACCTATGAGCAAGTAAGCAGAGACTACACTAAGGAACAGAAATATTAAATAGATAAACATGATACACCTTGGAAGAACCCGGACATTTTTTGTAAACGGACATCTGCATCGAGCACTACTAGACTTCTTGGAACGGCTCAGTAGCCACAAGGATGAGGATGGTTTGGTTGGTAAGTGAATCTGAGGTTCCAGAAAGCTTTCAACCCTGTTCCTTGACAAGGGTTTTAAGGAAACAAAGCAGCCATGGCTTAATATGGAAGATCCTTCCAGGAGTAATTGTTCAAAGATGGGAAACAGAAGACAAGGTGGTCAGCCATCACAGTGGACTAACGTGCATCAGTGCAGTCTGCCAGAGATCTATGATGGAGGTGTCTAGTTCACCATACCTGGAAAAGGGGGCAAGCAAACAAGAACATGACAGATATAAGAATGAGAAGCAACAGACTGCACAAAGGTTCAATCAGTGAGCAATAAAATGGCAGCCAGAACTCAATATAAATAAATATAAAATGATGCACAGGAAGAAAAGCAGTACTAACTTCACGTATGTGAAACTATATGCTATGTGACCACATATGTAGTCAGAGGTGACTGTCAGCACTCAGAAATGAGATGCTGGGGTTATAATGAAAGTACCATATAGTTATCAGACCAGTGTTCAACAGAGATCACAAAGATGCTGTGAACACTAAAGTTTAGTATTAGCTCAGTGGGAAGACTGCACAATCCTGGAAATAAATTCTGTCAAGGTTGGCTGAACACACACGCACATTTAGCTCAGGATGTAAAGGTGGTTGGAGGCTGGGAGAGATACACCTGCTCTGTTCTTTGGCTTTTATCAAGGCATTCTCTTATGGTGTCTGCTGGAGACAAGATTGCTGTCAGCTAGATGGATCTCAGTCAGGCCCAGCATAGCCATTCTTCTTTTACATTCTAGTTACAGCTCTACGAAACGATCACAATCCCTGGGAGCTTTTAAGATGAGAGGTGCATTGTAGAAACTGTTATTTTGCTAGAAATGCCATCACAGAATGGCAGGTAGCCCAGTCTAAAATTGCTCTTGGTCAATAAACCTAAAATGAACAACACCTTTAATCCCCAAAGAGCCAAGCAGAAAGCTGCTGGCAAGGGGAAGAACTCACTATGCACACTGTACTCAGTTGTGTTTGCATCTTAGAGCTATCAGTGAGTTTCGGGCTTTGCATCAGGCTAGGAACAACTTTGAACAACTGAGTTCCACATATAAAACCCAGTGAAATTTCTTTCTTTAGGAAGCAAGCCAGCAAAGGCCAGAGTTTTCAGTTGTCATAGCTATTTAATTAATTTTTTAAGTTAATTTACCTCTTTCACCCAAGAGTTTGCACTTTACTTACAGGCTGGTATCTAGAGAAAGGAGGTATTTTAGATACTTGCAGTGACCGATCTGAAAAATTACTTATTAACTTCAGTTAACGAAACTATTCCCAGAGTTTGACTTCCGGGCAGATGCAACACATTTTCCTGATATTATGCAAAACGAGGAGGTCAATGATTATAAACACACAGCACAGTCTAAACAACAACAACAAAAAAATCTCAACTTGCATCATATTATTAACAGTCAGTGAAGTTTGAAACTCAACTTAAAATCTGGCCCCATCAGAGGGCTCACTCAGTGTTCACACTTAGTGAACACTGCTTTGAGTGAGTCTCAAGATTTTCTTTTTGTCTTTAAGAAAACGTGACTTTTTCCTGTTCAAAGCTTCATTTTAAATGGTTATACCGTATAGCTGGAGTGAAGTTTGGAGATACCTCGACAAGTAACTTCCAGTATATTAGAACCATACTGCATCCTGATGTATGTGCCCAAGCACATACTAGTCTCCCTCCAAACTACAACCGAGGCCAAAGCTCTGTTCAGCTTGCCTTGCAATGCTCAGAGAAACACCACAAGAGGGCGCCTGACGCCTCGAATACCGAAGTCTGACTTTCACATACCACCGTTTCTGCACTAAGATGTCTTTTTTCCAATGACATGTTCAGATAAAAAAGTCATTACAGAGAGGTGGGATGGCAAAGAACATGAATAAAGCCCTGAGCAACACCTTAGCTGCATAAGGTTTAGCCAGTTTTGCTAACGTACTGAGAGCATTTAGGAATATTTACATGATTTATTAAACAGACTGGATTCTCTTGTTAATAATCTTGGGGTTGTTTTTTTTTTTTAAATAGACTGTATTTGCATAGGGAAAAAACCCTCTGCCATATGTGAGATTTAAATGGTAGGAAGCAGAAGAAACATCTCCAGAAAACACTAAGACCAAAGCCAAAAAAGTTAAATAATTTATGTCAAATTTAGCCTGGCAACCACCCAAACAGTGGACTTTGGCAGATTGTTTGTTGGTTATAACAGAAGCCACTTGCTCTGCAGCAACAGGCATATCAACACTATTGTCTGCTTCCTGGGGATGGGCTTGGGGTGTTTCAGCCCTCCGGGTGGGAGCTCAAAGCTGCACAATGTGTTTTTTAATCACTCTGCTCCACATAAGCAACAAAGCTGCAAGCCCCCACCGGTGGCCCCGTGGGGAATTCTCCCATGCATATCTCCTTAGGAAATGAATCGGGGTATTTTTCTCGCTCCTCTGGCTCCGGGCACTCTGACAGCTCCATTCAGCGGAGGGGAGGAAGGCACTGCCCAGGGCTCCTCTACAGCTGCAGATGACTCATTCTGGAAGAGCCCCTTTCAACCAGATTTAAGGAGACAGTCTTCCAGAAGTTTTTCCAAGTTCATATTCACACACTGATTTCTATCACTTTAAAGCTTTCTGCTTAATTGCTGCTTGCACAGCAGAGTCTGGCCTAGTGAACACAGTGACCTGATGAGGCAGGAAGAGCAGCAAGCCCAGGCTGCTCCCCAGAGGTGCCAGGGCAACCTTGCTCCCTCCTGGCAGCTACACTCCTTCCTCTCCTGCAGCAACATCCACAAAGAGAAACCACTCCATCCTTGCTGCCTTCCTGGGACATGCAGAACCAGAGAAACAAACCCTGCCGCTCTCCTGGTCCACAAAAAGAGCACTGGACAGACAGGACTTTCTCATCGCTTTCCTCCTACCACCAGTGCTGCCTGGCCACAGATGCATGTCTATTCCCACTTTACATTGCCTTGTTTACTTTAGGGGTGTCTTCCCTATCCTAGCCTTTCATTCTACAGCTCCATATGGGGCTGCAGAAGCAGACATGGAGCTATGCAGGCTCCAGTTGCTCTCCCACATTAGGTGAAGATAGTCCTGTAAGTCAGCTTCCTACAGAAGATGGTGAAGCAGGGACTTCTGCCACCTCTTCCTCCCACTCTGCTCCCCACTTCCAAACAGGAGAGGATCTAAAAGAAGGACACTCCATTTGGATTTAAACCACCAGAGCAGAAGCAAAGTCTTCTTGCAGGACAGAGAGAAAGCCTTTCTTACAGAGGTTCAGGTAGATCACATGCTCCCCCCCAGTGGTGCATGAAAATGACATCATTATGCTAATATATAAGACAGGAAGTGCAACCAAGCATAAAACCCACTGAAAGTGAGTATCTGTGAAGTGCTGCCAAGAACACTAATGACTGCACTAAACAGAAAATGAGAAAAGGGGTTTGGTTCATCTAACTTCTTCCAGTTTTAGTCATCTCTAGTGTCACTTCTAACAGTAGGTAGTAAAAACAGATCCTCAGATAGACACTGTTCAGGGCCTTTAAACTTCACAAGGAAAAATAAAGGGTTTTCTTTTCCAAGGTGATGGTGACCTTCTAATGTCTTACCCCAGTTCACAAATTGAACTCAATACTTTGACATCAACCTGATAATCCAGATAAACCAGCTGGGATTTGTAAACATCTCCCTGCCACCCCCTTTTTTTTTTTTTAGTTCTACTAGTTCATTACCAATTATCTTAGCTATTCCTGCATTTGTCTTTTAAGCATGTGGATTCCTTCATCTTACTGAAAGTTGCACTGAGGTCCTCAGTCTCCTTCAGCATGGCTCACCTGCTTAACTGCAGCTGCTGAGGTGTGAGCCTAGACTTCTTTACAGTCACTCAAGAGTCACCTATTTCATCTCATGTTAATGTAAATACACAAACAGCATCATCTGAACCACACTTTATCCATAAGACTTCTTTCCATCAATCCGAGTAGTTTCCAAAAAGATCCTAGAAGCTCATGGTCAGCCAAGTTTGTGTTCCCTACCTGCCTTTGTGTCAAGTAGCTGACAAAGAGTGGCAGTGCCATGGAGAGGGATGGCACTTACCTGCGGGGAAGTGATGCCTTCAATAACCATGACTTCCCAAAGCCAATTTGACTGCTGACTGCTGCCAAAATGGGAGGTTCCCCCTCCACTGAAACTCATTTAATCCCACAAAGCCATTCACAAAGCTGCACTGGCATCACAGTATCACAGAATGTCAGGAGTTGGAAGGGACCTCAAAAGATCATCTAGTCCAACCCCCTGCCAGAGCAGGATTCTTCTCTGACTGGGAAGCGAACCCAGGTCCCAGTGGTGAGAGCGCCGAATCCTAACCAGTAGACCACCAATTCTTCAATCGATCACTGCAAAAAAAGTGAGTTGTTTTCTGCTGATCCAGCTCACTGCTAGTTGATCTGCCTGCCAGTGCTGGTTTTCCAAGGTTTCTGGAAGCTGTTTGTCAAACAAACCATGTTAATTTAAATCATTATGAATTGCAAACTTTTGGAACTGAGATTATGGATATACGGTTCTGTTTCTCTGACACCAAATCTTTACAGCTAATACAAAATATTGCAGCCTTAGCAACATGTTATTCTCCTGAAAGTCTGTTCATAAGCTGCCATTTTCTACAACATAAATGACCCCCCACAAATTATTAAATGAAATATAAGCAGGTGTTGCTGTTATTCACAAGACATTTTCAGCTCCCTGCTGTTTTATCTATATAATCAATCCACCTAATGTTTGGAAAACACCATTACTTCCACTCATAATTCAGCACTAGAATCTGTAAACCTGAAGGTATTAAAAATAAATCTCCTTACACTTCAGAAAATTTAACTTAATACTTTTTTAAACTCTCATACAGTTGAAATATGATGAAAATATCACTGTTTTATGTAGCACATGACAGATAATTCAGCACCAGCTTTTAAATGGGCTTCTGTACAAAATACACCCAGAAATCAGTGACCTTCCAAAAAAATTAAAACCTTAAATAGGATTAAGCAGTCTTAGAATAACCACTGGTCTTATCAGTTAGACTGCCATCAAATTAAGGCAGCCTGCTTTCTCTCTTTTATACCTCTCTATGGACCAGGGCAGATAGTCAGACCTTCTAGAAATGAAAGCTGCATACAGCTGTGACAATGACATTACTCTCGAGTGCAGTCACTTGTGGTATGAGCTACAGGCCCTGAATTTACCTCCTTTAATTTTTAAAATGTGCTCCTCATTTTAAATGCTTTGAAAAGAAACCAATCAACAAAAGAAAGAGAATAGCAATTGCTGATTTAGAACCCATAGAAAACAATTCTTTGCTTCAGCTATGACAGGGGAACACGAATGAATCAATTTGCTGCTTTTCACAGCAGCAGGAACTGGGTTAGCTTCCCTGTTGCCAGGGCTGTTCTACTTCTTTGTAACAGGTGCAGAAACAAAACCCAAGAGTTTCTGGCCTATATTTCTTCAGATACCTGAAAATTATCAGTGCTGCCATTTGTTCAAAGTTTTGCACCAAGATCAATTACAAGAAGTTTAACAGTTTCTGTTCAGTCACCACATCTAAAGAAAGGCCATAGCAGTTAAGTGTAAGGCTGTGCTGTCTCTTAAGGCACTAGGCAGTTTTTTATTCCAAAGGGACCTCTAGCATGCTCCTAACTAGCACCCATTAGCACATAAGTATGTGACCAACACCACCCAGTCTGGAACAGTCACATGAATTTAAGCATTCTTATAATTTTAAGGAGAATATTTACAATTGCAGCTTTCCCTGTGGACTAAAGCCTCCATGCTGTGGTACACAGCAGCACCTCTAAGAAGCTAAGACAACGCTATTAGTATCTGAAGCCTCACTACCAGCAAAGGGGGACCACTACTGACTCAACCATTCCTCTGGTGACTAGCATCCATTGGAAAGGTAGAAGGACAAAAGCTGTCTGAGACAAGTTTTTATAAAATACAAAAGAGGAAAGGAGAAACAGTGAAAGGAACCCAAGTCTGAAGACACCGTGTCCCAATATCCCACACAGTGTAATCCTGCTGAGCAGCAATGAGAGCCTGAATAACCAAGGCCAGAATTGGAAGCAGGGAGTAGGTCTGGAAAAGCTCACCAAGGCTGATAATATAATTTAGTCTCAACAAGGAACATGAAAGTATTCAAACTGCAGACTGAGCCCATCTCAGTTTGCGTCCTTTCCACAGAATAGGCTGGACTGGACCATGCAATCATAGAAATACACTCTTTATCCACCAATGTAACTGTGTGCTCGTAGAAACATGAAGGTTTTTAGCTTTAAGCAGATACTTATCCTTGAACGTAATTCACAAAAGCACTGGGCTGCTTCAGCAATACTGCACTATTAAAAGACAAATACAGCTGGGTGTTCATTGCTGATTTTTCACAGCTACGGCCACATCATGGGACTGCTCATTTATTGCTACATACAGACACTGAAGAGACACAGAAAGCACTATTCTCCCTTAACTTGAAATTGGCTGTGTCCTTCCAATACTGCAGAGAGGACTCTACTGTGCCATCTAGACCAGGAGACTATCCTCAAACCACGCGGATGGTCTAGGTACTCTCACACCTCTGGGGTCACCAGGAGGAGCAGCTGTCCCTGGCTGGAGAACAAGGCTGCAGCTTCAGGCTGCACACAGGAGCTCCGCATGAAAAAGCAAATCTCATCCTGAGGGAACATCTGTTTACTTGAATGCCTTCCCTACAATCCCATTTTATGGGCCACATATTTTGGGAACACTGCACAGTCAGGAGACTGGACGTGCTTCTGTGTGACCTGGTCTAAGGAATCCTGCTGTGGCAGGGGGGTTGGACTAGATGATCTTTCAAGGTCCCTTCCAACTCCTAAGATTCTGTGACTGTCGGACACTAATGGGAGGTGATTCCTTTCAGAGGACTGCAAAAAAGCAGGACATAGCCTCACTCTCATGGCTGCCTTCTGCTTAGCTACACCTGTATTATCTTAAACACTAACACATTTCTTGCTAAAGTAAGAGAACTATAACACAAGTTTTAAAAGTCACACTGAAACCCTCTTCTGTTTGAAGATGCAACGTGAAAAACAGCACCTCATCTTTTTGAAAAAAATAAGCTCCAATATAATGATGTAGGTAAAATAGATTAAAAAAAAAGGAATGAGTAGTGAAAGCTCTCAGAATTTTTGGCTTCATAGATCCCTTACCAGCCAATGAGACACCAATCTATAAGAAGGGTCAGAAGGAGGATCTGGGAACTACAGGCCTGTCAGACTAAGGTTGGTACCAGGGAAGGTTATAGAGCAGATCATCTTGAGCACCATCACACTGCATGCACAGGAAAACCAAGGGATCAGATTCAGTCAGCATGGTCTATAAAAGGCATGTCATGCTTGACTAACCTGATCTCCTTTTCTGACAAGGTGATCTACTTGGTGCATGAGGGAAATGCTGTTGGGTATTGTCTACCTAGACTTCAGTAAAGCCTTTGACATTACCTCCCACAGTAATCTGCTGGAGAAACTGGCTGCATATGGCTTGGATGGACATACTCTCCACTGAGTAGTAAACAAGCTGAATGACTGAGCTCAAAGTGTTGGTGAACAGAGTTAAATCCAGTTGGTGGTCAGTCACAAGTGGTGTTCCTCAGGGCTCAGTACTGTTTAATATCTTCACTGACAAGCTGGATGAGGGGATCAAGGGCACCCTCATTAAGTTTGCAGATGACACCAAGTTGGGCAGCAGTGTTTATCTGCTTGAGGGTAGGAAGGCTCTACTGAGATACCTGGACAGGCTGGATTGGTGGACTGAGGTCAACAGGATCAGGTTGAACAAGGCCAAGTGCTGGGTCCTGCACTCGGGTCACAACAATCCCATGCAATACTACAAGCTTGGGGGAAGAGTGGCTAGAAATCTACCTGGTGGAAAAATCACCTGTGGGCACTGCTTGAAAGCTGGCTAAACACGAGCCAGCAGTGTGTCCAGGTGGCCAAGAAGGCCAACAGCATCCTGGCCTGTATCTGAAATAGTGTGGCCACAAGGATTAGGGAGATGATTCTCTCACTGTACTCAGCACTAGTGAGGCCACACATCAACCACTGTGTTCAGTTTTGGGCACCTCGCTACAATGAGGACCCTGAGCTACTCCAGCATGTCCCAAAAAGGTCAACAAAGTTGCTGAAGGGTCTAGAGCACAACTGTTAGGAAGAGCAGCTGAGGGAACTGGGATTGTTTAGTCTGGAGAAGAGGAAGCTCATGGGCAACCTTCTTGCTCTCTACAATTACCTGAATGGAGGTTAAGTAAGGTGGGGGTCAGTCTTCTCCCAGGTAAAAAGTGACAGGACTATAGGCTTCAAGTTGCTTCAGGGGTAGGTTCAGATTGGATACTAGGAAGAATTTCTTCATTAAGAGGGTTATCAGACATTGGAACAGGCTGCCCATAGAAGTGGTGGAATCACTATCCCTGGAAATGTCAAAAAAACCCACGTACATGTGGTGCGTTGAGACACAGATAAGTGGTGAACATGGTAGTGTTGGGTCAATGGTTAACTATGATCTCATAGGTCTTCCAACCATAATGATGCTATGATTCTTTATGGATAGGTCTATTAACTTGCAGACGGAATAGCACACATTTCAGCAGCAAGCACGGGTAAAGAATCAGACACAGTCTCTCTGTTAGGGTATTAGATCCAGATCACCCGTTCTCTCTTTCTGGAGCAAAGACTGAGCAGGGGTGATGCAACGTCAAGAAAAATTCACCATGCTTGAAGCAAATTGCATACCCTGTAACATTTCCCTCTCCACACACTCCTCCCGCCCAAGACGGCAATTACCAGCATGCCTGCATACAAACAACTTTCAGTCTTAAAGTTTGTCAATTATCAATTGATTCACGTAACTAATAAAACACTCTCAGCTACTTTTACCAACACAAAGCCTTTGTTCTTTAGCCAGAGGAGCCTAACATTTTAATCCTCCCCTCCTATTTCAGTAACAGCAAGCACTCAGTACCTGGCAGGACCAAGCACTTTTTAAGCTGCTGTGGTTCTTTTGCATTAGAATTTTCCATATAGTACTTTGAAAAAGAAGGCAGGCAGAAAATACAGTGACTTATAATCCTGAAGAACAATGGGCATTTCTGTGAGCTAGTTTTCTACACAGGATGTGGGGTGGGCCTTCTTGAGCTTGTGTAATCTGTCTGGAAGTCCAAAAACCACATTCTGAAAACATGCTTCTCCTTTTAACAAATAGTCACACACACAGAGTCTAACATGGCTGTCATTTAACATTAAGGAAACTTCTCATTTAAAAATTCTTGAGGGAAAAAAAACCCTTACTATCACAAATAAACTGCATGGATGTTAACCAACTTTATATATATAATCTTTCTTATCCCATCAAGAACCATATTTACGGATGGAAGCTACATTTAAGATGGAGTGTAGAACTGCATGTCTGGTAGTAGTTTAGGTGCCTCTTCATGTTGTAAGATCACTAAAGCCCAGAGATGAACACTCAAAGACACTAGGAACATTTTCATGGAATGCACTTGGCAGGACTTAAGTGACACACATTGAGATTATCCTATGATGTAGGCTTTTCTAGATGCTCTAAGACACTGGATTTAACAAATTCAGGCAGCTTTTTGAAGTCCCTTATTCCAGACACTCCACAAAGATCAACAAGCAGCACCAGAAAGTAGTACCGCAAAGTTTGTTGTCGTCGACTAAGTACTGAACCAAGTATAGCAGAGGCTAAAACACAGGAGAGAAATGGCCTCCTCCAGAGCTACTGAAGAAGCAGAATTCATACAAATTCTCTTAAAATGTGTTCACAATTAAAAAAAAAAAAATCTTATTTTTGACACTAAAATTCAGTACCATAACTGTTAGGAATGCTTCTCTTGTAGGAAGCACCCTGAGAACACCCAATCATGTCTGATCTCAGAAGCTAAGCAAGGTTGGGGCTGGTTAGTACTTGGATGGGAGACTGCCTGGGAATATTGGGTGCTGCAGGCTTTCCTGCTCTGGCAGAGGGGTTGGACTAAATGATCTTTCGAGGTCCCTTCCAACTCCTAACATTCTGTGATTCTGTATGAAGCAGGTATTTCAAAATACTCTATTTAAATTTAACACTAACTTCCAGGGTTACAAATTCCTAGTGAAACTAGATAGCAATTTGAAGCCTCATACTACTTCCAATGTTTCCAAGTTAATTCCTCCGAAGCTACTGATTTTTCTTCTGCAAACAGCTCTTCTTTCTTTCTGTGGGAAATCAGAAAGAACGGAAATTAAGATTGAGCAACTGGGAAAAAAACCCCTAATATTCCAGCATGCTTAAATGTATTTTTGCACACTAACAGGTTTCAAATGGCTGGAAAACATCAAGAAAATCTCTTCCGCACTTTCATGTTAACTTAGATTAGCATATGATATTTGTTGAGGAAAATTATGAAGGGATAAATCCTCAGCAACATTACACACAGAATTTCCTACCACACCCTATGATATTTTGACAGTTACCACGCAATTTGAGTCAGAAACTATTACATTCTGCACAGAAGTGTTTGGCTTCTCCTTCCAAGTTCCTGCCTGGGCACACACACTACACAAAAAAGCACCTGCAGCCATGGAGGGGAGAGCTGCAAGGAAATCCCAAACTCCAGCAGGAAGCAACATTTCTGTGATTCAACATGTTGAGTCTTTTCCTCTCAAATAGCAAAAACCTGCATACAAAGCACAGCATTAACTACATTAAAAAAAAATCCTTATCCTGTCTGCATTACAGATCCTGTTTCCCTCTTCAAATTTCACCATGTATTCCTGCAGTGTACTTTCAGCTACAGTACTTTAAGGGAGAAAAGAGAAAGACTTGTTAAATGTTGCAAAACGACTATTTCATCTCTACCAGCTATGCAAGAAGAGCACAAGAAAAACAAACTTTTCTGTCTGGGTTTATTAGTTTTTGACCCTTTAACTTAGAAAAAAAGTCACTGTACTATGCTTATACTGTAGTCTATCGCCACAGTGGAAGTAAAGCTATTATCTCACTGAAGGCTTAAAGCAGTTACCCCAGCACACTGGAATAAGACTGCACTTCACAGTAACTGAACAGGAGAAAGGTACAAGCCATTTTATAGCCAAAATAACAATGAAAATATTCAAAGAGTTTTGTTAACAGCATAACCCACAAAACAGGATTAAATTCCATGTTGCTCCCTGCAGTTTCCATCTGGTTTTAATTTGCTAGAGAAGGTTGAAGCCTGTATTCAAAAAACAGACTGAGCTGTAAACATTAGTCTCTGCCAGCATTACTAGTAACTCATGAGGTACTGAAGTTACCATAGGAAGGCATGGGGGAGGGTGGGAGAAAAAGGTCTATGAAAGTAAGAGTTCTTTGTAATTAAGCATATTCTTTAAATAACTTTGATTTAATGTATGAAATGAAAGCAAAAAATATTTGCTTCTCAGAAAAAACACTTGCAGAAAATCCAATACTACTCATCTCTGTTATGTTTTGTAAAATTATGAAATCAAGCAAGGGAAAGTTGAGAAATGTCAGAACAGACTGCCTGGGCCACTGGACCCCCTTGTTTTATAAAGCTTCTAATTACAGGCCACATACTGTTACCTAATTTATTTCTTGTCATGTTATCAGTAAAGATCTTTTTTGCAGGAACAGTTTTGTGAAGCTGTGACAAACTTATGAGACTACAGCTAAGAGCATCTCGTGGTCATATTTAACAATCTGTCTTAAATAAGACTTCGTCCCCCTATCTCTGCCTTAGACTTTCAGTGCATAAGAACTCTTCCAGCCAAATTTTTTATGGATCACCAGTTGTAGTTTCCAGTTACCTACACTCCTGACATGATGCACTGATGTGCTTTGAAAATCCACTTACACAGTTTGAAGAGAAGAAAAAAAACCTCAAACCAACCAACCAAAAACCAATGGAGGAAGAGGTTTTTCTGCAGCAATCCAGGCCTGGATGGATTCTGTTTCACATCATTCATCCATTCAGATGAATCTTAGAGTGGCACACTAAGCCCCAGCTGAAAAATTAAATTTGGGGCTGGAAGAAAGCTGCCTATTAAACAGATCAACCCCTTGTTCACAACATACTCTCACAAATGACCAACGTAAGTGAGGTGATGGGAGTACTATGTTCTGGTGTCAGAACAGTAACCCATGAGAGCAGTGAAGAGCAACTATAGAACATCTCAAGCCACTGTTGTCTCTTGCACCCTCAACAGGCCCTGACATACTACTTCCTAGTTAGGGCTCATTAAGAAGCTGGCAGCATTCCAACACTGAACAGAACTTGTTCAGCCACCATTAACATGGTCCGAACTGCTAATCACTTTTTACTTTGTTGGGTTACTACTTAACCAGTCATTCTTTCATCCAACTAGCCACAACTCCTGTCACTACTGTAGCCCTAGGCCAAGGTAACAACCTCACCAGCTGCTCCAGTGCTGGTTTTGTTAATCCCATGTTTCCAGATCTAGACTTCTGCAATGACTTCTTGATGGCAGGTGTCTTTAGCTAAAAGCCATTAAGTTTCAGCAAGTTCTCATGTAAGGCTTCCTTTTCTTCCATTGTTGCTGAAGACTGCTTCCTTAACCATATGTGCTTCTCTTTACTCTTGCAGTAGGTCACCACACTACTCTGCTTGACACCATTTCCTACCTCCTATCTTTCTCTGGCTTTCAGTGCTGCTTTGATTCCTAGAAGCACTTAATTTCATCTTAATTCACTCCTTTAGTCTTGTTATGTATGTATATCTACCACTTACTTCCTGTTATTATTCACCTTTCAGCAACAAAAAAGGCTTTAACCAAGTAGTTTGTTCTTCCTTTCTGCTCAGATGTTACTGTAATTAGAAGCAATTAACAGTAACACATGCTCATACACTCAGCTTAGAGCAGTCCAGAGTGACCACTGCATGAAGAATTTACCCACAGCTTCTACATCTAGTTAATGCTATTCTCAGCATCTAAGTCACATCTGTTTCACACATCTAAGGTATGTATGTATAATCCACCCAGCAATGGAAATTATGAAAGGCTCATTTTGAAACGTAAGCTTCTTTAACCACACCTACCCAAACCCCCACCCAGTACTTAAACACTTTTCCCATGAAAGGATCACAACTTGGATGAGATTTTATGGCGAGTTCTCAAACAAGCAGTAAGAGCCTTTTTCTAACTTAAAATCAAGAACTAGAGCATGATTCCTTCCAAACTCTCAATTCTACTACCTATAACTTCATCATGGGGACTTTGGGAAACTAATACCATGCCAAGAACAATAGGTGGTACTACCAGCCCTGCTTAGATTCAGATGTTTCAATATGCCCAAAAGACTTGTGTGCAGTTAGTAGACTCCAACATTTTAAGGAAACATATGTTGACTTAAGCCCCCGTTCTTCATACGATTCAGTGCTTTAGCTTATGTTTATACACTGTTTAATAACAAACTGTTCATTTTCATCTTTTGATGGGGTAGCTTACCAAAGTCTAAGTGTTAACAGTTTATTATTAGTTTCATATTACATTACTGTAAGAAAATGGTAATTCTGTGGACAGAGTTGCCAAGTAAACTGCACAAGCCTATAAACTATGAATCCAGAAGTTTAACTATCAGGAAAGTTCTCTATTTTCATGTGCAAATTAAAAATTCATTTGAGAGCAGCTGGAACTGCTCAACTTTATCACTAGTCAAGTGACCACAGTGCCATGTCTTTTTAACTGAAAAAGCATGACTCAGACATTGGGGATTAAGGTTTTACTGTCTGTGCCTAAGTAGTGACGCAAGAGGCTGCACATCTTTCTGTAAGCAGACACTCCACTTTTTCCAGAGTTTATGATTTTGAAAATTTTATTCTCTGTTTTTTCAATGTAAGAAACATTAGCATGAAATTTTTGCTTCATCAGGAAGAATCAAAGTAAGTGGCTGAGATCTGTTCAGTTTTCTAAAATCCTACCTTTAAACAAAACAAAAACCCCAAACCCCAATATGCCCACACACAGCATGATGCCCCCTCCCCCCCAATAAATGGAAAATACCTAGTGGAAAATAGAAGACTGTAGGGAAAGCACAGTTCTTTCCACACAGTGGCAACATCTGTGTAGCTGCTGGAGAAGCACACTACAGCAAGCCTGCTGTTTCAATCTTTTCTCCATACATAGGGACCTTTCTGCAAGCCAAAGTTAGTAGTTATCTGCTTCTTGCCCAAATAATACTAGGCCTGTTCTGCACATGCTTCACAGTGCCAAGAAGCTTCATACTTTTAGGTGGATTGCTGGAGATTGACTTTTGTCAGGAAGAGAGCTTATTTATACTAAGGTTATGTGCACATTCATTTTAATTATAATGAGATGCACACAATAGCCCCAGACACTTTTCCTCATGAATTTAACACCTGTGTACTGCTGCCAACAAACTCACACAAGAGGAAAACTGTGGTCTTACACCATTTTTTACAGTAGCAATAACCAGAACCATCTGCATTTTTTGCATTTCTCCCTTGAAAGAAAATCCAAGGCAGTGCTATAGATTTCTTTATGTCTCTGTGGAATAAGTAGTACTGTGTTCAGTTTTGCGTCCCTCAATGTAAGAAGGGCACTGAGGTGCTGGACCATGTCCAAAGAAGGGCAACAAAGCTGGTGAGGGGTTTAGAGCACAGCTCTTACAAAGACTCAAGGGAAGAGAGGGAATTGGGGTTTTTCAGCCTGGAGGACGGGAGACCTTATTTTCTACCACTACCTGAAAGGAGGCTGCAGCAAGGTGGGGGTCAGTCACTTCTCCCAAGTAACAAGCAATAGGGCAAGAGTAAATTATCTCAAGTTGCACCAGGAGATGATAGGTATTAGGAAAAAGTTCACAGAAAGAGTTGTAAAGCACTAGAACAGGCTACTCAAGGAAGTGGTGGAGTCCCCAGCCCCAGAGATATTTAGATGTGGTGCTGAGGGACACTGTTTAGTGGTCACTTGGCAGTGCTAATTGAACAGTTGGACTCACTGATCTTAAACAGCTTTTCCAACCAACACAATTCTATGATTCTAAGGTAGCAATTCAGGAAGTGTACTTGTTACCTGGAAGCAGTATGGCATACCTCACACTAGACAGGTACCTTTACCAAGTTCTCATATCCCTTTGTATTATAGCATGGATACATACCAAAATCTACAGTAGTAGTAATTTGTAGTTATGGATGAGAAGAGAACTAGCAGCTGGTGTGAAGACATTAATAGTTATTACCTAGATAATATTATAATGACTAAGATGCACTAGAGTATCCAGTTTCACTGATTTCTCATGTTAGCCGTGTTTGCACATAGTGTCAAAGTTCTCATGACAGCAGCTGCAGAAGGAGTAATTCTAGTTACGAGTTTTAACAGGCATAGCTTAGGGACTACTTATATACATGTAACAAGTCAGCTGCATTCTTGTTTCAGTTGAGAGGCATGAGCCTTCGTGTTGTTTCAAGAGAAAGAATACTGTCCCAAGTGCTACAATGTAACTGCAGTAGATGTATCACCCCTTCCACAAACGGGATCAGGAAATGTACTGGCACTGTTCAATCAGAGCTGACACACCTACTTTTCTTCTTCTCTAAGGTACCTAAGGTTTTTGGGGGAGGGGAAGACAGGAAACAAGCACTCTTCCTGCTCCCTAAACGTAAAAATAACAGATAGTACTGCTGCAACATTTCAGCCACATAAGCACTCAAAGCCTGAAATATTTATGCTCTGGGCAAACAGTCACAAAATTCTTGGGTTTTGCCCAGTATCTTTTTATCATTATCCAAACAGATTAGGAGATTGTGGCAGGAAAGTTTACTTTTCTGAGGGCAGATATGAGCCTGTTGCCAGCTGTGTTTTCAAGCTATACCTTTTTTCTGCCAGTATCTCGTAAGCCAATTAAGCAGCAACTACAAGCTACAAGACTATTCTGACTTGTAATCTCAAGTACTACCTACTCCCCTTCAATCACCTCTTGCTCTGTTACGAAAAATGAGCAGATTTAGCAGTTTTTCATGTTAAAAAACCAAAGAAAACAAGAACCTCTGTATTTAAGTTGGATACAATAGCATACAGCATGAGTAAATAGCTAGAAATAACATACATTAAGTTAGAAAAAAAAAATCACATACAGCCAGCTGCCACTAGACAGATTTTTCCATGACAGTATAAAATCAGACTATGTTAAAACATGTTCTTTCTACTTTCATCTATAAACACTGAATTCACATTCCTAGCAATTGAGAATTCTAACAAGAGATAAATTTGTTTGTGTAGCATAATCAAAGTCATACAGAGCATTTGTAAGACTTTGGAGGAATGCTTACAGGCTACATCACTCCAGCTCTCCTGCACTTAACCAGACTACTGATTTGGTGGTTAAAGCTTCCTCTTTCAGAAAGCTTCAAAAGGAGAGTGGTACAAACATCTATTTCCAAAACATGATTAAAAGTAAAAGGTAGACCTAAACTCTTTTCTTTTCTGACCTGCTCATTTTTGAGGAATCCTCCTCATTATTCAGTCTGCTTCCAGGACTTCACAAGCTAATTTTGGAGGGAGAAATCTGGTAGAGGCAGGTGGAAACTTATGCATAAAATTGCTCTTCCTTGAGACAGACTCCAGCTTAGTCATTTTCTTCATGTTTTGAGAGTAGAAGTCCTTAAGTTTGAGAATGAAAAAGCTTAAATAGGCTTTACATGCTATATTATTAGCTTATACATACTACCAATTGACCACGATAACCTATAGTACCCCTAGCTATACCCATCCAGAAAGTGAGAGAAAATGACAATCAAGGAATTACTTCCTAATCCCATGGAAAGATGGCTCCCAAACACCTTCTCCACCCCATGACAGCCAAATTTTACTCATAAATTTCACACATGGGCAGGAAACCAAAGCATACCACATGTCCAGAAATCTGTAGTAGTTCAGACGCGAGGTCCCAACAGGAAGGAAGTTATAGTTAAAATACAAGTCCAATCTGTGTTTCCCTCCACGAGCTCCGTAAGATGAACAGGAAAAAAAGCGCCAGACTTTCCTATTGCACAAAGCTAGCAATCACACAATGTACAATGATACAGCACAACAGCTTGAAATAGGGATGCCACCTCACATATAGACAATCCCCCTCTAAACTGGTCTTTCAGAACTCCACAGTCACATACACTGCCTCTGTTTTCATCATTTCTATGATCTACTCTAGACATAGCCTTAAGCTACTTAAGCATTGCATGCTGTTCAAAAACTGATTTCAGTCAGATTTCCTTCTTAATAGTCCACCCTTTTCCTGCAGCTAAGGGCAGAACCTCTAATGATACACTCGATTCAGACTTCGAAATATTTTTAAGTAACAGCTTAGAAAAACCACAGATGTTGAGAATACTTTCATTATCCTATTAACATCAGGAATATACCCTTTGCTTCAATCCATCTAATACTTCCATTTCTCCCCCTAAAGAGCTGCAGTTAACTCCAGAGGCCTCCATCATTGTCCCTTTTGTTACCTGCAATCATAAGCATGGGCATTCACACATACTGGTATTTAATGTTTAGACTATTTTAGCCTACCTGTACCGAAGAACAGTTACTTTAAACAGGTTAAATGGATCTCGGGTATATGTTGAAGTTTGTTTACATTACAGAAGGATGTATACAATTCTTAGCTCTTGCAGCAGTCAGAAAGGCCAGTATACTCCTTCAAGCATTTTCTGTTGCATGGCAAGTATTTGATATTAAGGAAGTTTCAAAAAGGTAACACAAGTTAGACATGCTTCTGCTTAAAGGGACTCCAAAAAATGTATTAAGGTATCTTTGCTTATGTTAAGGCTTGTGTAAGGGAAAAGGAAATGGGTTTAATGAAGTATCTCATCATTATTTTTCATAATACCAGCAGCAAGATTTCAGATTATGAGCTACAGTAGAAGTGTTTCTAAGTAGTAAAGAAACCTCTCCTTCACACCAGTGCCAACTGGGCATATCCAAAATTCAGATTCAACCAAGAACATCAGAAAGGCACAAAGACAAAAGAGGTCTACTGGACCTACCTTTTGAACACCCAGTTCAGGTTTTTTTCCTCTTTGTTGGTCTATTACCATACTGGTGACAGAAGATGCAGAAGGACATAGAGAACCAACTCCAAACCAAAGCTTATTCTTGCATCATGTAAGATAAACCCACTACCTATTTTAAACAGTTACTTCAGACATCCCTTAAAGGCTTCAGATTTTAACTACAGAACAGCTTCCGAACAGCTGTGAAGCTGAAGTATCTTAGAATGCAACATGCTATTTCTAGAAAGATGCAACACATGTTTTACACTTGTTAATATGTACATCCTATTCTAAACAGGATGTACAGTTTACTTGTACTGAGTGTAATCAGTATACAATTGTTGCTAAACACTACTCAAGCAAAAAGAGGTGTCATCCAGCGCAAGACACTTCCTGTTAAATACACAGGCTGTCTACAGGAAAAAAATCCAGGCTTTATGAACCATCTACAGAGATGCACAACTATCTTCCAGCAAGTCAGTTCTAGATATAGACAGCTCAATCCCTGCTTACTTGGGATACATTTACAAAATACATTGAAAGGAGATGAGGATTAATCATACAAGAAATTTAAGACATAAGTCTAATTTAGATCAGGCACAGTCATTAGGTTGGACAGAAGAGAACCAAAGTATATTAATATTCTTGATAGGTCACGTGTGTGGACTTCAGTGGTTTGTGGTATTTTTTTTTAAATGAGGAAAATTCTAGAACATGTTGCAGTAGCATTACTAAAATTAAAGGGCATGTTTAAGCAAACAGACTTGAATAAGAGTACAAGTGTAGAAGGTATCATACCCTTCAAACTGATGACCTTGCTTTGTTAACTGCAGGGTGAGGTTACAACAGGTCAGATGATAAGTTTTCCTCCTTTGCATAAGCACTAACACTTGGCCTACAGCACAGAAATGTAGGTAGCTGCTCTTCTCCTTAGTATCTGTTAACTGCTCCAATTTACTTAAATGGGAACAGGATTAAGTAGTCACAGAATCACAGTCATACCACTGAAACAGAAAACAACCAATTTAGCTAACAGCTGTACTTACAAGGCCAATAAAATATTTCCCCTCCCATCAAGTCCTCTATACTAGCAACTGCAGCGTTTGAGGAGTCTCTTGAAAGAGCTCTAAGACATGTGGAACTCAGTATGTGAATTTCTTTCACAGCAGCATGATTTTTTTTGTCCTATTCATAGTACTTGGCCCAGTTTGAAATATCCCTGCCTGCCACTTTTAAAAAGACAAACAAAACCAAGTCCAAATGCTTCATCAGTATTCCTTATTTTTTGCTCAAAACTACATAATGTATTTCTCTGAAGTGGACCTTCAATTTTGGAATTCCCTGCCTAGTATAGCAAAAAGTATGTTAACACCCACATTCAGCATTTGTATTTGAGGTCTCACCTGAAGTAGATCATTCTGGACACAGAAGAAAAGCTCTAAAATACTAACCCTGCTTTCACAGAGAACCCAGTTGCACTTGTGCAATTTTCTAGTGTTAGTGGAAGTTTACAGGTGGTGTACAATAGTATCACGCAACTCTAAAAAATGTGTTACTGCAAATCAGTAGCAGATTGTTAAACAAAGCTGCTATATTTAAGGTTCAACAGGAGAGATACATTAAGTGTTCCAGTTCAACTGTTCTTGTCCTCCACTAAGTAAAGCAGGTGCTTTGACACCAGTCATCAGGATTCTTATTAAAGTTTAGCTAGTCTGACAAGTACCATAGATGTCTCTTTTATTATAGGTAGTTATAGGCAAGGACACGATAGCTCAATATCACCATTTTCTAGTTGTCATTTTCCCTAACAGAATTCTGTCAGTGCACATTTGTCTTTATCTTAAGACAAGAAGACACGCAAGTTCAAAAACTGCTGTTAGCTGAACCCAGACACTGCGGCTCCCACATGAAGTATAGCCTTTCCTATGCTTGTAGAGAGATAGGAGACAGAAGTGTTTCTCAGAAACAGTTTAAAAATAGGATCTGACAACTGCCCAACATGCCTTTAAAAGCTATGAGCTTGCTCCTGTATATGAATGCTGAGGTAATTGAACAGAGTTCAGGAGATTAATTCAAAGTGTAGCATAATCCTGATAAGAGGAGTAGTTTCATTTTGTGAAGAGTAGTCTTCTAAATCAGGATAGGTGTGACAATGACATTTTAAGTAATATGCTCTACTTAGAAGGCCCATAGTTACTATGGATGTAATTTGAGACAACTTACCCTGTCTCAGCAGATAAGACATCAAAGAACCTATCATCTGCCCAACAACACTGGGCCACAAACATCACTCCCAAAATGAAGCAGCACAACCACTGCACAGTTTAGCACTTACCAGGGAATAAAGCTGGTAAAAGACCTCTTAGGCTAAAGACTATATTACTATTTCAATATCATGACCAGCTATAGTCTCATTCACAGTCTCTTAAAGGGATTGCTTTGATTGCACTGGAAGTTGACCAGATAGTTCTTCAGTTATTTAAGTTGTTCTTACGCCCTTCCGCACTAGTTTTGACATACCCCAGATCTGCCACAAAAGGTAAGTTTTGGACCTCTGTTTGGTTGGTCTACAACAGCTGTGCTAATGTTGGATGGAGCAGCTGACAGATCTGTAACACGATAACCAACAAGACAAAAGACATACAGATTTTTGTAGATCATATACTAAGAATTGATCTTCACCAATACAAATCTTCATCAGTTGCCAATCTACTGCATTTTTAAGGAAACAAATCCATTCTTATAACTAGTGGTACTCAATGTCAGAAAGCTAACTATTGAGCGCATCACTTTGCTGTCAGATTTCTGTACTTCTGCAACTGTTTTGAAAAAGATTAATTCAAAGTGTAGCATCATCCTGATAAGAGCAGTAGTTTCATTTTATGAAGAGTAGGCAACATTCCATAGGACTACAGCATTCTTCAAAAGCTAAACCTTTGAAGAGACATGAAATATTGCCACACTGAAGCTGCATTTCTACTTTTAAGTAAGAACTACTACATGACTGTGCATCATTAACAAGCTAGCAGACAGCACTTCCATACATGACCAGATGAGCACAGGAAATTTGTTAAGCCTGTGGTTGCTCCCTACCCCTATTAAAAACCTCCCTCCAGACAAGTCGCAGCAGTAAGTTTTAGCAGAGATAAGGAACCTCTTCTGTCCAATAGTTAATAACCATACAAATACAGGAGCTAAGTTGTTTCATTTCCAAGCTCACAAGCAACACACCACCACCTCCACGTGCACTTGTGGGATGCTGGAGCCCACAGTTCAGTAACATCCTGACTCTGATGCAGCCCAGCCCTCTGAAAGTGGTAAAACTTATCCCCTTTTCTTCCTCAACAACCACTCATTATGCTTACACTGTCTGAATCTTAAAACTGAGGAGCCATCCAACTGCCGGTTATTATCAAAGAACTGTTACTGACTGGGCTTCAGTGCTAGCAGTGTATTACCACCTGGTCACAACACTACCTCACATTAGAGTAACCACACAGAGCTTAACACTGCTCTCCAAAGCAACCAGAACTTCCACCAGAAAAGCTCTACTTCAAATAACAAGGTCATGCTAGAAAGAAAAACCACTGCCCCACCTCACTACCCAAAGGCCATACCAGTGAGCTGGACTTGGTGCAAATTCCCACTAATCCTGGGATTAGCAGGCCTCACAACAGCTTTAAACTCATTCCTTTTAAGTGAGGAACTCAACTGTTAAGAATTGTAAAAGCAGATAGTAACTTGTTTTCTCTAGAGAAAAACCTTACCAGTCTCAATCTTTTCAGAAAAGCTCATCATAACACAAAGTCTGAAGCGGTATGCAAAGGAAGTTCCTGTCCTACTGCTGTTTCAAACCTTGAACAGTCTTTCCACATCCAGGTGCATGAACCAGTTGGCAGTCACTGGACCTGCTCTACAACATGCAAATAATACATATTCATGGGACAAGTGACCACTGTGACCCATGCGTATCACTTAAAAAAAAAAATCTCAGAACTCATGTAGTAGGATAAAGTCTCCACTGAGTACCCCAGCCATTTATGGATTATCAGCCATTTATAGATGCAAGCCTATTCCAAGTTTTGCTCTGTTATAAGAAAAGAAGGTCTGCAAGTCCAAAATCCTGTGAACACGTAAGTAGGTTACAACCTAACTTATTTTTGTAGGCTATCATTTCAGTGAATCTGAAAAGATCTTGCCACCTGTAACTACAGGTCAATCTAGCAGTGCCTTACATGCTCTTTAACTTTTTTTCCTGAGTATGCTTGACTCCTTAAGCAGTGATTCTGGCTGCACTAGTCAAGTGCCTTTCAGACTTGCCTCTCAAAATTCACCAAGAGCCGCATCTTTGCTAAGAACAAACCCCACATAATTAAAGCCTGCACATCTCCACTCTCCCTGTAGCTGCTTCCTCCTACTCCTGATTCAAGCAGGGGGGTCTGTGAAGCCACAGAATTAACATTCACACTAGAAAACCATCTGTTACAGTTAGGTTTATAGTAGATAAGACTCTTCTACTTCCCACATGGTCACTTCTGCTATCAAAACAAGGGGTGGTGCAGAAACAAGAATGAACAGCTGGGAACTAGTGCAGGATCATCTTGCAGCATGATCACTGCTTCAACTATTTCAGCTATGGCATTAATGCATACTCAGATCTATTACACTGTTAGTATCTCTCCTTTCTCCCCTAAGTATCCTTGAACTCCTGTCAGTCCAATTGTAACACTAAAGGTAAACAACAGCATTTAACAGGTCTTAGCAAAGGCACACAACACATGTACATGTACAGACAGGCTATCATGGCAAGTCAATAGCTACAAGTCTAACTGCTGGAGAACATCCAGCCAATTGAAATATCCTTACTAAAACAAAATGATTATGGTTCAGTAGTTGCTCCTCTTCCTGGTAGGCTACCACAAATGCAAGCTACATGTCTGCTTTTACCCAGTCTTCCTCTCCTACAGCTCCTTTCCTTCCCTCTGCCTTTCAGATTTAAGATGAAGTTTGCATGAAACTGGCATTTGGGCAAATCCCCTCCCCTGATGTTTTGTCTCAAAGTAGCACACGCATTTGTTTTTTACTCATCTTCTGCAGCAGAAGTAATTCAGAATACATCATATACTCTTTTGAGACTGCATTGCAACATTGCTAGAGTTATTGCTTCTTTGAAGATAACTAATACTGCTTCCCTGAGAACAGCTAATAAAACAACCTTGAAACAAGCAAGAAAATATTATGAGCTCAATAAAACTTTCATTTCTATAGGTTCATAAAACCAGACACTGCAAGTACTGCTGCAATAAGCTACCAGTTACACAGAACTTTTTAAAGTAGTTCACTTCTTGATTTAACAATGAGGTACCTAAAATAGCACTTTCTAGGTGCCACAATTGAGTTTTTGATTTCCAAGTATTCTATATAAACTAACATAAGCATTCAAACTTCTCCCTTACAGAAAGGTAGGCAACTGCTCTCAATTTTGTAATTATTGAACAGAAGCCTAAATACAAATACTAATAAAATAAAACCGTTTTTTCCTGAACTTCAGTTCAAATGAAGGTTCCTCATTTAACACATTTGCAAGGAAATATTCACAACATCAGGTCCCAAATAAATCTGTTCTGTGTCAAAAGAATCACTGTACACCGAAAGCCTCTCTGAAAGAAGCTTATGTTACACAGGGAGTATTTATTCGCCTTCTGTCATACTATGCCTACACAAAAAGACTCAATCAAGTCACTTAAGTGTTTTGTCAACAAATTGCCTGCTGATAACACCATTCCCAGGAAGCTTTTTATTTAAAAAAAACTACAAAAAACCACCCAAAACCAAACAGAAAAGTCTCACAACCTCTGCAACTAAAAAAAAAATCTTGCTCTTTATAGAAGTCTAGTAGCCTGTATAGAACAGAATTGATTCATGCAATGGTCAGCTTACAGCCATCATCTGACATTCAAAAAAACCGGGGGGGACAACACCTGTTCTTTTAGGAAGCAGATATTATAATCTAAATACTAGGTTCAAGTAAGATTCCAGACTTTCAAGAGATTCACACTGTGTCATCCTTAATTACTGTCTCCTCCATTTCTTTCTCAGTATCCTTTATATACCTTACAAAAAAAAAATGTAGCACTATTAGACAGTTCCAATCCTTTTCTTCTACCCCCTCCCCAACAACAGAGATGGTCTGCAGGCTGTATCTACAACTAATATGGACTACTTACAGTAACTACCAAGTCCCCAGTTGCTTCTTATGTAACTAGACTCCACCTCACCATATTACTTACGTAACATGTATTAAGTAGCATCTATTATACTAGAGTCTTCTATATTAGTCATAATACTCAGTTATTTCATTCCAGCAGTTCTCACACAACACATTCACCAAACAGTTAAGCTTTATGTCCCACCAGGTTACTACTGTAGAGGAAAAAAGAAAAAAAACACACACCTATTTGTGGGCAGACTAAGAACAGAATACTTGCTATGAAATACTTTAAGTGTAACAAGCCATCATCCTTGAAGTATAAGGAATTTTAACTGTTAATTTGTTCACTGGGTTAGATGTAAATGCTAAATTGACACCCTGCCATGCAAGAACACATGGGAACTAGCATAGAATTGTTCTGAACGCGAGAGCTCCACTTGAACAGTAACATGAGTTGCATTCCTTAAAAGAGAAAAGCGTTAGGATTGGAAAAAATATATTCTTCACTTCCTCACATCAGAATATCAAAATAAAGAGAGACCAGGAAAACGTATTTGCCAAGCTTCCAAGTCTATCCAGATTAGTGACAAGTTCATTTTTCTGCGAACCACAGAAAGTAAGACATGGGGCATCTGTGTAGACATTTGCATACCATATATTTCATTTGCACTAAGTGTACACTTAAATCCCTGTTAGACGTGCAGGCCGTCTGCGGCCTAACTTCCTAACATACACATCACCCCACAGAACAGCTGCTCAACTCCTACAACAGGATCCAACAACAAACCAACAGAAGAACATCGATCCATTTTTCTCTAACGAAGTTCTGTTCAAGTAGAATAACGTCACTATTAGCTTGCAGACTTTTCCTTCGCACCCCTCCCCCTCCCCGGCAAAGCAACACTGGAAATGCGACAGCCTCATCAGAAAAACAACTCGGCATAGCCTGTACGTTTTCCTCAGCTGTTTTAATGAGGTCATTTAAACATCGCTTAAACCGACTCTTAAAGTTACTCAGTAACAACGGCTCTATGATTCCAGGGAACCTAACTTACAGTCACAAGTGCTCTTGTACACGAAAAAGGGAAGCCGAGCAAGAACGGGTGCGGTTTACATGAGCATACCAGGCCCAGGCCGCGGGCAGGCCCCGCGCAGCGCCTGCTCCCACGCTCGGGCGGAGCGAGGAGGCGCCGAGGGGGAACTTTCCCTTACGGTGGATAAAGCCTTACGCAGAGAGGGGGCGGAATGGAAAGCTTCCCCCAAGAACAGCTACACCCTCGAGATGGGTGGAGAATAGAGAAGCGAGAACCTTCTTCAGCGGCAGCTACACCCTCATGCGGAAGGTTAATGGGGGGAGGGAAATGGGAACCAACGCGTAACCGACAGCATTGTGCGGGAAGGGGGGAGGGAAGCACGAACTCTCCCGGGCCGCCACCGCCTCAGCCAGCTTGGTCCGCAGCCAAACCCCACAAGAATGCAACGCGGTCACATGACCTCCGGCGGACGTGCAACTCCCTTCCCTCTCCAGGGAGACCCTGCGCCATCTTGAACTGACGCAGTTACAAAAGAAGACACGAGTCACTCCTCCCTCGCTCTTTCCCCGCTTCTCTCCTTACAGCCCCGCCACTGTTTGGGAAGGAGAAGCCAACGCCTCGTCCTGCTTTCCTTTTCACCAGCTCTTCGGGGATCCCCCGCCCGTGAAGTCCTCCCTCGCGGTGGGATCATGGCGCCCGTTTTCTCCCTTTGCACCAGCCTCCCCCGAAAGCTCCCCAAGCCTGCCCAGCTGCGGCTGCCCTGCTGCAGGATGATGTCAGCGCCAGCCAATCACTGCGCGCCGGGCTAGCTCAGCCACCCTGACTATTGGCTACTGCGCAGATCCCTCCCCCCTCCTGACTCCGTCTCCGCCGCGGTTCGCTGCGGACTCACAGCCAAGACACAAGTGGGGGGAGGGGAATAAAAAAAAAACCCTACACAAAAAACCGACAACCAAACCCACCAAGACGCCAGCCGCCATTTCGCGCAACAACAGCCAGAACCTGAGGGAGCAGCCCCAGCCAAACGCCCTAAGGAGAGAGAGAGAGAAACAAGAGACACACGCACACAAGAGTTAGACAGGAAAAAATACCCATAGACTCCGCCGTGATCACAAGACGTTTAATCGCCCCCCTCCTCCCTCAGACTTAATGCCCCGTTACAGCCGCCTCCTCTGCGTCCAACCAGCTAGCAGATCCCTTCACCTCGGCTCCCTCCTGCCGCAGCAGCAGCTGTTTAGAGCCCCAAACTCTCTTTGCCCAAGGTGTGGGGGGACGCTAGTCTATGGCGCTGCTGCTAACTGCTTCTTCCGTCACCGATTGTGGCGGCTCCATCGAGGCAGGGCAAGAGCTGCCAGTCCAGCTTTTATCTGGTGCCCCGAGTTTGCGCACTGACGGACGCTCGCTCAGCCCCTGGTGGGCGTCAAATGAAACCCCAGCCACCGCCTCCCCTCCCTCAGTCAGACATACTGCTGGAGGGGCTGAAGCTGGTCAGGGGAGGCAGGGCGGTGTGCAGGCAGAACAGGAGCTAGGAGGGAATATGGCGAAAGGAAGAGGAGCTCAAAACAAATGGCAGAGACTACGGCTCCTCAGAGACACTGAGTGAGCCTCTCGCTTTGCTCGCTCCCGTTGGTCCGGATAAAAGCAGACCATACCTGCTCTCCAAGTGTCATTCCCTAAAGGGGAAATGAGGCTTGTTCACTGCTCGTCTCGTTCCCTGCAGAAAAGAAACACCTTCAGCTAGTGCTGTCCCACTCACTTTCAGAAAAGCAGCTCTCTCCCACTTGCCTTATATATGAGTCTTAAACGCTTCAGGGAAGATTCTCAGCCTCAAGTGCCTTATTGATAAGAAAGGTTCAATCAAACCTCTACATCGCCCTGAACGGGCCTCAAAGCTCCCTCCCCTTTCTCGCCCCCCTCTTCCCCGCCCCGCAAGTAAGTTCCTCCGTTTGCATGAGATCCCGAGCGTCTCCCTGGCTTTTCGCGTACTCTGTAGAGAAAAATTACTTCTCTGGTTGAGATTCGTAAAGACTTATGTTTGAGAATTAATGACAGTCGTGACGAGGAAGCCGGAGGTGCTGGTGAGGGAGCTGCTGAGGAGGGAGTTTTGGCCTTTCTGGGTCAGGAGACACAGTTCTCCCGCCCGGTGTCAGTCTCACAACAACCTGCAACGGACCCCCTGCCCCTCCCCCGCGTCCTGCGCCTCAGGGGCTGCGGATCGCCCCCGGTACCAGTCCTAGTTGCGGCCGCCCCTCCTCTGCTGCCTTACTTCCATCTACATCTCTTCACAGCCCCCCTGCCCAGCCTCTGCCGCAGTCTGGTGTCTTGGGCGCGCCCAGAACGGAGACGTTGAGCGTAATGTGTAAAGCGCTGTTGCAAAATGGACACTGAAGGCTCACCAGACTCAGATTGCACTCGTAGCCCATAAGCAAAATGGCAGCTGTTTGGCTTCGCCTTGGTAACCCTGCCCCTGCCAGGCGGAGAGGGTGAACCCCGTACAGTGGGAGGGAGGGGAGAGTGGACGCCATTTTCCCAGAGAGAGGCAGTGACATAGAAGGGAGCGTAGGAGGCTGAAAGGAGGGAGACACGGGAGCAGCGGTGGCAGTGGGGTTTGTACACAGGTCTCAAGGCAAAGGCGCTTCCGAGCTTGTCCCTGTAGGGTTCTGCGCACTGAGCTAGTTTTGGGGGAGGGGGGGGGTCTCCTCTTTTCTTTCTTTCCCTTTTCTTTCTTTTACCAGTGTCTGCTGAGGGTTGAGTCCTGCCTAGTGTAGTGATATCCGCAGTGGTTCTATTGCATTGTTTTGTTTGGGACAGAGAAGGAGCTCAGGTGAGGGGTCTTGCTGCCTGGCCTGTGACCATTACAGGTGAGTATTTGGTTATTACAAGCGTATTCTGCTGTGGGTGATTTTTGGGGGGAGGGGGTGGGTGGCATAAAGGGAGTGAAATGCGACGGGAACGTCTCATTACCCTCAGTGCGAGTGTAACTCCTTCCCACGTTAATACGTGTTTAAATTCTGCTTAAGTTACCTTGAATTTGTTTTTCCTTTTTATGGGGTTTAGTTAAAAATGGCAGGCTGTCGCTATATCTTGTGAATATGGCGGGTTACTGTAACTGAAGGAGCTGAGGAGAATTTTTTGGCAGTTACGCCAGATTTATGCATTATGCTTGGAAAAAAGAGCCAGAAGGGGCTATTATGTGACAACATAGGCTTCTTTAGGCTGGTGATTTTCAGAACGGGTTTATGTGTTATTGGGACTGCGTATTGAGTTTTATGAAGCTTAGGGAAACCTATTATCTTCCTCCATCCTGTATATTTTCGCTTTGTGGTACTAAAATGGCTCGTTATAGGCCTAATCTCTCTGCTTTACACACCCCCGCCTCCTGTCCTCCCTCCCTGCTAATATCTTCGCTTCGCGGTGTAACCTGGACAAACGGAAAGCAGTCCTTAAGAGTTTCTGTGCTAATTTAAAAGGGGATCATTCTCTCCACCCCCTTTCTTGAGGGTGTAAGTAGTTATATTGGTGCATCCCTTTCTTGCGTTAGTTTCTGCAGCCCGCGTTCGTGTTCGTTGGGTGGCATATTTCAATCTCCGTTCTTAAAGAAAGAAATACTGGTGAGGTAGACCTTATTGCTGCAGACATAGGGGAGGAGAAACAACCGGGTCACTCTGTAGTACTAAATAGGGTAGAGAAACATAATATAGCCTGATTATAAAGGTGCTGTATTCCCCCATACTCGGCCATTAGGGAATGTGCGGTGGCTGAAAGCCCTGAGGTCCCTAAAATGGTACATACTATGTGTCGTTAAAAGCAGAAGTTCAGTGCTATATCTAGATTTAGGAATGTTTTATAGTCTGTTTATTTACAGTACCTTAAAGGAATAATAAGGAAACATTTTGCTACTCAAGGCTCAGATCAGAGAAGAGAGATATGTATGGCTGTCCTTATAATGCAGGGATAGTTGATTATAATCACTGTGCTTTTAAAGTTACTTTTCAAAAAATGTGGAGCAAATTTTTTAATTTCCCTCTTTTGTCCTTTAGAGATTCTAAAAATGGCGGCCTCAGGCTGATGTTGTGGTAATCTAATCAGCTAGGGTCCTCCACACCCCATGCAGTGCGTTTGTCTGCAGCATATTAGAGTCTTATGTTTAAATGAAAAGACTGTACCCTTCAAATAATGTACAAAACATCTCTTTACTGCAATTTAAAAATGCTGTGTTCCACCTGATTAATTTTATTGGTTATGTGTGTGAAAGGCAAGTGAACGAGACCACTCTTGTCGAGGAAAAGGGGGGTGGAAAGAGGCAACAGACTCGAGCAGCTTCTTTGAGGGGTGTGTATAGGTTGCTATAAGGTAATACGTATATCGATTTACTAATTTGGAAAAGCTCAGAATTTGTGATACTGTACATCTATCCATCTTATTAACGACATAAACCCAATAATATTTATCATAATAAGGAGTGGATTAAGATAACTAAAACAGTCAGCTAGGTTCTTTGTGGAATCACATTTATGGACATCATGTTCACCTTCCAGGAAATACCTTTGCTGCGCATGAGGGTAGTAATACCACGCATTCATAGTTTGAATATACTGAAAAACCTTAGTATTTAGGAAAATAAAGCATGTGAAATTATAACCCTTAGTTTATTAAGACACAGAATTTCTTCTGCCGCTATATGTAATCTTGGTTTTAGTTTTTTTTCTTAAATTTATTTTATATATTGCTGTATAAGTTTTATATGTGGTAATACAAATACTAAGAGAAAGTGTAGTTCCTAGCCTCTAATTTTTTTCCTAAATGAAATATGAACCTTTTAGTATCACCACTATAAATATATTTGGGTGGGGGGAAGGGAAGTCACAAGGATTTATTATTTGGTAGTTGTAGTGTACTCTGATACAAACTATGGAGGCTGCAAACTGTATCCTTTAACCAACAAAAAAATTCACTTTTCTTTTTGTATCCCTGTCTTTAATTTTGTCCTTGGTTTAATGAGGTATGAATTCCTATTCTGCTATAGTTTTGGAACCTTCTGGATTTAAACAATCAGAAGTAGATTATTGAAATAATAAAACTGTCTTCAGTCTCTGAAGAATTTTAATTTAGATACCATTTAGAGCACTGACGTGTGATTTAAGGTATAGCTGAAGTTGAACAATAAGATAGTAGGACTTTGAGTGGTGTTAATGCATGCCTTTCCTGTTTTTGAGGCCAAAGGCTGAGTGATTTCCACCACCAAGTGATGCGTTAATAGTCCAGTAACGCGTGCTCCCATCATACCTTTCGTATTTAGAGATTTGGGGTTTTTTAATAAACCATGTCTTACTCTGTTTATTTAAAAATACTTTAAAAAGATAATAAAGAGTATATGTATGAACCTTTTGGGAAACGTTTTGCCTTTTTCTTTCCTCTCCCTAGGTTTTAAAGCTCCTTTTCTTGTGAGTGATTTTTTTTTTTTTTTAACATGGTTTAGAGGGCTACAGAGCTCTGCAGTTTAACTTTATGGCCTCAGTCATGTTCCCAAGCAGACATCTGATTCGAGGTTAAAATTTAAAAGAAAATTTTGTGCTTTTTACAAAATTGTTCTTTGGGGGGGAAGTATGTGTGAAATAAACTCAAAGATTGAAATATCTGTACTTGGATTGTACAGTTTGTCTTACACATTGCAAATTTAATAAACTAAGAACCTCGTGGGAATTTTGAGATCTTCCAGAGTTTTCCTGTATGAGTTTTAGTGAGTCAGTTTGCCTTTGTGACTCAGTTTCTCCATTTGTAAAAACAGATCTGTGATTTAAGGAGACAATATTATGAAGTAAATTTCACCTTTACTTTTTCACTCCATTGATGTTGGTATGTTGAGTGTATTCATAAAAAATTAAATACCCCTCCCCCAAGCTAATAAAAACTTACTGAAAGAGGGGAGGTTTGAGATCTAAATTTCTTTTTTTTCAGAGACATTTCTGATTTACTAATGTTGTGTTACAAATGCAATAATATGGACTGTAATTCTGAAACCGCTTATGTATCTTCAAGCTTTCCATATCTGAAGGAAAAATCTGCTTAACTGTCGCTTAGCCTTTTGGGTGAACTTATTTCCCCTCTGAAATTTCCCAGATGGCAAAGAACTGCTTTTTTAGGCTATATCAAGGCAAAGTTCATCTTTGTACTAAAATTCAGATTACTTTTAGTAACATTACTTTGCATCTTTGGTTTGGTTTCAGCACGTACAACTGTTATTACTTTGTGGAGAGCAACAGAAATGCAGAAATTGGTGTCACACTGAAGGCTGTAGAGTATGGTTTAAGGACAATCTTAATTTTATGTGCATGCTAATACTCATTTTAGTAAGGAGTATTTGTGGGATTTAAGTTAAGGAGTGGTGTATGTAGTTGTAGAATCGTGGCATTGTTCTAAACTAACTAATGTAAATGAAGGTTAAATAAAAGTATTTTTCTGTTTTCCTGTAACATTCTAACAAAATTGAATGGGGAGATGTAGATTGGTGAAACCCATTCCAGACTTCTGGAAAGATCCTAAAGAATTCCATCTGTTATTGGCCTTGTTACTTCCATACAAACGAGCATTTGTGAATCTCTCAAAAGAAAATTTTGTTGGACAGTGTTTTTGGAACAGGTACAGGTTTAAATGTTTCCACTGTGCAAACAGTAGTTTTGATTTATTGCTAAGAATGAAACTAAAGGCATCTCTGAGAAGGAAAAAAGTTACAGCATACGTAGACTGTGGATTAAGAGAAAAAAAAAATCATGCTTTGATATTCTGGATTATTAATAATAGTAATTGTAATGGGCTCTTGAGTGGTACAAGATGAAGATTTCTAACTACATCAGAGCTCACAACTTATTAGTAACTGAAGAATTACACCCTCAAAAGTTAACCTTATCTCTTTGAGGATCCAAAATTCTGCTCCTGACCTTCATACCACAAAAAATCTCTGTTACAGTTGTGTTCAAAGACCAAACAACTTTAAGGCATGGCTAGCAAATTACTTAGAAGAAACCTTGTCAAAGTTTCCTATACTTTATAGGATATATTGAAATGACTTTTATTTCCCCTTACAAATTTTGATGTCGTATTAATGAAAAAGGCAAGATTTTGAGCTCTGCCAGTTTAGAAAATTTTAATAATTAAATATTCCTGTGAACCTTTGAAGATAGTTTTGTTCTATAAAGTATATTTTTTTAGCATGCCTGAAAAATTCTTTCTTATTTTATTTAAATTAAAATATTTGGTAAGAACTATGGTAAATCACAGTATCCACTGAAGTTGTGTTTCAAAAGTATGAATGAAGAATATATTGAAGTAGCACATGGATTGCATCCTGTGCAAGTAAAATGTTTGTTAGTTTTGCGTATTTTATTTAAAGACCTCTCTCTCTCCTTTCATGGTACAGTTCATACACTGCATAGATGGAAATACACTGTTGTAAAAATTGCGTGAGACTTGCAAGGGGCCATCAGTTTTGCAAATCAGGCTAAGAAAATAGCATTGATCCTAGTTTTAGAATTTAAGGTTAACTTTTTCAAAAGGTGTAGATGTTAAAATGTCTAATACATACTTAGGTTTAGAAAAGCTTTTCTAAATTTTATTCTCATTTGTGGTTGTGTTTTGTTTATTATTTTATGCCATCATAGTGTAGGTAATCATTCACTTTTATGTCTTTATCTCAAAAATAAATTACTGTCAAGTTCAAAGACAAGATGATAAGACTAGATTTTAATGACATAATTGTACTTTATATTACATCTTAAGAAGGAGGATTTACAATCTTATTTTCCATTGTTGGTTATTTAATCAGTCACAGAAAGTGGTGAAATGAATATATTTTAAAAATGAGAATTTAAAATATGTGTAGGGTGGTAGGTTTGGAGCTTTTACCTGGAGAAGCTTTGATTACTTAAAATAGTTCAGTGTTCCCTAACTCTTCTAACTTGACTAGGTCTAAAGATAATTTTTTCTTTAACAGTGGGTTATGCTCTTAACTTGCCATGAGTAGACAAAAGACTCTAACTCCTTATTAGTATGGTTATAATAGGTCTGTGTTTAAAACCATATCACAAGACAGATGATATTCCAAGTCTAGACAGTTAATCCTATCTTAGCTGTTGATGTAAATAAACTTTTCCAATCAGGAATGTTTTTAGTAGGTTCTACTTAAACTGAAGGTGAAGATCTGAGAACTGCAGCAAGTTATTTATAGTTTTTGAGGAAGGTATAGAGAGATTACACCTCTCAGTGGTTTCCAGCTGTGAAAGAAACACAAATACTTGTCACATATAACTGATAAACAATACAGTAGTTATTTTACTGATAATAAGGACAAGGTTCTTCCCGCAGATGCTTTACCAAGTAATACAGCTAATTGCCTTTTTCTCTTCTTCTCCTGCTCTTCTTCTCCTGCTCTTCTTCTCCTCCAGGTAGAAGCACTTGATGGGAATCTTACTCTTAATATCATTATGTAGGATTTTCGAGTTACTGTAGTGGTTTTCTGTTGTTCATTCTCTGCTGAACATTGTCTACTGCCTCTTACTTTCCAGTCACATCACCCATACTGGAAGACAAATAAAAGAAGCTGCATGGTTTTTTTTCCCCTTTCTGTGTCACTGCACTATTGAAAGCAAAAGGCTGTATTTTTGTGCTTCCATTGCTGGACAGAATTTCTTCACTGTATTTATTCTAAGATGATGTATTTCATATCTTTGTTACTACAATTAAAAGTATATACTCCTTTGAAAAAGTATATCTCCTTTGAAGATGCAAAGGTATAAAGTTACAAATGCATGGGATCTTAAATTTCTTAACACAAATCAGTCACAACAATTTTGCAAGATAATTGCAGTTGAAAAGGAAATGTTTTTTGTTTTCTTAAAAGTAGGAAAGATCTTTTAATCTTAAACTTCTGTATATTTTGGGCTTTCCTTGGACATGACATAGTCCCCTTTATCTGTTCCCCTACCCTCTTGCATTCTTCCTTCCAAAATCTTAGTGAAGGGCATTGAAATAATTACCAAGTTGTTACCAAGAAATATAGTCCAGGTTGAACTGTGTTTAAAATTATGTAAGAGTTCTTAAAACTGCTAGAAAGAATTACTCTGTTTGAAAGGGTGCAACTTTCTGACTTGCCTGTGTTTATATTCTTAGAAATAAGTGTAACAAGTTGGTGAATGTGTACAAAGAGTTTCAACAAGTAAAAGTGCTCTTGTGCTATTCATGTAAGTCACATGCCACTGATAAAATAAGGGAACTAGTTTTTGGAATCTTACCTAAGTGAAAACATGTCAAAATAGAAATTTGCTGAAATGTCAGACTTCAAATAAATCAAAATAATTTACTTGTGTAGTAGATATCTAATAATTACAGTACTGTGAGTCCTAGTTCTTACTAAGCAGTATAGGGGTGAAAAAAAAATGCTGTCATGAAACCAGCAAAATATTTAGGTTGTTGAAGGCAATACAAATATTGTATTTGTAGCCATATGTTTTCCCCCAAAAAAGCCTAGCTACTTCTTGGGAGGAATATTGGGCCTTGGAATTTGGATCTTCCAGTGGCTGAATCACCATGAGGTACTCTGTTAAGTTTAATAAAAAATAAATATACTTAGCTTTTACAGTTGTAGACATGACTTACAGAGTATTCTTACAGAATGTGGACTGTATATATTTGGAGAAACACTTTGTATTTTCAAAATGTCTGTCAAGAATAATAACTTCAGGTAACAGGTGTAAATAACATTTTCTGAGGGAATAATTAAGTCACATACAGACATTTTATGTAAGTTCAATAAGCAGTTACTTACCACTTTGTTAGATGGATAAAAGTTTTCAGTAAAACAGCTAATTCAAAGAATGACTCAAAGTCAAGATCTTTTTACGTGGAAACTACTTTGTTTTCTTAACCTTCAAATTTCTATTTAAAGGAAATTTTATATCTCACAGTGATACAGTATTACACAGTTAGGCAGCTAGTATATACTTGTCCAAGCAACACTGCAATCAAAAAGTAATTTTGTCGTCTTACTCTTCTTTATGTGTTGTATTCTACAGTTCCTTAACTCTCCAGCTCAACTAATTGATAGTATTTGAATAGATAGGCCTTTTTTGTGCTTGGTTTAATTTAAGTAGTATGGCAGGTGTTTGCTAAACATACGGTCATCAAGTGATTGACAGTTAATTTCCTTATTTGGGGGTTGGTTTCTGTAAATACAAGGACTAAAATCTGTAAGCATGGTATTTTTTTGTGTACCTCTGCTTACTGCTTCTTTGGTAGATTTCTGTTCAATAAACTAATTCTTTCTGTAACTGCATTTAACCTTTATTTCCTTTCTACCACTCATCTTTTTCTCTTCGTAGTCCCATATTTTGTCTAACTTCCACTGGGAGAAGAAAAGGAGGAGTGAAGAGAGAGAAGAGGTAAGGGGAAGCCTTCCATGTTTTAAAGGGTTAGCATAAATATGTGATGGAGAGATCACTTTCTGTCACTTCTTCAGGAATACACCACAACAGTCTTGGACCAGATAGTAAAGGGAGGATAGCCTATGGCCAGTGAAACCTAGCCCTTCTGTATGGTGAAAACTTTGCTGTCTATACACTAATTCTAGGTTTATACTTAAAAGGGCATCTTTCTTTGTACTGACTAGAGAGAGTGTAGTGAATTTAATGACCTGTTAAATACTCATACTGTCAATGCTGAAGAACTGATGCGTACAGGATGGAAACTCAGGTGTTTTTATGCACAGGTCTTAAATACCGTGGAGGAGGTTTTTTTTTTTTTCCTTCTTTATTCTAGATCCCAGACTTGAGACCAATTCGTGATGTTCGGTAGTCATACCAACCGTGACTGAGATCTTTATTGAATGTAAAAGCCTGTATATATTGTATCAGGATGTTCATTAATTATGCTAATGATCTCTTTAGTACATCATGCTTGTTCTTGCTCTATATTGGCACTGAATTAAAAGCAAAGTAGAAGGAGCCTTACCCTATAGTAGTTTAGCTTTAATAGCTATGTTTCTTAAGTAAGTTGGTCTAGTGATCTCTAGATCTCCGTCAGTACAACCAATAACTTGAAATTTGTAGATTTAGGAACCCCTGAAATCTCTGAAGCTTAATGAAAATCCGGAAGGAGGTGGAAAGGGGCAGCTAAAAGCAGTGTCCTGGGAGAGGCAGGAAGAAGAATCATAATGAGTTTAGCTGGTATTTGTCGTATGTGTGGTTCCAAAGCAGCTGTTGCAGGTACCTTTTTTCTTTTTTTTTTTTTTTTTTTTTTTTTTTTTTTTTGGTCTGACTGACAGGACACATGAGGAGGAGGTGAGGTGACTTGACTGCTGACAGCATGTGGGTCAGTGTGGATGGCATAGAAGATTATTGAGGGGCTTGTGTGTGCAGCCAGGACCATTTAGTATTGTGGTGAGGAAGATATTGCTATGAGAAGGGTTTAGAGAACATCAGGCCAGTAGGAATATTTGGACACAAACTACAAATGCATAGGAAACCGGTTTAGTTTTAGAACAAGCTGTTTATTTTATGTAATTTTCAGGAGTTGGTCATTAGTGAGTTCTAATTTGTATATTGAGTGTGCCTGCTGTCTTATTTTTACCTACTAGCCTTTTTTATCTTAGCACAAATTTGAAGTAGACTGCTAATTTATCTGTTAGGTTACCATAGAGAGCAGCAGACAGTATAAAAGGTCTGAATTTGGACTCGGTTGTTTCTGAGCCTCCATACTGTGACTGTAGTGGTGTAACATTTGGAAGTTGGGTATCTCTCCTAATCTTAAGCAAAGCCTGTACCATGGTGGACCATGTCAGGGGAAAACAGGAAAAAAATAACCCTTCCCCTTGGGTAAGATCAGTCATTTATTATGTATTCTGCTTCTAGGTCTGACTAAAGATGTGTTCAGCAATAAATAAGTACTCAGATTATTTTGATATGCGTATTTAGTGTCTCTATATGCTGCATTTTTTTCAGATCTGTGTGTCGATGCACCTATATATTGACATATATGCGCACACAGAGTAGTTCATTATTTGAAAAATATCTGGAGTATACTATTAAAATGTCATTTTCTATCAGTAGATTTCCAAATAGCTGTTGTATAGAGAAGACACGAATGCTCAGAGCAGTAGTACAAAGCAATTCATCAAAATGTACAGGTGTTTTTGGTAAGATCTTCTTAATGTTTTCTTCTCCCTGTAAAACCTCCTTCCCAATTAAATGAAATGTTAAAGAAAAAAAAAAAAAAAGAAAAAATACTATAGCCAGGGAAGCCAAGTAGGAAAGATTAATCTGTTGGCTCTGTGACAGTTGAGCACATTAGTTGTACAGTGACTGTACATGTGAACTACAACAGACTGTATTGAAAGGTGCGTTTTAACTTGGTAATTTCTCCTATATGGACTGTGCTAGGGTATAGGTGTATCAACTTTTCTTAGGTCCATTCTTGTGGATTGCTTTGTGGGAAGGGTGGTTCCCAAGACCATGGGTTGAAATTGTTGGCCTGTAAACGTGAAGGAAGGCATGACAAGAATTACTTTTGCTAGTGATTGCAAAATGTGTATACACATATGATGTAATCGAGGGAAGGAAGAGGAGACTATTTGGATTGCATGCTCAGTAAAGGGCAGCTTTATTCATAGGGGATAGTTTTAACTGTTTGTCCTCTAAATTCTATTTCCCTTTTTTGATTTTATGTAGTAGGCTTGATTTGGTGTCTCTCAAGGTATTAAACTGTGTTCCTGTGTGCTGTATTGAGTATAGCTCTTACGTTTTTAGCTGCCTCCCCTTATAAAGAAATCATTTTCAAGGGGAATGAAGGCACTAGCACACCTTGTAGCTGTTGTAGCTTCTTCCAGGTATGATAAAATCAGAATAATACCTTTTGGTTATGTGTATCTATTACCTGAGATGACTTGCATAAACAATGAACACCAAGATCAGCAGCAGTCAGTAGAGGTCTGAAAGGAGTAGAACCATCTTGGAAATCTTTGCCACTTACCTAAAAGACCTTGTTGACACGTGAAACTGTAGTTTGTGTGATACTGTGTGTCTCTGTGGAGCCAGCCTGGACCCACAGTAGTATGAATTTTCTACTGGGAGCTAATGGAAGTTGGAGTTTTGCTTTGGGCTTAGTGCTGTATAAATATGGGTAGATTGCTTGTACATTCAAATTGACTTGGAGTTACCAGCAGATTAGCATTGTGTGCTGGTTGAACGGAAATGTCTTGCTTGACTCGGGACTCTCATGCAACTAGTTCATGTATTTTATATCTGAATCATTTTTATCTGTAAATCTGAAGGCTCTTCTGTGCCCTTCCTCTTCTTTGTTGGGCTGTGCAGAAGTGGAAAATTGACTGCACAGATTACTTTGTTTCAGCAGTCTCATGTTTGTTCCAGTAAGTGTTAAGTTGATTCCCTTAGATTTGTACACATCCCTTAAAAATGAATCTATATGTATACAGTGTGTGTTCTGATACTTAAATACTACTCCAGAAAACTGTTACTCATTTTATGCCTGTATATAAAGGATGTGAAGCAGTGGGTTTACCAGTACTTTCAGATTAGCAAAAGAGAGCCTCTTCTGTACATGTGCTGTGGGAAAATGAGTTCTGCTTAAACATGGGGTAAACTACGTGCTTCTCCATAAGTTAAGAAATGTGGGCTGTAACTCTTCACATGTTGAGGAGTGAAAATTATTTTCTGACATTTCAGTTACTCAGTTTACTAAATATGGGCAAATGATCACTTTCACGTCTTAAATATTTTGTAATGTGTTTGTAAAGCTAGATAATTTTGCTTTTAAGAAAAGACAGTTGGCATAAGTAGATAAGTCAAAGTTTTGATTAATTTTTTACTTCTAGTTCCATATATTTTGTATCTAAACCTTGTGAAGATGCAGAGCAAGTAGTATAGAGATTGTAAGTTGGTTAGTATATTAATCTTTCTGCAGTATCTTTAGTTAAAAACTTTGAGGTAAAGTTGCATGCTTTAGTATAAAATCTAAATAATTATTTATTTTAAACCAGCACTGTTCCTCTCATGAAATACTTAGCCTAATTATAGGCTAATCTAATTATAATAAGATATTTCTCCCTTAAACATCTACTCTGTGTTGAGAGGGGCCCTGGTAATTCTCTTTTCAGAGGAATTCTGTGATGAAATGCCCAAGTCTTGAACCATCTAAACTGTGTAACTAGTTTTTCTTTTTTTCTTTTTATCTTGTAATTGTTGATGGGTGGTGACTAATAGAGGCAATTGCTAGAAAAAAATATGTAAGAACTCGAAGTGTGTATTGAAGTCAAAAACAGGAAAAAAGACTATTTTTGTAATGCCTAGTGATGTGAGAAACTTAGTGATTTAGCAGTCAGCTTATTAAAATTAGTGTAGTTACGTGTATGTGAAAAATTCTGAGATTTGAGCCAAGAAATAATTGTAAGGTTAATTCTTTATATTATGGTTGTCCTTTTATAAATTAGCACCTTGCTTTGAATTCTNCCCCCCCCGTTTTAAATAATTGTTATCGTTAGTGTCTGTCGCATGACAACAGAATCTGGAAATTGGTTTATTGGAAGGAAGGACAGGAAACAATGGCATTGTCTGTGTAAAAAGCTGTCGTGTACTTAGATGAATAGTAAAAGCAGATTTCTGGGGTTTTTTTACCCTTTTTTTTTTTTTTTTACTGTTAAATGTAGATTAACACCCAACACCCCCCCCAAAAATGGAAAAAACCCCTCACCTTGTTCTAAGTATGTAATACTATCTTGATATATTAATTACTCTTCAGGGTTTTTTTTGTCCTTGAGACGAAAAAGTTATTGCTGCTGCTACCACTGCTTATCTTTGATTTTTATGAAAAGGTAGCATATAACCATGGGAGTTGTATCTTTGCCAGTACACCAAGTACTGTTTGTTTTCTTCTGGCTTGAAAAATATACACAGTTCTCTGATCAGATTTATATTGTTACGTACTGTTTCAATGTAAGTACTGGGAATTCAGTTTTTGAATCTATAAAAGAAAATGCAAATAGAAGTGGAACTTATAGGGAAAATATCATTGAAGAATATGTCTGGACTCTTGACACTTAGAGGATGATTGATATCTGGGCTTATGAAACCTTGCTGGAGTCATCTGGACGATTTGGCTAGGCTTCAGGTTCTTATTTTTCAAGTATACTTTCTGTCTAGGTGATCTATCATCTGCTTGTTTCCGGAAACTGTTCTATATAGCTTTTGATGATCCTAAAAGAAGCAAGTGGAAGGAGGGAAGAAAGACATGCTGATAAAGTAGTCCTGGAATTCCTTTCTGCCAACATCTGATCATGGCAACTGGATTTAATTTTGAATGTTTGGACCCTTTATGATTAGGTTCATGTAATCTCAGGAGATTACCTATTTACCTTGTGATTCAGGAGTTGAGCCCTCTATATTTGGGTTTTTTCCTCCTCTTTGTACAAGTGAAAAAGGCTGGTAGCTCACCTTTGTAAGATATTTAACCTTTTTTAAAGAGGGAAAGGGAAGAAGAAATAGCACTTAGCAGTCTGCTAGAACCTATTCTATATGTGTAAGTAGTTAGTTTTTTTCCTACTGCTGTCACACAATTGATCTTGGAAGGATGTGGCAGAAGGGAAACATGTGGTCTTTGTTAGACCACAGAATAATGTTGTGTAAGTGGAATACCTCAGGGATAATAATGTAAGTTATTTTCTGTTGTTTAATACATAAATTATGTTCTTTTTACAAAACCACACAGATGAATAATTTGAAATGTATTGTGCTCTTACATTCCTATTGTTAGAGCACAACTCATTTAAAAAAAAAAGTTTCTAGTATCATAAACAAAGTGGATCATGAGAATTGTGATGAGGCTTCAAACATTTTAAACATGATATGGCTGTTAAGTCAGAAGGCTTCTGTGTATTCTTCAGAGAGAAAAAGAGCTGCCGTTGAAAATGTAGACCAATGTGATTGAATGATAAAGTGGGATAAGTTTCTTGCAGGAGATTCATGTTTTGCAAAATAAAACCAGATTGAACAGGGAAGTTTTTTGGTTTTAAGATTAAAAATCATACTCTTAGGATAAGATAAACCTTGTAACAGAAACTAAATAAAAGCAAAATTTCTTCAAATAAGGACTGTGGTTTCATATAATAAAGCTGTGTTGGTAGGGTATTAATGAAGAAAATCTAATGAAGCTAGGAAATTACCAAAATTCTTTCAAAGCTTACAGTGTGTTAGCACTAGAAAAATAGAGTGAAACCTAGTAACAAAATTGGAGGTTCTTTTACTTTTGAGATTAAGGTACAATAGATGAGCTACTTTGCCCAATAAAGAACCAATCATTGAACTTTGGACCAGCAGGTTTTATGTAGTGTATTTTAACTGTATGACCCTAAAATTTACTGAACAAATTAGTGTGCTCTTTTTAACTTTCAAATTAATGTACTGCTTGAGGAAAGACCTTTTCAAACAGTAAGTTGTATATAACCTGCTTGTATTATAGGAAGACTTACTATCTACCATGCTTTCCACTCCTCCTGTCCAATATTTAAATGCAGTGCACCTTTGAAAACAGTTTCTTTGAAGGCCATGGGTGACAGATTGTCAGAGTTCTGAAAGAATAATGACTTGAAATAGATGGGTGCTTGCAGGGTTTGGAAAGTACCATATTATGATAGCAGATAGTATTTTATGACTCATCTAAAATACCACACTTCAAAGCATAAACAATCACTTTTAAGATGGATAAGGAGGAAAGTTTCCCAGTGATTACGTTGTTTTCTGTTCTGACTCTTCCAGTTTCTGTAGTATAATCTAAAAAAATTACTGGGAATATTTTAGTGTGTCATGGCTATACTTCTGGTTCGGACAAGACAAAGTAATTATTTTCCTTCATCCTAAATCTGACATTGCTATGGTGTTCATCATTGGATGGCCTATAAGGTCCTAGTTCTGTTAATGGGTGGGCATAGTGTCATTAATTTATTCTGAAGTCTTCCCCCCCTCTCATTATGAGAATTTGTTGAGGATGGCTACTCGTAAATAATGAGTTATGTTTGTTTGAATTAATTTGTCTGTGTAGATATTGCTAGCGTATGCTGCCTACATTCTTCCATACTTAGCTATAGGCAGAGGAAAAGCGTTGGAGGGTTTTGTGCATATATGTGGTCAAGACCTGAGATCTTAGGGTGGTAAAAAATCATGAAATAGTATTATGGTTATTTTCTGCTTCCTTTTAGATGAAACAACTTCTTTTTGCTGCTGTTTGGCAAAATAAATTTGAGTTCTTCAAGTCTCTGATTTTTATTCAGTGTAGGTTAGTCTCTTAGAATTGTGAATTTTGACCAAGTCTTAAAGCTCTATTTCAGTAGTTTGCAGTAGAGTAAGAGGTTTATCTTCGCTCTGTTCCCCTGCCAATTCCTTCCCCCCCCCTTTTTTAATATATATATTTTATTTTTCCTTGCAAGAGTGGTGATGTATTTGCTTGGTCAGAAATGATGGCATTAATTGTGCCATGCATGCATTAGCAATTAATCTTCTATATACATAGTGCCCTTTTATTTTCCTGCATTACTTTTAAAAAAAACACAAATGAAACAAAAACAAAAAACCAAACCCCATCACCAAAAACCCAACAAATTTCACTTGATTTTCTTAGATTTGGTAACCACATCTCTGTATTCAGAAGGTCACTTGAATATATGATGATTGGGTAACTTCAGTTGTTCTGTGTAAGTTTGTCAATGTCTTAACCTGTGAGGCAGCTGTCTAAAGCAGGTTCTTCACTTCCATCAGTCTCCCAGGCATTTTTGGCTACATTAATTTCTAGTTGTTATCTACCTGGTCAGAAGTGTTTAAAGAAAATTCAATTAATTAAAAACAAAAGGCTGGGAAACATCTAAGTGAGGACCTTGATCCCAGATGGTTAATGGTGTCCAGTATGTCTTCTAGACCTGGTTTGAAACACTTTGGTTTTATACATAATAACAAGCATAAAATAAAATCTCTTATTATGCTAATAATTTGTTAGTATAGGTGAAACTGCAGTTGGTAGTAGAACAACCTTTAACCTCTGATAGCCAATTTACATGGACCAAAAAAGTTCATGGTTTCCTTTCAGTTATTGGGTAGAGATTAATACAAATTTTTTGCTTTTTCAGAAGAGGAGAAATGAATGGTAAGCTGATGTTTCCTGTAAGTCATAGATGAGGCCATTCAAGGCTCTACCCTATGAGTAGAGTAAACTGTATGGCTGACTTAAACCATGAGGAGCTTGAGATTTCTTTTATGTCTGCTACTAAAAATATTCTGTGCCTGCTTTTGATTTAACAGGTTTTTTTCTTGCTTCTTATTCTTGAAAATGGTGTATTTTTTCCTTTATTTTCTGCATAGCTAGTGATATAGTTTGACATTTGTGATACTTGCTAAGAAAACAGTGTTTAAATGAAGAAAACAAGATACCCCAATGGCTAGTTGGCCTGATTTCTTTCCAGTTCATTGTATTTGGTGACTCATGTTATGGGACCAAAACACAACTTCTGCTGTCTAGAGGGAGAATGAACTATAGAAGTTCAGACACTTAAGAGCACGCCAAGATGTTTGATGTTAATTGCTAGACTTCAATAGTAAGATTAAATTCAAAAAGTTAGATTAATTTTTGGTGCCAGTTTATAACTTAAGAGTACATGCTGTACATGCTGCTTTATCATCCTGAAGATACCAACTTTATCAATAAAAGGAAAAAACTCAGATTTAAGTACACAGTGCCTTTCTGAAGTCCTTTTTATAAATATCCTGGTTTTCATTGGCAGCTTGTTAAGGTTTTTTTCTTGGAAATCTAGTGTTTGGCAAGGATTAGTGTGGTAAAATAAGTTGATCTCAAAACTGTTGGGATTTTGTAGACTTCATTTAAGATACCACGCTTTGTCAGATGGGAGGACTTCATTTATTAGGCACTGTATGTGTTCTGTTGTGAAGAGGTCTGTGCTCTTGCAATTTTGACCCTTGGGAAGGAGTTAGCAGTTACTCTTAATGCAAGTATTGAGTATGTGGGTATTTTGCTTTGGTTTCCTAGTCACTTGTGGAAAACCTTGTCTATATTAGGATATAAAAATGTGTAAGTTTACTAATCTATGAAGAGAGACAGTTGAGGTGCTGCATATATCTTCTCTCCTATGGTTGGATGGTCTGCTCTACTCAGTAAAGGAGTGGGAGACCAGTAGTAACTGGCATACAGGCAGGATTGTTGTATTCACTTGTGTGAGCCAAGCAGATTGTAACTTTACAGTTAAAAGCTACTACTGATTCTTTTTAGCTTACTACTTTAAAAAAATTGCTTATAAAAGGGGCACCTGATGGTATAGTATCTGATGGTGATCTATTAAAATGAAGTGGGAATTTTCATACCATTACTGTGAATCATTAGAATGATTTTGGTTTTAAAAAACTGTTATGTCATTGGGTTTTTTCGACGTCCTTAGTTTGTATTGTGAACATTGAAAGTGCGTTTTTTTTTAAGTACAAACTAAAAGTGAATAATGCTTTCTAAGAAATACTTGAAAAATTCTGTAACCAGGTTTCTATTGAAAGGTACAGCAACTGGGCTCTGACCACACAGAGCAGTAAGCAAACATACTCAACATTCTGCCATAAAGTAAATCTTTGACACCTCACTGAATGTNTACTATTAAATCACTTAGTTAAATGATATTTCTCTGTAATATTTTTAGGCTTGGGCCTTAAGATTATCATACTCTTAAAATACATGTATTTGAATTTAACAACTTTTAAAGAAGATTGAATGTTTAACTTTTGTATAAAATAAAACTAAAGAAATAATTGCGACAAATAAGTGCTATTATTACAAAAAATTGCTGTAAAATTGCCTGGTATTAAAATGGACCAACTCAACTTCAGCCTTTTTTTTTTTTTTTTTTTTTTGTTTATACGGGTTTTTGGTTTTCCTTTGTTTNTGCTTATAAAAGGGGCACCTGATGGTATAGTATCTGATGGTGATCTATTAAAATGAAGTGGGAATTTTCATACCATTACTGTGAATCATTAGAATGATTTTGGTTTTAAAAAACTGTTATGTCATTGGGTTTTTTCGACGTCCTTAGTTTGTATTGTGAACATTGAAAGTGCGTTTTTTTTTAAGTACAAACTAAAAGTGAATAATGCTTTCTAAGAAATACTTGAAAAATTCTGTAACCAGGTTTCTATTGAAAGGTACAGCAACTGGGCTCTGACCACACAGAGCAGTAAGCAAACATACTCAACATTCTGCCATAAAGTAAATCTTTTTTTTTTGTAACAGGGTTTGTGGATGCACTTAGATGTTTGCAATGAGCACTGTGGCTGGCATGCCCCAGTGTTTTGGATACCAATGCATAGGACTCCGTAGTAATCGAATTTATCAGAAACGAACGTCATGAGCATAGTGATCCCATTGGGGGTTGACACAGCAGATACTTCTTATTTGGAAATGGCTGCAGGCTCAGAGTAAGTATATGAACACAATTTGTAAGTTTTGTGTTTTATATATTATTTTTTCCCTTGTGAGTAATTTTTGAATACAGTTGGAGTTAGGAGTTTTATTGGATCTTTAATTACTTAATAACTGTTAACTTGAAGTCAGTTTCTTCCTCTTCAGGTAGAGCAAAGGAGAGAGGGTAAATGGTTAAAGATACATATTTTTACTTCTTATCAAAATGAGAAATACAGATGCTGTCTGCTTTGTTTTTTGTGCATAGAATATTTTGATGTTTCAGTTTCATTTTAATTATGTAAAAAGCCCAAATTTTTGATTTGCTGTGCTAGAAAGGTAAATTCCTGTGGTGTGGTAGTAGTTAGATAAAGGTGCCTTTATTTATGAAAGGTGAAGGCCTACAAGACTGTGTCTTCAGAGTTACTTTATATTGAAAAGGTAGTAGAAATTGACTTATCATTCATTGTAGTTAATAGCTGTCTTTGAAGGATTATAAAGAGCCAATGAAATCCTGAATTCGGGACTTCCTTTGCATGAAATAAGCATAGTGAATTTGTTGAGAATGGGGGGTGTTTGGTTTTTGGTTTTTTTGGGGGGGGGGGGGGGTGTTGGGGNNNNGTGGGGGGGGGGGGGTGGGTGTTGGAGCTGATGGTCTCTGGTACTTCTTAGGGTGTGCTAAGTAATGTAACTCTGCTTAGGAAGGAAATGGCTTTCCTTCCAATCATTAAAATAAATGTTATGGGCTCTGAGCAGAACTTAAACAGCTTTTTAAAAGGATGTTTCTCTCCTGTCGTTTTGGTTATTTATGAGACAATTCTAACTTCACACCATATATCTGAAGAAAACCAAATATTTGCAATTTGAAGTTTTTTGTCACATTTTTTTAGGTTTTTCTTGTTGATCTCATGTATCACGGATGCTAGTTTTATTGGTGCAGAAAAGTTTGAGTGACTCCTTCACAGCTTTTTTCATTATCTTCTCCTGTGGTTTTATGTTTAGAGAAGGTCATGATTCTCGAGGTTGCTGATGTTCCTTGCAGACACAACATGCCATGCTGAAATGAAAACAAATAAAAATAGTTGTCCATATAAACAAAATAGAGTTCACAGTGTGTTATTGGCTTGATACTGTGGCACAGTTACCCAGTTAGGAACTGCTTTTCTTCAGATGTTAAGTGACTGTTCCTTTTGCAACCGCTCATGCCTATCTCGTATTGGCCTTTTTAGCCACCAGTGTGCTTGCAACAAACATGGGTAGAGCCCTTCTCAAATCTTCGTTCGCGAAGCCTAGCCATGAAGTGACTGTTACCAGTTAGATTAATTTTTGTCATCTCTGCCATATTATTGCTAAAAAATGTCTAGTTACATAATTGGCTTACACTGATTCAGAAGTTGTGTTGCTGTCTGAAGAAGTGTGACACAAAGATGTGTCCCTAACCTTACATCTCATACACTTGTAAACTTTGTCTATGTAATTTTCATAGGTTTTGTATGTTTTCTTCCAGAGAACAGCATTTTGGATATAGACATTGGTAGCAATCTTAGATTGTCTTTGAGCAAATTCTGGAGTTTTTTTTACAAGGGAGGAGTTGGCATTTCTTCACTATGACTGACAGGTCTGATATTGCTTCCACCAGTAGCATTAAGTGTGAGCAAACACAGGAATGGGAGAATGGTAGAGCTGATTATACAGGAGAAGGAGCCTAGGGGGGCAAATCTTAGTTCTAGTACAGTCTCTTTGTGCTGAGAAGTTTTTTTATTACCCATCAAACTAAGGGATAAGCTTATTAGATAGTTTGGGATTGTATAGTTTCAGATACTGTTTTAATAATTGTAGCAAGTAGCTATGTGTATTAAAGGTTTGACTGTCTTAAAACTTGGATGCAATAGCCTATCTTTTACGTCACTTGTACCTCAGTGAACTCTCCAGTAGTGGATCGATCTTTGTAGTGCCGCAGTAGTCAGAACACATACATTTTGCTTTTATTTGTAAAAGGCTTACTGAAGATGAGTATGTATGACTTCTTACTGTTAAAAGACCTTATGATAGTAAGCAGAGCCAGCCATTTTGGGAGGTTGAAGATGTCCTTCCAGACTTCAGAGAGCATTAGTCTCGTTTAGAGCATGGATATAAGCTACATCCTGGGAAATGCTGTTTATGGTACTCCTCTCCTGTTTTTAATATCCTTGTGTCCTTTTTAGGGAGAAGGCCTGTATAATGAACCGAACAATCACAGTATATGGATCACTGGATTGAGTTCAGTATCCAGGAGAAAAGATAATGAACATTATTGTAGTCTTGAATAGATTCAAACCTGCACTTCCATGACTGTTGTTGAAACAGTGATGTTTTAAATTATTTTTTTTTTTTTTTTTTTCTGTTAAAAGTATTTTAGGGCAGTGGGAAGCTTGCCAGTTCCTACAGATGATATCAGACCAGCCTGTGCTGGTAGGGCATGTTGCAAGATGCTTAGGTAGCAGAACTCACTGCGGTAGAGAAGTGGTGGTCAGTTCTTTGTTGTCTAGGTACTGAAGCTGATCAGATGTGTTTGGTTAGATGAAGCATCTTGAAATGGAAATGGTGTTTTTGATTCAAAATACATTGTGTTCCTTTATCTGAGCTATCTTCAGCCAGGTACTGCTCAGGTATGCTGGTGCAAAGGGAAAACAAACCTGAACTTGAAAATCAGACCTACCAGACTGATGTGTGGCAGGTTGATGCCACTGACGTATTCATGAAAGCAAGAGATTTCATTTTGAGTTTAGACAGGTGTTTTCAAAGCTTGGATAATCACCTGCCTCTGAAAATTTTAGTTTTAGGGGATTTTTTTCACCTATTTGAATAACTACATTTTTGTAGAGGTGGTCGATGGCCCCAAATACTTAGAGACTGATAGTGTTTTAGATGTTAGTCAAAAACTGCTTCTCCTTCCACCTCCTCCCTCCCATTTAAAAAAAGAAATTGTGGTCAGAAACAAAACACTATTTAAAAAGAATGAGGTGGTGGAGTCGGGACATTTTAAAGAATTGAATGTTGCTCAGAATGGTTGATAGTTGATTCCGTTAACACAGGTTAAGTTTAAGCTTGTAGAGACTGAACGCTTGTAAACTATCTGATCTCGTGGCTTATTTAATTTCTCACCAGTGCCATCTGCTGGCGACATGCAGATTATTATCCGTTTGCATTGTATTTTTAAGTGTGAACAGTAAGTAGGAAATGACCCAGAACATGAATTGTTTGACTTGCAGGATGAAAATTATTTGAGGGGGTTGAAAAAATACAGGTATCTATGTGGGGTTTTTTTATTATTATTGTTAATTTGAGAAAATATTGTGTTCTTGTTTTCAAGTTACAGGAATATCTTGAAAATCGCTGGAGCCTAAGAGCACAGGGGAAGCTCTTTTTCTGTGATTCTTTTTATTTTATTACCTGTGAATGTTTTGCAGAGTTTTGAACTTCTGAGCACAGCACTTAACAGATATGATATCTCAGCAATATGTCATGGTCAGTTTATGGTAATACTTGATTATTTTAGGACATAATGCTAGGGTTTTGGTCTAATTTAAGATATATTATATTGTAATAACTAATGTATCAGTTTTGACGAAAATTAAAAACACCATAAATATCTCCTGTAGTTAGATACTAAGGGTGCAGTCATTCGAGGTGAAGTTGAAAAATGTCGCATGCTCAAAAGGCTGACAACCTTAGTACCTCAGTCTGTTACAGAACTGGCTTGTGTTCAAAAATACAAGCAGGGAAAACCTCAGTATTCTTTCAGATCTGAATGCTTGCACACCTTCTTCCTGAAAACTTGCTTTTTGGGATGCCCATAAAATGCCAGTTGTGAGATTAGGGTGTGTCTCTGCAATACATTAGTAAGTGCTTTGCTACTTGAGTAAAAATTAATTCTAAAAATTTATTTTTTTTTTTAATTAAGTGGTATCTCATGCTTTAATTGGCTGTGCAGTTAAGTATTTTACCAACAGCTATTCCTTTACAAAACTGTCCAATTCTGAGAAGCCTGTTTGACCTTTGGACAAATTATCATCTAGACGTTGTGTTTTCGGTTAAGGTTAGGGTCATGTGCATGGTAGGCAGAAGAGGGGTAACAAGTAATTCAGTGAAGGGCATGTTTAAAGTGTTGGAGACTTGTCTGCTGAAGTTAGAAGGTTGTACGTGGTTCTGCAGAGAAATGCTACTCTTCCTGTATTGCTTACGGGATGAATATCACTTTTCTGTTAACTGTAAAGGAAACGTAAAGATTCACTTCTAGCTTAAGTGAAAGCTGCATCACCTCCCTCCTGTATTTCTCAGTGTCCCCCACATTGTTTCCCGTTCCAGTCTAGGATTTGAGTGGGTAAGTGGAAGAGTTGAGATTCAAACCTCTGGTGAGCATCTATTATAAAGGAGTATTATATGGCCCTCTAGATGAGTGTTTGAAGAAGCTTTTCTGAGAGCTGATTCTACGCCAATTCTGTATTTATGTTAAAACTTTTAGAATAAAAAGGTATAATTCCCTTTATGTCCCATCCTTTTCCTGCTTTCCTTGCTCAAGTAAAGCTGTGCTTTTCCCTGTTTAACCCTGTGCTCTGAACCTGCTTTGATTCAGATATTTGGGGATGAATGCACTTGTTTTCAGTATTTTGGTTTTGGAAGCTTAGCTCTTCTGTTTTCTACAACTGTTGGGCCTCTAAATATATAACTTGTTTCTCTTCAAGTGGTTTATAAATTGCTGGAGTAGGTAGAAATTGATTAGGGAGTAGGTTGTATTGTTTTGCCTTGTGTTTTGCTAGAGATTTTTAGAAAAACTTCATAATTTTTGTAGTCAGTTGTTGAAATGTGCGTGGCCGCTTCTTAAGACATTTCCATTAGTATCCAAAACTGAATGCTCCCATGTTGAAATAGCTGGTACTTAGGTCGTGGTAATACTTACTATCAATGAAGGAAAGTCTCCTACATTGTGGCATTGCTAAAGGATGGTTTGTACCTGAATTGCCCTCTTGTTCTGTATCAGTAAGCCCTTCCCACTCTGCAAACTGAGTATTTTAACCACATACTGAAGCAGACAAGATCTAGGTTGAACAATGAACACATAGTGGTTAAGAGTAACCATGCTGCTGCTTGTCCCATTCAAAAAAATGTTGAAGAATAGCAGTAGAAGCAATACAGTAGTCAAGACTCTTGAACTGGAGAAAGATAAGTTAATTTCTGTCCTGGCCATAACTCATGGATGGTCAGTGCCTTATTCATTGGAGTTTTGATTGGCTAGAGCATCAGAAAGATTAACTGAATGACAGTAATGGTGTATGATTACTGCGGAAATGTATTATGTCACTAAATAGGTAAAGGCAGATCTGTTGGAAAGGCACAACTTTTCCAAGTGAAGTCCGATTCTTTTTCTTTTTATTGTTACGAGGTTGATGAACCTGGCAAATTCTGAGCTGCTTCTAAAAGATAATTCCAAGAAACTCTGAATAAAATTATTTTCGAGTTGAGAAGTGGTATAAGAGAGTGAATGAGGATTTTTCTGGGTTTATGAGGTAACAAAGGACAAGTGTGGTCAAGTTTCTTATCTCATGCTAGTGAGAAGTTGTGTTTCTAATATTAGTACTTCATGTAATCTGTGCACTCGTGCTTGCTCACTTTCATAAAGAAAAGCAACTGGCAACAGTTAATGTTTTAAAAAAATGTTTTTTCTTTAGGTTGTAGATGCTAAAGTCTTCACCCAGTAGTGTTCTTAACTAGTGGGTTTTTTAAAACAATTTTATCATGTAGTAACCTCATATAAGAACAAATAGGCCACCAAAAACGTTAGTAGGACTTTTTCAAGTAGATGTGAAAATACCATATGTTGCTTTCAAAAAACAGTAATTATATTCCTACAAAAAATGTTATCAACAAATGCAAGTTGCTGTTCTCTTAAACTAATGTCACTTCATGGCATAAAAAAAGCCTCCATCTTAATGTTTAAGAAAAAACTCTTGATACCTATTTTCTTAAGATTCAGAAATACCAACTTTATATAAAAAAACCTGTTCAATGAGTTAAGTTATTTATGAATGGGAAATAGACTTCATACATAATAGAACTAAAATTGGTGAAGTGAACCAGGCTTTGTTTGTGAAGCAAGTCAAAACCCACTTCAGTTTTTAGATATTGATACTATACCCTGTATTTCAGTGTTTTTAAAGAACAAACAAACAAACCAACAAACCACAACCAAAACCCAACCCAAACAAAAAATCCCAAAACAAACAGACCACCCCCCCCAAAAAAAAAAAAAGGCAGCAAACCAAAACTGCCCCAAACTAGGTTACTTGGGTTCATTTGGTGTTTGTACTAGTGTCACTGAATCGTAAAGTACAATGAAAAAGCTAGAAGCTACTGTCTGAAAGTGTCTTGGTCTTGAGAATGTATACATGCTTGTATGCACACCTGAGTGTAACTGCTGAGGAAAGGTAATGAGGGAATGAAGGTAGAATTTCTTGTGCTCAAAAAGATAGGAAGATCCTATTTTAGTATTCCTTTTCTTGCCTTTCATGTTGTGGTTTAGTGCATGTGAATCGTAGCTTATGTATTAAAGAAGTCACTGCCTTTAACCACAAAACCTCTCACAAATCATTTAAAGATAAATCGATAAACTGCCTTTTCTAAATAGATATGCCACACCTAACATTTCTGTTTGTCAAAAGCTTGCTGTGCTGCGTTGAATACTGGTTGGTAGGAGTGGTTGCAGGTGGTGCTACCACTAGGTGTCATTGCAGAATTGAATAAAATTGATGGTAGTGCAGGGCTGTACTTATTTGCAGCTTTCTGAATTACTGCCTCTGTCTTTTTTCATACGTAATTAAGCTGAAGTTCTTTCTGTGGCTTATGTTACAACTCTGTAGACTTGGGCATACAGAGTGATGACTCCCTGATGAAGTGCATTAATATACTTCTATGTCCCTGATTTGCAGGTTTTTGTCACGTGATTCAGCATGCACTTTTATTTTTAAGAAAAGTCTTGTAACTCTGTGGAGGCATAAGTTACCTGCCACTCTGGAAGCTTGATCTTAAATGAAAGAAGAGTGTTGTGTTTCCTTAGTTTTCCTTTCTTTGGGAGTTAGGGGGCTGTTAAGCGTGTGTTGGTTTGGTTGTCCCTTTCCCCTTTTGTATGCTTCTTTAAACAGGATCAGCAGGCAACTAATTAGAAATTGTGCGGGTATGTGTAATTTAAAAATATAAATCACATATTAATTGTGTTTATGCTTCTGTCTTTTGCCTTGCAGACCTGAATCTGTAGAAGCTAGCCCTGTTGTAGTTGAAAAATCGAACAGTTATCCACACCAGTTGTATACCAGCAGCTCACATTCACACAGTTACATTGGTTTGCCCTATGCAGTAAGTTTCATGCTAAGTCTTCTGTATGAAATAAATTACTGTAAAATCTTAATTGGGGAAACTCTTGATTCATGCTTGCATTTTAATGTTTTATTGGGAGTTGGGTAGGTTGGCTAAAGATGGTTGGATTAGAAGCAGAATACAGAACATAGTGCTCTTATATGTAAATCATAGTTGAGAAGGTAGAAAACGAGGATGAGCAATGACAAACAATTTTAAAATATTACTGAAAAATAAGAAGACTCTGAAGTTCTATACAAAGTGGATTCTTATTTGGCTTAATTAACCATTACTGTATGAACATTTTAGAGCTGTAACTTATTTTTCCACAAAATTCTAGGACCATAACTATGGTGCTCGGCCTCCTCCAACGCCTCCAGCTTCTCCTCCTCCATCAGTGCTTATAAGCAAGAATGAAGTAGGCATATTTACCACTCCCAACTTTGATGAAACGTCCAGTGCTACTACCATCAGTACGTCAGAGGATGGAAGCTATGGAACTGATATTACCAGATGCATTTGTGGCTTTACACATGATGATGGATATATGATCTGTTGTGACAAATGCAGGTAATGAATATTAGACTACTTTAAAAGGTAAAAATTACTTAAAACTTGAAGCTACACTGCAAGTAAGTGTGAATAAATGGTGGCTTAATTATGTTGAGTCATACGAAGTTTCCTCCTAGAACACTGTTCAAAGGTTGTATGGCTTTCTCATAGGCACGGTAGTTGTTAAGGCTGGTGCGAATTTTATACTTTATTCCAGTCTGTCTTGACTGTTCATACTAATTTGTTCATGCCTTTGTGTGTGCATTGTTGCTTAATAAGGTTGTATCTTTTTCCTCTCTAAAAGAGATCTCTCTGGTATTTTGTCCAAGTTAATTGTTAGTATGGTGAAGTAAAGACCTAGTGGTTGGTTCTTAGTCTGCATGGACTGAGTAGTAAAGCATCTTGATAAATTATGTATATGTAAATTGAGCAACTTGCAGGATGCAAAACAATCAAAAAGAAACCTTTCTAATATTGGGTTCTCTGTAGATGATTTTTCTGATAAGAACCCTTAATTTTCAAAGGACACTTTAGAGAACTTTAATAGCTACAACAATGCTAACCTGGATTGTTACTAGAGAAGCGGAAGTTAAATGTTTAAACAACATTTGTATTCATGCTTAGCACTTAATCACAGTAAAGTAAGTGTGTGCTATTAAATACTTGGAGTTAGAAAAACAAGCTTAGAAATTTTTGAAGCTGATAACACTTAATAGGAGAAGACAAATCTAGTGTTTCTGGATTTACTCAGTATTAGCCTTTGTTTTTACATTCAGTGCACTTAATGTTATTGAACTTATTAGCTCTAAAATTATTTTAAGGCTGATTAAAATGTTAATTTGGGATCTGTTATTTTGTGTGCTTACATAAGAAGCTTGTTACTAATTTTTGGTGGTCGTTGATTGTGATAACCTTCTCCCTTATTTTGAAATATATTTAGATGTTCTTTCAGCAGTAGAGCTTTAGGCAGTCACCAGTTAGGTAGAGTCTGCTTCTTTTGAAGAATAGATTCTTTGTGAGGAGTTGGAAATTGTTGTGATAAATTCACAAGTAGGAAGATAGAAACAATTTTTATGTCCCAGTTACTTCTAGCAATGTGGGGATGAGCATAAAGTACCGTTGTAGGTTAGCCTTCAGTCTAACAAGCAGCCTCTCTTTCCTGACTGTAGGAAGCAGTTGAGGCTCTTCTTACACTGCACCACAGAGCTACCAGTCATTTGAGGGGTGTGTATAAAAACATATATTTGTGTTCTGCTAAAACATATAAGTAAATAAACCTATATATTTGTATAGATCTTTTTACGTAATATTTTAAGCATAGATACATTAAAGGAAATAGAATCCTTTTGTTTAAAAACAAAACACCTGTTACTATGTAAAGCATACTTCTTGTTGCTAAGGGCATTTGTCTCTGTCTTGTTCTCTATTGTGATAATTTACCATTTTTTATTTCCAGTGTTAGAGAAAAATTTCCAAGAGGGAGAATGAGTCTAAAGAAGCAGAGACACCAGGAGGCAGCCACAAGATTGGAATTACAGTGATCAGTGGAATATAAAATCAGCTAGCAGAGTGGTGGCGAAGACAGTGATTAAGATGTAGTTTTAGGCAGTATTTAATCTGAGTAAAGATCATGATGAAAAAAAGAATGGCTCTGTCTCTCTCTGTGTCTGTGTGCGTACATCATGCATACAATTTTAAAAACTGTACTTAAAATAAAAAGGTGTTTGGTTTTTTTTTTTCCCAAAGTGTCTGGCAGCACATTGACTGCATGGGGATTGACAGGCAGCATATTCCTGACATATATCTGTGTGAACGTTGTCAACCAAGGTGAGTGGTTTGGTTTGAACTCTAGGTCACTAAGTTGAGTAGAGAATACTCAAAAAGAGGGGAGGTACTGGAACAACCAACAGATAAAAACCAGAGATTGTGTATAGTATAGTATAATCCTGACAATTTTAAAGGAGCTACATTTGTGCTGCAGATGATCAGTTTGTTCCCTTGTTCAGAGTAGTCATTGTTTTACTTAATTAGGCAGGGGATAAACCCTTGAAAGTGATTATCAAAATAGCAATGATTCCTGGATCCTTTCCCAGGCTGACTGATACATAGACATTCCATGTTTTATTTCATGTCTGTCATATATTGAGCACCCTTAACAACAGTATTTTCAGGTCAGCTGCCTCACCGATATTTCTCAGTCTTTTGGTTTTATGGCCCCATTCCACTGCGCTGCAGTGCACACTTGGAGGATTTCTTGCTCTGGAATGAGTGTTTATATGCTCACTCTTAAACTTTTAAGTCATACAACACGACAAGGAGGGCATTTTGTTCTGTTTGTGTGGTAGGTAGATTATTCCTGACTGTCTTTATAGTTGTCCTGTGAGGTAGAGTATAGAATGCTGCCTGATACATTGGAGATTAATTGAACAGGGAATAAAAGTCGTGTGTTCAGAACACTTTAATTACTAATAAATGGCTTTATTTCTGAGAAATAGGTTTGGACCTTGATGTCATAGAATGTGCGTATTGTATGGTGATGATTATTTTGAAGAATCTTGAGGAAAATGTTTTAATATCTGCTTATCTATAATCTCAGAATCTCAGCATAGTGAGGGTTGGAAGGGACTTCTGGAGAACATCCAGTCCACCCTCCTTGCCAAAGCAGGGTCACCCAGAGCAGGCCACACAGGACTGCATCCAGGCAAGCCCAGAATCTCTACAGAGAAGGAGACTCCACAACCTCCACAGGCAGCTGAGTCCAGTGCTCCAGCACCCTCAGAGAGACCTCATTACGCTTTAATGGTCCCCCAAGGTGGTAGCTGCAATGGTGAATGACCCAAGGCTACATTAAAATCAAATGGAGCAGTGCACAACTGATGTTTTTCTCAGTGTCTAAACATTCAGCTAGTACACTGTTTATTCTGTGACAGTCAGTGGAGAACAATAACTGCAAAGGTCTGTTGTAATGCTTTTAGCTATATTGATGCTTAAGTACGAAGAATGGAAAAAATTATTTTTTAATTTCAGGAGTTTAGATAAAGAAAGGGCAGTGCTGTTGCAACGAAGGAAAAGGGAAAATATGTCAGGTGAGTAAAACTTAAAAGATTTTTTTCCTTAGTAAAGGTTTTAAGTATTAAAATAAGAGATACCAACTGTATAGACTTAAGAGTGTATAGAGTTCCTGCAATTCTGATAGCTTTCAGTATATAAGGTTCAGTAAGTCAATGCCTTCTACTTGGCTTTATGGTTACTAAGATAACATTGTATCAGAATTGTCACAGTTGTATGTGTTTTACTGAAGGTTGTTACCACTGCCTTTTTTCTTACAATTGTGGAATAATTTGGTCCTTTTGAACATTGTTAAAGTTTCATAATAATGACTGTAGCTTTTGTAATTACTAGATTAGTTTGGGTAAGCTGCTGAAGATGAGGTGGGAAAGGTTCAAGTTTCTTCTGCTGCAGTGAAAAAAGGGTCACTAAGTCTGTTTTCTTTTTGAAAAAAAAAACAAACCTATTTCAAAGCTGTCATTTTTTCCCTTCATAATATTCATATCCTTATACTGATCTTTTAAAACTATTTCATTACAGATGATACTCTGGTCTCATAGGAGTTACAGAACTGAGATTTAAACCAATCTAGCACAGTTTTGAGAGGGAATCCTAATTTTGATTTGTTGGCTATAGATGTATGGGTGTGTATTGGTGTATTTTTGGGTTTGTTTTGACAATAAGAAAAATTGCTAAACTTGGGTAAAAAAATCATATGATGTTTTGAGGGGTTTTTTTGGCTTTTCATAACAACTAGAGGAGTGTTACGGTTGCAAATACTTATTTCATTCTCTATTTTTAATGAAATTATGTCTCCTACCATTTCTAGAATTTCAGAACTCAGTCAGCATCACTCTCAGTTGTTCTGCCCAGCCACTACCAAAGTATGTAGTGGATTTCTTGATTCATAGGTGATACTTTCAAGCTCTACTACAAAAGTCATAATTTGGGAGGAAGTCATCCTCCTAACCTTCGCCTGTTTTACGTATGCAAGTGTGTTTGTATTAGAATTTCTTCAGAAAAACCCATGTAGATAAGGTCCTGCTGCCTACTTCGTATGCCTTCAGAAAATTCTGAAGTATGTGATGTGGACTGGAAGTGTATGTGGCTTGGTAGTGCTTCTTGATGCCATTGACACTTTCTGCTGTCCAGTACCAAGCTTTCTTAAGTCACTTAAAACTGTTAATAATTTTTTTAGAACATCACAGTTGTTATTTGGGGGTTTTTTGTTTGTTTGTTTTGTCTGTTTTCATTTTAACAAATCAAAATTACTCTGTAAATTTTGGTTGACTTGTTAGATAGTACAGATTTTTTTTTAAGAACTTTGAAATAGTTTTTGCTAATTCTATTAAAACAATAGAAGTACATTTATGATTCATTAAATGAGTTCACTAAGTGGTATGATACTGTGAGAATGAACTTGAATTTACATACAGGATAAGGGAAAGTTGATATATCGAGTTATTTAAGTCATCTCTAGGATTTGTAGCCACACTATCTGATCATTTGTTTCAAACTTAAGGGAAGAGAGATAGTAAAAATATTAGCAGGAGCTGAAGAGATTTTGGCTTTGAAGTTGGTGTTCAGCCCTTCTTAATCCTGATGATTAGTCTTTTTAAAATCTGTTGCATGTGTTTAATAGGAAAAGAAATGGTAAATCTTAAGTATCAAAACAGAACAAAAACAAAGATAACTTCTAATCCTGTTTAGTCTAAGACTCAGTTGAAGTGCGCTATTAATTACTATGGTTTATAATACATAACTTCAAATGATTGTGTGCTTGCATCACCAGTGAATTTTCATTTAGCTAATATATTTGCTTGACTAAATGCACTTTTTTTGCATGTTGATTGATATTACATGGTTCAATCACTTAAAATAAATCTAGGTATAATCATTTACTGTGAGACATTAGTAAAAATGGGCAGTTTTCATTGATGATTCCATCAGGAGAAGCAGAAGTGACATCAGTTTGAATGTATCTATTAAATATATATATATTCAACAGCAGCAGACTGTTACTTGTAACTTTTTACTAAGTTACAGGCTTTTGATTAAAGGTGAGATTGCGTTATTTGGATGTTCTTTGATGATTGTCTATATATGTAGGGTGTTTTGGGGTTTTTTAGGCTTTCATATAATAGGGCTTTTCATTTGGATAAGAGAAGAGTTTTGGGGTGTTTTTAATCGTGAAAATTTCTAACGAATTACTGTTTCAGCCATGTTGCATCCAAAGCTAAACTAGTGGGGAGGAAGTAGTAGATCAGGTTGCCTGAAAAAAAGAACTTTTAAGTGAACATTTCCTGTGACTGAAAATTTGATGGAGTCTTAAACTTTTATGTGTAATATATCACCTTTTTTTCCTGGCCACATTTTAAAGTCTTTATTCTGGGGCCTGTGGTTATATGTGGTGGAGTTGGTTTTGTTCTGGTAGAGAAGTGTAATTCTGATGCAGCTTACTGTGCACTAAATTCCTTATTATGGTTCAGTGCACTTTAAGCCCCTGGTCAGTTGTTTACTGGACACTTTGGGATTAGTTTGGTTTTGTAGTTGTTTTTTGTTTTAATTGATTTTTGTTGTTTATTTTAAGGATAGAGTGTATAGATATGTAACTTGTTCAAGGGTGTTGCTTCAAGCTGTCTAGTCTTGAAATTAGTACTGATGAAATAATTTGTTGCTTACGTGGGAACTAGTCTGGGCCCATAACTACTTGTGAGATTTCGATAGTGTATATCTTGCCTTCCAAGATGAAAAGCCTTCCCTTAGTGTGCTTTACTAAGCTCTTCAAAGTGAAAGCAGGTTATGTAGGTTAGAAAGGAGTGTCTCAAAACAACTCTGTGTAATTACATGTTCAGCTGAGATAATTATTCTTTACAGTAAGTTTAGGGCACAGTGTAGACAATAATACTGAAGTATTACTTTCCTAAGGAAGACAGTGTTTTGTGAGATTTGGGGGTGGGAGAGATGTTTGGCTGTGACATAGTGATTCTGTAGGCACTAGTGTATGGACTACAAACATTGACTATTTCAAGACAGCTTTTGGTTTTGATTTCTCAACTGTTTTTTCTCAAATTTATTCTTCTTTGATTTCTACTGTAGTGTTTTGGGTTTTTTTAATGGTAGTTCAGAAAACAGTCCTAACAGAGATAGAAACAAATACGGAAAACATGATCATTTCCTAATATACAGTAAGTATAATTATGTGCCTAATAAATTGTTCAAAAGAACAACCAAGATGGTAAAATTGGATTGCGTACTATGCACAGAAGAATCCTGTTCAGGAATGTTGTGAGGAAGAAAAATTCAGAGTAACTAGTAGCTGGAGTTCTTTATTTAGTAAAGAAGGTTTCAAGAATTAGTGCTGTTGAGTACACTGATTAAAGCAACATCCTTCTGAGTGCAGAAGGAGAGTTTGCTCTGCTCTCATAAGAAGTATTTGTGAAGTCGCCTTCTGCGCAGTTTCAGAAGAAGTCTTCCTTAGTGTGAAGTATGTTTATTGAAGGCAAGATGTTTGGAAAAGCTGCAAAAATCCAAGTAGTCTGTATTGAGCACAGGTGAACAGCAGTCTCCTATCAGAGTGCGCTGTCTCCTCCCCATACTTCATAGCCTTTCATCTTGACAGAACTAGGGTAATCCTGTTTCAGGTCAGGAAGGGTATTTCCCAGACATAAATGCTGATGTATGCTAAATTTCAGGCTTTGGCTTTTAGATCTGCAGGTGTACAGCACAAAGGAAAAACTCTGTCACTTTGTGTGTGATCTTGTTTTAATGAGTAACATAGATTTCCCCTTTTTTTGAAATCGTTAGGAGATTGTGAGGAGAGAAGGCTTTTGGTTAAATTGACATATTTAATGTGAAAAGGCACTTGACATTTTGAATTGCAGCCGAAATAGTTGATTACGACTTAACACATGCCTGATTAATAGGGCTTCACAAGAAATGCTGGGCAGTCATTAATTTTAATCCACTCTGGAATACAATCATCTGAGAGAACCCTAAAGCCATATTACAAATAAAAGGTATAAGTGAATGAATTAACAGTTTGGGGTTTTTTACCTTTTTTGTTTGCTTGTTTCTGATTCTTATTTTTCTTATAATGGCATATGATAGTATAATTCTATTCAAAGAATGGAATTAATCTGGTATTTTTTTCTTACCTGGCATTACAAACATTTGTTAATTGCCAGTTTCTCATTGGTCATTCATTTTCATGCTGTTGCAACCTCTGGTGAATTTTGCATGAGTGCCTGAAGCATTTGTCAGTACGCGTTTTTGTTTGTTAAAAGAAGGTGTAGAGTGAGAAGCTAATGTTCTTTCTACAGTATTTGATTGTTTAGAGAATATTCTTTGTTTTAAAGATGGGGATACCAGCGCAACAGAGAGTGGTGATGAAGTTCCTGTGGAACTATACACTACTTTTCAACATACACCAACTACAATTACTTTAACTCCTCCAAGAGTTACAAAAGTTGATAAGAAGAGGAAAAAAAGTGGAGAGAAAGAACAGAGCGTAGCAAAATGTAAAAAAGTAAGTGAATGTAATTTCTTTTTTTTAATAACTCTCTTAGAAATTACAGCTATGTGATACCTCTTACCTAGAGGCACTGGTTTTAAAAATCAGGCTGGTGTTACTAATTTTTTACTTCCTAGGTTTAGCTTAAATTATAATACTCTGCAGTAAATGATGCAATCTTCCCTGCCTCTTCCCATCTGCCCCTGCTTAATTGCAGTTAGTATGTACTAGCCATGAAAGTTCAGTATTGTAGCTGAGGTAGAATTTGTAAGGAAGAATTCCATTCATTAAACCATTTGATAATAGTTAGAAATGGGAAAGAACAAGTCTTGGATATCCACTGAAGAGTTCTTTGTCTCAGTTTTCAGTTGTGGTTGCACTAAATTAAGAAATGGTTGCTGTCAGTTATCCTAATGTGACTTCATATCCATTTATTTGAGTTGAAATTGAGTGGAAGTGTGCTTTCAGAAAGTTAGCTACTAAACTACTTTGGCAAACAGGATATTGACATTATGCTGTTGAGCTACAGTGGCAAACAATATAAGTGAAGACCTATAACATAGGTGAAGAAGTAAATTAATGGAATTTCACAGAATCACAGAATGTTAGGGGTTGGAAGGGTCCTCGAAAGGTCATCTAGTCCAGCGCCCCTGCCTGAGCGGGATTCCCTATGATTTCCTAAGCAAATGAGTTCCTTTCTGCAGTTTAGTTTTGCTGGCTTGGATGAGAATTCTGTCCTTTAAACTTGAAATTAGAATCAGTTCTCGTTACCTGTTTGGAAATCTTGAGTAAAATATTTCCTTTTGAATGAGCAGTTCTGAATATAAATTTACTACCACCTATTCTTCTGTTGCCTCCCAACATTGTGAGAGACGATTTAAAGAATGAGATTTTGTTGAAGAGTGGCTAACTTTTGTCAAAAGTTAGTGTTATAGGACATCTGTGACACCTGCTTTCCCCTCACCTCTTTCCACAAATAGGGTAGCGAAGAATGTGGGCAATTTACAGGTGTACCTGGTAAGTATAGGGTGTTCTGTAAGTAACTTTTCAGTTACTTGGCTGTGAATACTGAAATTGTGGAGAGTCCTGTTGTAGTATGGGAGAAAGATGGGGTACCTGGACTACTAGCTCTGACATCCATTATGCACTTAGCTTGGAATGCTGAACTGTTTTTTAAAATACATTTTGTGAGATGTAGCCTCTTGCCTTCTTGAGATTTCAGCATAGTTTGTTCTGTTGTTTTGTATGTTTTATTGAGAATGGTCCACATTGAAAAGCTGTTGGTGTGTTACACTAGATATTGTGTTTCCTCCAAAGAATATAAATATCTTAATTTTGTTTCAGGCATTTCGAGAAGGATCCAGGAAATCTTCCCGAGTAAAGGTAATGTGTTTTTGTTTGGCTTTTGTTTTAAACCTTAATTGTGCATTACTTACTTAATATGAAGCATCGAGAGTGCAATTGGGGTGATAACATTAAGCACTAAAATACCATTGATAACTAATGTACTACACACACATCACAGTAATTTTAAATAAAGATATGAGCACTATGTCTCTGTCTGTGAAGTTAACTGAAATAGTATAGTGTAAAGTTTTGTTCTGGGAATAGTTGGTTTTCAAGAGCTGTTTGTGCTGTGTTAGGGAGTAAAGAAGAGAGCACACCTCATTTGAACTTAGAAGCTCCAGCTTTTCATAACTCTTAAGCAGCAAAAGAATGAAATGGCTATATTACATTTGAAAACTAAACTACCAGTTCTACTGTGTAGTACCACCATGGATTCCTCTCATGGGACTCTACTCACTAGTGCTTTTGCATAGTTTAAGGAATCATGTTGGAATACCTGCTTTGTAAGATTTAAGTGTTACAGCACTTAATACACATGGTATGAAAACCAGGTGTTTCCTATAGTTTAATCATCCTTAAGATGTGTAAAAACAAGTGGGTTGCCATTTGTGACTAGTGAACTCAATTGTGAAAGAAAATCTTTTGTTTTGTGGTTTTTGAATGTGGGGTTTGTAAGGCTCCATCGGGGTGTTTTTCATGATTTTCTTAGCATCACACCTTTTTTAATGCTGTTTGTGTGTATGATTCTCTTAATATACAAAAGAAATGTAAACAGGTAAATTGAATTGCTGAACTATTTGCTGTTTTATTAATCTTTAATAGTATCTTTGCTCAGGTGGATAGAAAAGGGAGCGTTGGTTGGCTGCTGCTGTCCATAAGGATCATTGGTTGGCTGCAGCCTGGCTGATGCTTGTGAGGTCTGGAGGTACAATGGCACTTTCTTTAAAAGTGAAAGGATCTGAAGCACAACAGAAGAAAAGTGTTTAGTGAGGAGCAGATAAGGGGAGAAAAGTGATCTCTGCAAAGCCTGTAACATTAGAGGCAAAATCTTAATGTAGTAGGTGTAGGATTAATGAAGTTCAGTAAGGTGTGATGTGGAAGAAAGATAAAGGATGACCCTTGAAGTTGAAAGGGGAAAATCAAATCTGTATATTACAGGATGGAAGCTATAGTTCTTTATATTTGCATATGTTCACCTAAGCAGGGAGATCTGACCTTCCAGCTCCTGCACTCACAGATTCATGATGCAGTGCAGTTGTGAGAGAAGGCAATGTCAATCTCTGTTCTCATCCAACTAAAAGATAGAATCCATGTTGAAGGGGGAATGTATTCCTGAATTTGGGCAATATTTATGAAATAGTACATTTCCTAATAAGACAAGTGTAATGCTGTGAATTCAACTTAATGCTCTTAAGTAATGCAGAATTTTATACTGTACTTCATTAAAAAACCCAACAATGAAACAAACAAACAAAAAAACCCCACAAAACCAGACCATAATTAAATGGTGTTTGGCCTTCATTTTGTATCTTACTGTAGACATTATATATGTATATATATTTTTTTGATTTTAGTATCTCTTTCTTACCTTGTGTTATCTGGTCACTTGAATTTCTAGGGCTCAGCTCCAGAGATTGATCCTACTGACAGTTCAAACTTTGGATGGGAAACTAAAATCAAAGCATGGATGGATCGTTATGAAGAAGCAAGTAATAACCAGTACAGTGAGGGTGTCCAGAGGGAGGCACAAAAAATAGCTCTGAGATTAGGCAGTGGAAATGACAAAAAAGAAGTCAGCACCAGCAATCTGGTTTTCAAACCTCCAGTAGAGGTAATGAGCCGTGCCATGTTGTTTTACTGCATGCTGCCGCTTTTGTGCTGTGACAAAGATACCCATTTTGATGCCTTAAAAAAAAAATGGGGAGGGGAGAGACTTCACCATACGTTTTCTGTATCTTGTCTTGCCAGATCTAAGCATCAGATATTTAACAGCTTTCTCAGAATTTGTAGTTGATGTCTATCATCCTGTTTCACCCATGTGTATATTTGCACTTGCATATCAGTTCTCACAAAATTAGCTGAGGTGTTAGTCTCAGCCTGAACATTGTCCTTACACTGTCTTTTGTGGTGGACATAATGCAGTAAACTTTGCTGCTGTTTATCTGCTCTGTGAGGAATACCAGAGAAGTGGTTAGAGTAGATAGAAGCATTGATTGAAGTTGGAATCTCTTTTTTCTACTATGTGTGTCAAGATGTTAAGTGTCCACATTTTCCTAAAGTATGGTAAGTGTTCTGGATGTTTAAGTACTCAGTACAGAGTTTTGTTTACTAGTTCATGAAGACTTTTTTTTGATGGTAGGTGATACTCTTGATACTGTTTTGTTTGGGTTTTTTTTAATCTTGTGATTGTTATTTCTAGTTAATGAATAAATTGTGCAGTGTCTTTTTCTGTCCTTAGCATCAGTTATCAGCTTAAAATCAGAGCCATATAACAGATTGTACTGTTATGTAAGCAGAAATCACGAGGAGTAGTTACTGTAGCAGATTAATGGAAGCATCTTTGCTTTTCCTCAAAGACCATCATGGCATATGGGACACCCTCCTTAGAGGAATATCCCTGCTTACAGAGCCTTTTGCCTACATAGAGGTTGCTTCCTTTTTGATTGGCGATGACAATTATGAGAGGTGTGAGTTCACTAATTGTCAGGGTATGTATTGGTTTTTAATTAAAAGCCATCATTCCATCTAAAGATATGAAAATAAATCTGGAAACACAGGATTCTTTTTGTATTATTTTCCTGTTCTGTTTTTACTTGAATGAATCACAGCTGTCCTTTCATGTCTGCATGTTTTATTTTGTTCGATGGAATTGAAGCCTTTTGAAAGTGTTACGCAGTACAATGCAGCAGTTCATCCTAGTAGTGGTGAGAGTTAAGTGCATTAGGTATTATAGTACTTCAGTTGTGAGAATATGAATATGTTATTTTCAGCCATGTAGTGGAGAACTAGAGCTAAAGCATTCCTTGAATCTAAATTCATGACTAGTTGCATTAGTAGGGGAACAGGACAGTTTGATAAAATCAGTCTGGAGGTTTAAGTACAAAAACGAGGGGATTTTAGTTCACATAGAATGTTTAGTGGTTGTGAAAGTATAATCTGCTGTTAATAATAATGGAAGAATGGTAGAAAGGGAGTTTAACGTAAAGGACTTTAACATAAATTAACCTCTATCTTTATAGAGTTACGTGCAGAAAAACAAGAAAATTTTAAAAGCTGCCAAAGACTTGCCTCCTGATGCGCTTATTATTGAATACAGAGGAAAGTTCATGCTGAGAGAACAGTTTGAAGCTAATGGATACTTCTTTAAAAGGTTAGTTTACTCCAAATGCTTTAATAAAGTAACTGCTAAAATTCTGTTTTCCCAAACTCTTGCCTCAATTAAGAGTAGGTCTCTGTTACCAGCAATGTCTTGTATTTTACTGTTGTGGGGTTAAAAATAATTACAGATGGAATCTGGTCTCCCTGTTTTCTTCTGGATATCCTTACAGATCTGTTCAGGAGTAGTTTCCTCTTTCTGTGTTCTTCCCTGGTTACAGGATTCCTGCATTCTCAGTTAGGTAGTTGTGCATCGTAAACCAGAGGTGGGCAGTTTCTACCATCCTGATAATTGCAAAGACATTCTCTTCTTTAAGATGTTAAGTCCATCTGGCTGAGAATGGAATTGGACACAGGTCAACTTGGGGCCATGTTACTGCAAGAGTTCTCTAGCTGTTTAAATTACTGAGCAATGAATGAGTGTTTCCTTCTTCCTGTGGACCATTTTCAGTGGTCCCATTAACTCGTACTTGGGAAATGGCAAGAGGCCTGTATGAGGAGAGTGAACACAGAGCTTTTGCTGGTTTTGCTCCCTGGCACTTGTAATAGAACTTGCATCTTGAAAAACTATTTAGATGCTTCATTTTTTCAGGAAGTTTGGGTGCTAGTGATACTGCAGGTGTTGGGCCAGGGATGTGGAGGCACCTAAATATCTACCTGAGTTTCATTATAGGACCTGCCTAAAGAGAAGTTTAAAGAAGATGAAGAATCTTAAACCTGGTGTCTTCAATGTCTAGTGCTTGCCCTGTTTCTCTCTTTAGATCCTATGCAGAAGAATTGCATTCAGGGCTGCAGTTAAAACTTTCAGCTCTCTGAGACTACACTGGAGAGTTGTACTAGTTAGAATGATGATGCTTAAATACAGATGGGTCATTCTCAGATTAATCCACAAATTTGATACATTGTGCCAAACATAATGTTACAAATGTAACTAATGTGAAGAATAAATATATTTAGCATCTTTAAAAATTCATTAAACTCTCATTTTCTTGTATCTTTTTCAGGCCATACCCATTTGTTTTGTTTTATTCCAAATTTCATGGGCTTGAAATGTGTGTTGATGCAAGGACATTTGGAAATGAAGCTCGATTCATCAGGCGTTCGTGTACACCAAATGCGGAGGTCAGCATATACATAAAGTTAAAGGCTCTTTGCCTTAAGTTTCCCAACTGACTTGAGCAGTCCCTACAATTTCTATACAGAGGGAAGAAAACAAAAATAAGATAATTCCTGTTAATATAATAATGTTCTCTTGAATATAGGTGAGGCATGTAATTGAGGATGGAACAGTTCATCTTTATATTTACTCCATCCATAACATTCCAAAGGGAGCAGAGATCACTATAGCGTTTGATTTTGATTATGGAAATTGGTAAGTATTTGAGCATGCTGTTCTAAAATATGTCTAATGCTTTTTAAGTTATGTTGTGATTCAAGTGCCTTTATTTCTTTATAATTTACTTGCTTGCATAAGACAGCTCCTTAAGCGCTGTATTTACAATGAACCAGGTCTGTGGGAGCAGGATTTATTCTGTGTTTTTCCACATATATTTTCAGTATCTGTTGCTAATTTCAACAGCGTTGCTCTTACTTATAAATGATGTGGAAGACATACAAATGTGAATATGAATAAAGATGTACTGTGAACATTTTTTTGTATATAGGTGTCCTATAGTATGGGGAGAGTAGGGCTAAGAACATGTACTATTCAGTAATGCCCTATTTATTTTAGAGTGCTTCTGTAGTATACATTGAAGAAGACAGTGTCTGTGAAACCTAGATATAAATCATGTTTGTTTAATATGTGATTAAGAATGTTCAAATAAACTGAATGCTTAGTACCTTAGATTCTATAGCCTACTATACATTTTCCTGAATATAACTGCTGCTCCTTTGATGACCTGAGGAAAGCTCCAAAAAGCTGTTGCAATTTATTGTAAGCATTGTTTAGAAATGTTAAAGGAAATAATCAGCTAAGTTCCATTCACGTAGATAGGAACTGTTATTCAAATGCCTCTTTGAAATCTGATGGCATATAAGGGCTTTGAGTCGTGTAATTTAGTAATGATTTCTCTTGGCTAGTAGGAGATGCTCTAGGGTATAGGTACATTGTGCAGGAACATGTAGGCCCAATACTAGCTTTGGAAATTGAAGCACTGAAGAGCCTCTTTCTGTATGTGAACTTGGTAGGGTCCAGAAGCAGTCCAAGTGTTGTGGATTTTCCTACACCCAAGGTTAATACACTTTTTTGTGATCTGCTGCAAGTCAGCTTCAGTGCAGTGCTGTGCAGACATGTCTTCAATGCTTCTGGACCTGAACTAGTTATGTTCATAGAGTACTACCTGTATTAATCAACTTGGGTTCAGACCAGCTCGAGATGCCTTGACCATGTTAAGCGTTGTAGGCCTAGTCCTGTGTTCCTTGTGAAAACAAGCTGAGAAATTGCCTGTGTTTTGGGGGCTTTGATATTTATCCTTTTAGAAATATGTAGTAGTTGTGTTCTAGTACCTGCAGCTGTTGTCTGCGTAAGTTTTATGTTTGAATAACAGTTCCTGTGTATCCAAGGGGAACTTAAAATTACACGAAGTTATGCAGAGTTCTTTCCAGTATGCTCATTCTGTAAATTGTCTAGTGTTTTTACATAAAGCAAGAACTTTCATGCATCACTTAATTTCTTTGTTGTGGTGGTTATATTTCCACCATGGATACCCTCAGGTTTTATGTGTCTTCTATCTTTTAAGCAAATGCCAGCCTTGGATTTAAAAGAAGTCAGTGTGGCAAACAGCCATAGATTCTGTTAACCAGTAGATGACTGTATATCTTGGTGAAAACTTGAGACGACTGCTTTTAATATGTTTAGTTTGCATCACAGCAAATGTTTAATGTGAAATGTGTACGTTTGTGTGATACAGTATTGAAAAGTCTCTCAGCCTAAACCAAATACACCTTCTTGTATTTAATTACTTTTAGTAAATACAAAGTGGATTGTGCTTGCCTCAAAGAAAATCCTGAATGTCCAGTTCTCAGACGTTCTGAGCCTACAGAAAACATCAATACTGGATATGAAACCAGAAGGAAAAAGGGAAAGAAAGAGAAAGACGTTTCAAGAGAAAAGGAGACTCAAAATCAGAACATCACATTGGACTGTGAAGGAGCAGCTGCCAAAATTAAAATTGCAGATAATAAGCAGAGAAAGCTTTCTCCCCTCAGACTGTCCATTTCTAATAATCAGGTATTGACACACTGATGATCAGAATGAAAAGTTTTTAAACACAAATACTTTCATTTCATAGTTATTTAAGGAATTTTAAGAAGTTACAGAAAAGGGGTATGGAGACTTACCAGAAATCATAGTGATGGATGAACTGTTTAGAATTTTTATACTGTTCTCAGTTTTTGTTGATCTTTGATTGTATTTAAAGATAATATTGGTTCCCATACTGGTTTTAACTATATATTTTTCCTCTGAATTTTTTTGTGTATCTTTTAATGTCAGTGTCTCATGTCACTTTCTTAGGAGCTCCCAGTCCACCCTGAAGTGTCTTTTGGTTAGTTGCATGGATTACTTGGGAGCATAGTATTTTAAACATGGCAATAAGCAGCCCTGCTTTTAAACTTCAACCCTGAATATTAAGTGTTGGCTGCAACTCTGTGTTTAAGCTCTACAGCTCTATCAAATAGAGTTTGAGGAGATGAGAGGAGGAAGGTATGTTTTGAAGCTAAATACTGAGTAACAGGTGGAAAGTATGGTAAAGCTACCTGGTAATGTCCCATGGTAGTAAATTTTAAATTTGTCTTCATTTTAATATGTCAAGTTTGAATGAGCTAGTGGGGAGAGATCCTTGAGCTTAACAACTTAATTTTGCAGAGCAGCTATCAAAGATAAGCATTTAATGTGAGCAGGTGGATACCTTGGTAACTAACTAGTCTTTTCTTTCTTTTTGGGGTGATAGTTTTTTTTTATTGCGTGATGGGTTTTGATGATGATTTAGGGGCAGAAAATAGGAGTTATTCTGGGAGGGAGTGTTTTACATTTTGTTGGGTTTAACAAGTTCTATGCAAATTGGTATTTGGAACCTTTTCCTGAAGCTTTTAGCATAATAGTGCTTATTCAGAACACTAACAGGAGAACTTGTATTGCTTTTCAAAACTAAACTTAAAACAGTAGGAATTGTGAGAAGAATAAAGCTGTTAAAACATGTTATGTAAACACAGAAGCCAGTCAACTAATAGCTTTTTCCTGAGGTGAAATATATAACACTAAGGTAAAGAAAACATGGGAAAATGTAAATGTGTATTTCTAGACAAATGTTAAGAAAGCTTTGTCTGGGCCTTTATGTAGAAGTAAAATTGTATATAGGACTAGTGAACACTTCACAGAGTTACTGTTTCATGGTTGTGGGGTTTTTGTTTGGTTTTGATTTGTTTTGTTTTTTTGAAAACCATTATTAGTTTGCTAATTCTTGTGTTTTCTTGTGGTATGACACTGTCAGAGTCTAAATGGAAAATGTGACTTCAATAGAATATACTTCTGATCTGAGAAGAACTTCTTTGTTTAATGTCTCCTTTGATATTCGTTACATTTCAGTAAGATCGATATGCTAAAGAAAAAAAGATACGGACATGTCTAAGCTCAGAACAAGGTCTAGTCAGGTGATTACAGGTTTATACAAAGGTACAAGTGGATATTAGTATTTTTTACGTTTTTGCCTTGATTTATTGGCTTGGTTCCTTTTAATGTAGTGACCTGAGGATTCTTAGTTCTGTGTAGCTTTTAGTTTTCCCTAGTTTGCAAGAGTAGTAGAGCTTCTGTAAAGCAGTCATTTCCATCTTTCAGGAGCCAGATTTTATTGATGATATAGAAGAAAAAACTCCCATTAGCAATGAAGTAGAAATGGAATCAGAGGAACAGATTGCAGAAAGGAAAAAGAAGATGGTAAGTTGGGAAGCAGGTAGCTGCCTGAAGTTGTCACTAAGGCTTAGTGACACCTGCTCTTCCCATGCTAATTGCTGCCTTTTTGTAGGCTTGTAGAATCTTGAGTATATACGAAGTTCAATCCTTATATGAACTTCAACTTGAAATGCAAGGCTTGCTATTTGAGAGCATTTTATCTGTCTTGATCATTGCTTTGTGATAAAAACCTGCTTTTATCCTCAAATACATGTAATTTTTGTTGCCTTTAAAAAACACAGTGTAGAAATGATCTAGATTTTGTTTACTTTGTTCTATATTATTGCTTGTTAATAGCCATTTTTATAGATAATATTGGAAGTCAGGATATTTGCCTAATTTTTTTTTTTGAGTTTTCAGGTTACAAAGGCTCAGAAATCCTCATTTTCATAGGTTGATAGAATCACATTTGAAAATGTGGAGGTTTTGTTAGGCACTCAGAATGTGAGATACTTGAAATTACTAGTTAAATCAAAATCTTGGCCAAGTTAAATAATGAAATACTAATCTTTAGGACTTTGTTTATGCTTGCAGAGCTTTTGATAAGTAGAGTTCAAGCTGACACCAAAACTGTCTCCTTCTTTCCAGACCTTAAAAAAGTAAACGGGGATGGGGTATACATTCCTTTTGGTCAGTATTTACTACAGCTCTGTCAGTAGCAAAATTGATGAGACTTGTGTTTATTAGACATCAGAAAGCAAAATCTTCTCAAGTAGAATGTGTATATTTTAATACAAAATCTGAAGAATAGCGACATGAGCTCTAATATTAACATACAACTGTCTTGTCGTGCTTTTTGAGGAATGATTCTTATCAAACACTGTTGGTTTTGCTCTAGAGGCTGTGCTGCCTGTTTTTCTTTTCACACCTCTCATTTCCACCTAAAGCAAAGAAGTAGTTACAGCACAGATGCTGTAGTAGTTAAAGATGCAATTATTACTCTAGTGCCACTGTGAGAACTGCAGATAACTGCAAGTATGCCTGCATTTTGCTAAGCAGAGGCGTATTGAGTGCCAAAACAAAATTCAGTTCCTCATTCACTCATATGAGCAAATATGTATGATACAAATGCATTGTTACTATCAGTGCACCATTCAGCTGCAGGCATTTCTATTATAATAGAAGCCCCCAGTTCAGCCACCCCTGTATTGTCTTAAGTAGAGTTCTTAAGTAACAAGGTCTGTGCAGATGAAGGGGTCTGTCTCTACAGCACTAGGACCTGAATTACAGATAGACAGAAAATTTAGCTTCTCTATCTGACCTAGTGTTATCTTACTCAAAAATAATAATTCTTGGATGTTGATTGTATGTTTTGATGTAGTCTGTGACACTTGGAAGATTGTGTCAGAGGGTAATAGAGCTTTCTGTTGCTGTTTCATGCATGTATTAGTATTTCACAGCTTTCTGGTTGTTAGTGTTTCATTGTTCTAGAATACTGTACATGCAAGTAAGTAGCTCAGAGCAGCTCAGAGCTGTGTGTTCTTCTTATGTTTATAGGCCAGTGATTTGATAGTAAATTCTTTTTAGAAAGTTCTTAAATCCAAAGCAGGACTCTTCTCATTTGTCAGAGTTGGTATGAATACAAGCCTTTCTTCAGCAATCTGTAATAATTGTAGTCATTGTAACATACCTATTTCCTCTGAGCTTCTGCTGAAGTTGAGCTCCATGTCAATATACACTGAACATGTGCTGAAGTACTTAAAAAAGAAACAAATGTTTACCTATCTACATATATGAAATATGATGACTAAAACTTGATCATGATTATTATTAAATCCATCAGACAAGAGAAGAACGGAAAATGGAAGCTATCCTGCAAGCTTTTGCCAGACTAGAAAAAAGAGAGAAAAGAAGAGAACAAGCTTTGGAAAGAATCAGCACAGCAAAAACAGAGGTTAAATCAGAATGCAAGGAAGCACAGATACTCAATGATGCTGAATTTATTCAGGTAGTTATCTGGAACTTTATTTTAAAGTTAGCTTTTAATGTGGCATATTTTATTGGTTTGGATATCAAGCTGCACTTCAAGATGTATGAAATACTGTTTCTCCTCTGAATTCAAAAGTATTTGACAAAAATCTGTGTTTCTTTGACATTATATTATGTTAACTGCTGGTATTTTTATGGAAGAAAATATGTATAGAATTTGTTTGAGGAATTTTTCAGTTACATTCACTTACGCAAATGTGCATGCACACACCAGCTTCATAATTCAGCTTCTCCTTGAAGCTTAGGAGGTGTTTACTGATGCTGACTTCAGCCACAGGAATTGGCTTTCTTTAGGTACCCTGTAACCAGTGGAGACCAACTTGCTTTTTCAGTGGATTATTCAGGGTTATTGTATAATCCATTCTTTTCTTTTACAGGAAATTAATTTTTCTTAATGTTTCATAAACAATTTTTTACTGTGTTGTTGCTGGATGCTAGTACTCTTCTTACCTTGCAAATAATACTCCTACAGAGTCTCAGTTCAGATTGTTTCTGTGGGTAGTTTCTGTCAGTATGCTGTTGAGGACATTTGTGAAAATGCTAAATGCTTACTAAAGTAGAAATTACAAAAAGCATACAGGACTGAAAGACATCATGATGTAAGCAGCTGATTTCTAGGTTATGGGTGATTGAATGTGGTATGGCAGTTCTTATGCAAATCTATGGTGATGTGACTAGTGACTGGTGTGTGTGAATACTCTGCCAGTGATGTAGCAGGTCTTGGGAGGAAAGTACAAGAAATCTTGTATTTTGCCTTGAAGGAAGATAGAATTATCTCTGAAGTATTTTAGTTCTAACAACAAAAATGAGATTTGAAACTTTTTTGACCTCTAAAGGAAGGAGGAACTGCCTTTGTTTTTTAAGAAAGATACATAGCCTTACACGTATGTGTCATCTGTTTAGTAGACTTTTTATTTTGTACCAGGAACCAGCAAAAGAAGAAACTGTCACCAAGCCTGCCCCAGCCAAAGTTAATAGAGCTAAACAGAGAAAAAGTTTCTCAAGGAGTAGAACTCACATTGGACAGCAGCGTAGACGACACAGGACTGTTAGCATGTGTTCTGATATCCAGCCATCCTCTCCTGATGTGGAAGTAACTTCACAACATAATGAACCCGAGAATGCTGCAGTGGTAGCTGAGCCTGAAACAGAAACTGTTGTTACAGAAATGGTTACTGAAACAGAAGCTCCTGCACTTAATAAATGTCCTACTAAGTATCCTAAAACAAAGAAGGTATGTCTCTTGTGGGATGGGGAGAAAAGGATGGGCTTTAAGAGAGTTCTAAAATTATAGACTGTTGCATCAGTATGCACTTATATGTAATTTATTTTGCTTTAATGTTGACTTGTTTCTTTAAAAAATCACTATTACATAGAAATTCAGTGGTAATAAATTAAGAGATTAAAAAGGTGACATCCATTGTGAGAAATCAATTTGGATTTTAAGAAACTTCCAAAATACATCTGTTAGAACAATTTTTGAACAAATGTTTTCTAAGTGTCGTGCTTTCTAAATGGGCTGCAATAATAGACATAACTAAAACATAATTAAAGCTCTTAATTTAAAACGGAGGAAGAAAGGCTGTAAAAGTTGCCTTTCCTTCCTTTGTTCATTATATGCTTTAGAAGGTATTTTAATGGTAGCAAACAGAATATCTTGAAGGAAATCATTAACTTCTAGTGTTTCTGAGATGTCGGTTCTGAAGTGAATGGATATAAACACTCAAAATTACATGCATGTTTGGAGGAAGAGTCTTTAGTGCTTTATTTTGAATAGACTGCATTGAAAAAAAGCCATATTTAAAGATGCTCAGAAAGTCTTAAATCTCCAAGTGTGAATGAAACAGTAAAACTTCCTGCTTTAGAATTCTGCAGACTGCATTTGAAAGTGACATTTTTTCAGCATGCTTTACAAGTTCTGAAAATTTTATTCAGTAGAGGGGGAGAAGTTGTTGTAGGTTGAAACTTCTTGTCAAATGAACAATAACAGTTTCAAGATGGTTTTATCTTAAACCCCCAAATTAACTTCTCAATATTTTTTTTCAGAAGGCTTCTAAGTAATCCTGTAACACTGTTTATTGCATCACTATTAAATTCTTCTCAAGAGGGAAGACTAGAATCCTTCTTCGTTTTTTGCTGTTTCATAGTATTAAGGATAAATGTATGTGAACTGTCTCATTATTATATTGTACCAAGTGTACCCTAAGTGAGGAAAGTCCTGCTTCAAAAATGGATTAATAAATATCAATAGGTTTATAAAAGACGAGCAACTTAAATATAATAGTCTGTGTTAAAGCTTTAATATCATATTGATAGTGTTTTCTGTGCTATTTTTTAGTGTCCTCCAATGTAAAATTTAGGAGGTTAGTTTATCTCTTAATAGGAACTGAAAGGCACTAACATGCTTTTCTAAGACACTGAATGAGCTAGGAAGGAATACCCTTTTTGACAAATGTGCCTGTAACAAGTGTGTTGTAACTTAATACAACATTTGAAGAGTGTTCCAGGTGTTTGCCTGACACGTTGACTGAAGCACAACCCTGACAGTCTAGAAATCTGAGGAAATGTTTACTTAACTTTGTTCTTTCAATGTTACACTATTTCCCCTCAGCTTAGGTGCAAGTTTAAAATTTGTCTGTTACTAAATTCACATTGTAAGTACAGTTGGTCTGGGCACTTGTATATTCAGTGAGAATTAAATACAAAAGAACTAGATGTGATTTCAAAACCCAAACCAAACAAAAAAACAATAAGCAAAAAAGCAAAAGCAAAATCCCCGAAACTTGGGTATGAAGAGCAAATCTGTATTGATTCTTGTGCTCCACCCGTTATTTCACTAAAACTCTTCTCATTCCTACTCTGTGCGTTCTTAAACTTGCACCTGGAAACTGACTGTTTTCTGCTTTTTGTAACAGTTGACTGGGTAAATAGTTGGACTAAAAACATTATAAAAGCCACTCCTAAAGCACTGGTTTTTTCTCTCCATTTAGCACTTGGTCAGTGAATGGTTAAGTGAAAAGAGCGATAAAGCAGGGAAGCCTACAGACAGTCCCTCAGAAAGGCCTCTTCGTATAACTACCGACCCTGAAGTTCTGGCTACTCAACTGAATTCTTTACCAGGTCTCACTTACAGTCCTCATGTATATTCAACTCCAAAGCACTATATTCGTTTTACTTCACCATTCCTTTCAGAAAAGAGGAGGAAAAAAGAACCTATGGAAAACATTACTGGCTCTTGTAAGAAGGTAATGCTTCAAATCTGTAGGGGTTCCCCATCCCATATTAAATAAAAATAAGTCTTTATTTGTTAGCACAAATTCAGGCAGAAAAAAAGCTCATTGGCAAACCAGTTCTATGATGTGTAATGCATTTTGAAATGTTTATTGTTAAACTCTTCAAAGTCACTGGTTTGAACTTGTTTTATTACAGCGTTGGTTGAAGCAGGCTTTGGAAGAAGAAAACTCAACAATGATTGATAGATTTAGTTCACCATCACAAGAGAGATCTCGAAGTCCAGCCATCAATGGTGAAAATAAAAGTCCTTTATTACTGAATGACAGCTGTTCCTTACCAGGTGAAGCTTTTACTAGCACAGTACATAAGAGCTATGTCAAAGTAGTTAAATGTGAACTGTTTTTTTTAAACTGATGAGTTTAATGAAAATTCCAGGGGTATTTGCACTGTTTCCTGATACTGTTGTGGAAAGAAATGCTTAATTGAACAATGGTTGGGATTATTTTCCCATTTTAGTGTATAATTGATACTAGATAAATAACCACCATATCTCATAGTATTTATTTCAACAAAAGACTAATGTTTCTGACTGTGTATTAAGAGGTTAGATTGTCAATTCATTTTCCATGCTGTGCTGTATATTCGGAGTTCCTTTTCAGTTCAGTGAGTCTGTGTTGCACATGGGAAAAGCTCTGTGATCTTGTAGGCGTAATACAGAATGGGAGTGTCCTGAAAACTGAGCACACTTTGTTAAGGATATGGAATGTATCACATGATTCCTCTGGACTGTCCTGAACTTGGAATCTCCACTTTTCAGCTGAAAGTCTTAAATATGCATAGAAGTTGACTTTGCCTTTTCTGGAAACTTGGGACAGTTCTCATCATCCTAGCACCCGAATTTCAGTTGCTGCTACCTCTTTAGGCTGTTAGGAGTTTGCTTTTCAGGAAGTTTGTAGGTTTCTAAGAGTTCTTGAGGAAGCTGCCCTTAACAGGTTTTTGTAAGCCAAAGGACTTTTTAATTTCTTTTTTTAAATGTGGAATTCATAATTTTATTACATCAAGTACTTTAAACAATTGTGATTACTACATCTAGATCTCTTCTGGCTTTTTTTCCTGACTCTAACACGCAGATCTAACCACACCACTAAAAAAAAGAAGACTGTATCAGCTCTTGGAGTCTGCACTCTCAGAAACCTCCACACCTACTCCTTCTCCGTATGCCACACCAACTCATGCTGATGTCACTGCCTCTGAGCCATCATTGTTTGCTACTCCTCCTAGGGTAAAAACAGAAGATGAAGCTTGTAGAAATGGTTACAAACCCATATATTCACCAGTTACTCCTGTAACTCCATGTGTACATGGAAATGCCATGCACTTTGAGGTGAGATTTCTGAAGAGTTCTGTTCTATTCAGAGAATGTGTTTCATACTCTTGCTACAACAGGTGGTTTGCATTTCTCCAGGCTGAAAAAGAAATTGACCTGTAATTTCTTCTTATTTATTTAGAATATTTCCTCACCTGACAGTTCCCCAGAAATAAAAAGGCGAGCTTACACTCAAGAGGTAAGGATATTTTGTTAAAAACTGCACGTGGTATTTTGTTTGCATCCATGTGGCTCAACTGCTCTTAGTAGATGCTTTCCCTCAGCTGTTGCAGGTTTCCTGGGATGTGAAGGGTAACTTCCCCTCACGTTTTATTTGCTTATTAATGTGTATTTCTACTTTACCTGTTTCATTTTCTCTTTGAAAATGTTTTGTCCCTCCTCTTTTTCTGTATTGCTTAAAAATCCTGAATGTTGTCATGGAAAGGAGTAACTACAGCAATTTAAAGATAAGAACAGAAAACCAACAGTTGTGCTTTTCAGGCTGCAGTTGGGCTTAAATTAATATTCTTGAAGTTGTTACCAGGATTGCTTGATCCCCAGTGGGTGTGGGTGAGTGAGTTGGGGAACAGCAGGGGCGTGTCCCGCGGCGGGCTGAGGCTGGCCGCCCCGCTAGGGGGCAGCACGGCTCAGAACATGGGATCTTTCCCCGGCAGTGACTACGCGGTTTGCGTAGGGGCATTACGCGGGGAGCGTAACAGGACCTGAAACGAGCAGGTACAGATGAGTAACAACAAAAAGAATTAGCAGATGGTGCTGATGGAGATTTCACTTCTGATGAGTCATGCAAATGAATGATCCAGATGCTGTCCCCTGGGAGTTAAGCACATAGGTGTATATTGTTTGGGGGTTTTTTAGGTCAAAATCTCAATAAATGTTGAAATACACAATTTTTCATACAATCATAGCTGTGAAGTGAATTTAGCAACTGCTTCTTATGGAGCAGATCATCTTGAGTTCCATCATACAGCACATACAGGAAAACCAGAGGATTAGGCTCAGCCAGCATGGGTTTGTAAAAGGCATGTCCTGCTTGGCTAACCAGATCTCCTTCTACAGAAAGGTGTCTCACTTGGTGGATGAGGGAAGGGCTGTGGATGTTGTCTACCTAGACTTTACTAAATAAAGCTTTTGACTGTCTCCCACAGCATTCACCTTTCTCTGAGAGGTAAAAGGGTGTTTGTGCAAGAGTTGTCAGGGCTGATTGGTAGAGCTTTAAACTAGGTTGAAAGGGGGATTTTCCAATATTCTCAATGATTTTTCCTATATTCTTGGGAATCTGGGAATGTCCCAATTGACTGGAATCTGGCAAATGTTGTTTTCAAGAAGGACAACACTGATGATCCTGGTAACTACAGGCCTGTTAATCTTTCTTCTGTACCTGGTAAAATCATGGGAGATATTGTCCTGGGAGTTAATGAAAAACATCTGAATTTTATTTTATGACCAGGTTACCTACCTGGTTGGCCAAGAAAGACCAGTGGCTGTAATCTTTTTGGATTTCAGTAAGGCCTCCAATACTGTCTCCCATAGTATCTTTCCGGACAAAATGTCCAGCTTACAGTTAGATAAGTACATTGTGTGATGGATGAGCAGCTGCTAATGGGTCGGGCTTAAAGGGTTGTAGTAAACGGGGCTACATCAGGCAGGCAGCTGGTCACTTGTGGGGTTCCACAGGGCTCCATTTTGGGGTCAGTGCTCTTAAATATCATCATAAATGACTTGGACAAGGACTGGAAGGTATACTAAGTAAATAAAAAACTGGCTGGATGGTCAAGGTCAAAGAGAGGTGATGAATGGAGTTAAAGCTGGTTGGCTGGTCGCAAGTGGTGTTCTCCAAGGCTCAGTATTGGGGCCATTTCTATTTAATATCTTTATTGACAACCTGGATGAGGGGATTGAGTGCAACTTCAGTAAGTTTGCATATGATAACAAGTTGAGGGGAAGTGTTGATCTGCTTTGAGGGTAGGAAGGTTCTACAGAGGGATTTGGACAGGCTGGATTGATGGGCTGAGGTAGCAGGATGAGGTTCAACATGGCCAAGTGCTGGTTTCAGCACTTCGGACACAAGTCCATGCAACACTACAGGGTTGGAGCAGAGTGGCTAGAAAGCTGCCTGGCAGAAAAGGACATGGTAGTGTTGGTTGGCAGCCGGCTGAACATGAGCCGGTAGTGTGTCCAGGTGGCCAAGACGGCCAACAGCATCCTTTGTACTTGGCACTGCTGGGGCCGCACCTTGAATACTGTTTTGGGCCTCTCACTACAGGAAGAACATTAAGGTGCTGGAGCATGCCCAGAGAAGGGCAACAAAGTTGCTGAAGGGTCTAGAGCCAAGTGTTAGAGGGAGAGGCTTGAGGGAACTGGGGTTGTTTATTCTGGAGGAGGCTCAGGGAGGACTTTCTTGCTATCTGCAACTGCCTGAAAGGGGGTTGTAGCAAGGTTCAGTCTCTTCTCCAAGATAACTGGTGATAGGAGTAGAGGAAATGGCTTCAAGTTGTGCTAGAGGAAGGTCAGATTACATACTAGGAAGAATTTCTTCATTTGAGAGGATTATCAAACATTGGAACAGGCTGCCTAGGGAGGTGGTGGAATTGCCATCCCTGGAAGAGTTCAAACAAAACACATGTAGATGTGGTGCTTGGGGACATGCCTTAGTGGTGAGCAATGGTAGTGTTAGGTGGACAGTTGGACTCGATGATCTCAGAGGTCTTTTCCAACCGTAATGATTCTATGATTCTAAGCTATTGTAATTCAGTATTTTCATGTTTATCTAACTCAGAAAGAGGGGTTTACTTAGGAACTTTATAGTATAAAAAGATTAATGAAAACATTAAAACATGTTAGTTTAGAAAAGCTGCTTCTAGCCACGGATACTTGCTGAGTTTTGTGTGGTTAATACAAAGTACAAAAGAAGTTCTATAACTTAAGAAATTTTTTTCCCCAGGTTTTAATATTGTCTTCAAATGTGAAAATCTCATAAAAGCTCTTCCCCTGCCTTCCTTGAAATGAATGTTTTGGCACTGAGGATCCCTTTTATGTTGAATTAAGCAAGTGCTCTGTAACTTCCTGGCCAGGGTTTGAAGGTCTTCCCCTTCCTCTGCCAGTCATAAATAAAATGTGGCATTTAAATTTTAGTTTGACTTTGGTTAACGTGCATTTTATTAAAATGCTTTTGCCTAATACATGGCAAAAGTAGAAATAAGTGTAGAACTATTTCTTAAAAATAGATAAATCCATGGTACTGGAAAGCCTTTAATCCCACATAAAGGCAAAACTGAATGTCAAAATAGTTGCAGTTTTGTTGGGAGCGTGGAAAAATGGTTGACATGCTTTTTCTTCATGCAGGGATATGACAGAGCATCGATTCTAGCACTGAATTCTTTCAGAAATTCCAACCTGACAGAAATGGGCCTGCAAGAAATAAAGACTATTGGATATTCCAGTCCAAGGAATAGGACTGATGTTACACGGCAGTGCACTGGAGAAATGGAATCTGTGTCAGACCTCCAGCTGGGACTCGAAGTAATTGAGCAAAGTGCACTGCATAAGAACCTGGAAGCCCCCACACATGATAGGACTGATTCAAACAGCCAATTAGAAACTGCTCATTGTGGACGGGGCACCATTTATTCTTCCTGGGTAAAAAGTCCCGAAAGGACAGGTGTAAATTTCTCAATGAATTCTAATTTGAGGGACTTGACCCCTTCACATCAGTTGGAGGTAGGAGGTGGATTCAGAATAAGTGAGTCAAAGTGCCTGATTCAAGACGATGCTAGAGGCATGTTCATGGAAGCATCTGTTTTTTGTACTTCAGAAGATGGAATTGCATCTGGCTTTGGAAGGACTGTCAATAATGACAACTTGATGGATGGAAATTGCACACCCCAGAATCCTCCACAAAAGAAAAAGGTTACAATTTTAAAAGTTATTTGGTCTGTTCTTATGTCATCTGCTAATGATATTGCTATAACAGAAAAAGAACATAATAAAAACCAACTGATGGCTCACCTTTAGATACTACAGTGTAGTATATTATTCAGGGGAAATAAGGAAGAGCAAAAAGTAAAGCTGTATACATCCATTAGTAAATTTATTTTTTCCAAGTAATAGACACAAATTCATTTCAATTTCATGAGTCTTAAATTGCTCAATAAATAATTTTTTTCAGGTTTGAAAATGGTTGCTTATACCACCAAGTATTATAATATTCTATTATACAGAGCATATATTAGCATCATAGAGATCATATACTGTTAACATTTGTTGTTAATTACTGCAAGAAATCGTACTAACAGATTTATGCTACTAAGACTTTAAAGTTCTGATTTTTACATACTTGAGATGTCTCAGTTTCACTGTTAGAACTACACAGAAATCTGTAGTTCCAAGAAATACTTTTCTTGGCTTAATTTACTTTTTTCTAAAATACTGTTTCAAAACTAAGCCCAATCTAAATTTGCTACTCTCACGAAACAGTTCTTGTAGGTAAGTTGTGTCGTCATGGACAGCTTGAACTGGAATTGGAAGTTGCTGTGCGTAACTGTCTGACTGCACTTCACTGTCAGGTTGGACTCTCTTTGCTTCTTGGAGGAAGGATGACAAATAATGGGAGGCAATAGTCTCCAAGCCAACAGGTTGCCAGTTCTGTCCAAGAACAGACTGTAGTTTCTTGTTTGAAATATGTATTTATTTTATTTGTGGAAGTAATGATTGAGAGGTGGGGGCATACTCTGTGTGTGTACATGCATGCACAATGGGATTTTGGTTTCTTTGGTCCCATTGCCCCCACTGTACACACCTTTTCCTCTGTGCTCTGGGGGCATCCTGCTAGAGAGCACTTGTGATTCTTCCTTCAGAAGTTTTCCATCAGAACTGGATTTTTGTTTACTTTGCTTCAAACTGAGACATAACTGAAATGATGATAGGATCTCTGTTCTTACCTGGTCCTGACTTAGTAATAGAGCCCATGTGTGTTACTGCAACCCTCCTATTTTGGCAAAGCCAAAGAAACATAAAAGAAGCCAAAATAGAATTCTTCCAGGTTGTTATTGCTGAGGGCTTATGTTACCCTACTGCTCAAATGAAAAAAGATGTGGCTTCCCCTCACCCCAGCCCCTGGATTCTTGTCTAAATGTCTCAGTTTGAAGAAACAGAAAATTGTATCTGTACCCCTAGAAAGAAAATGGGGTTTAGACTCTCCAAGGACAGATAAATCAGCTTTTTACTATGTAGAAAAGGAGGCAGGAGTAGTCTTACCTGAGGGGAAGGTGAGAGTTAAGGAGTTTTTTAGGAGAATAATAGAAGCCTTTCCCTAGGCATGAATGTCCTTATGCAGTTTGTAAAGGATTTTTCCATATTTCAGCATTTCCATGGGTGTTTGCTCCCCTGTTTTTCTCTCACCATTGCACAAGTTCATCTCATTTCAATATGGTTCTGTATATAGTGGTCACACTACATAGATTTCCTCCATTCTTAGCTTTCAAGGAGTATTCTTCAAGGTATCCCATGCATGTGATGTGGAAATAATACAAATTGTTTGAAATCAAGTTCAGTTCTTCACCTAACCTTTCTTTTATGAAAAATCAAATAACTATACTTACCCGGACATACAGATGAGTCTTTAATGGATAGATCTGTTGGAAAGCAAGCAAACAAACAACATCAAAAAGACCAACAAACCCTAGGACTGCAAACAAAGCAGACTGCCTTGGTTTTTCTCTCTGTGTAGAAATGGATGTCTGCTTTCATTGAGGACTAAGCTAGTTAAATGTTGTCTTTATTTGTTTTCTTTTTTGTCATTATTGCACTTCAGGTTCTTGTTTCGGATGCTCTATGGCTCAGAGTAGGTTGTTGATAATCAGAAAAGATTTAAAGACACAAATTAATTTTCACCAAATTAGTGTCATTATTGAAAAATGAGGTATGAAGGTCAATATTTCAGCTTTCTGCTTCAAATTGTGAAGATACATAGCAAAACCATTTGAGAATTTATTTTTCTTACTGAAAGGAATTACTAAGCATTTAAACTTTTCTGTGGAAGCTTCTGTGTATTGATTATACATACATAGAAAAGTAGAAACCACTTTTCCCTTCATATGTCATTCTTGCTGACAATAAACTTGACTTGGAATTTAAAATGTTCTTCATTAGTCTGTTTAGAGTGGGGTAAAGACAAGTTCAAAATAAACTGGGAAAAGAATAAAAGTTTAAGTTGTGCATTCTTTGTTAAGAAAAATGTGTGAAGAGCATATGCAGTAAAGCAGAAGTGTGGTGGGTTTTTCATATTGAGGGAGTAAGTAAATGGTATGTCTTACTGAAAGACTTCCTTCAACCAAAAGTGAGAAAGGAAACAAGTAAACTTCCCTTCTAATGCTTGTGTTGTGTTTTGTTTTTCTCCATAGGTATCCTTACTAGAATACCGTAAGAGACAACGAGAAGCTAGAAAAAGTGGCTCAAAGACAGAAAACTTCCCCCTGGTTACTGTATCTCCTCAGGCTGCTGGTGGAGGAAATACAAGTAGTAACAACGGTGCTAATGATGGGTATAACAACAGTGGTGAAAATGGGGAGCAAACTGATAATGCTGCAAGCCTAACTATACCACTGCCAACTACTGTTTATAATGCAGCTCCAGAAGACAGTGGCAACAGCTGTGCAGCTAAGGAATCTTCCAGTGAGAAGAACGAACCAGAAGTTCAGTGGTAAGCCACAAAAGTATAGGACTGAAGTGCTAAAGAATTGCTTCTAAGTTGATGAGGGTGCAGCTGGGAATTACTGCCGAGAAGCCTCACAGATTACTGAAGAGTTGTCTTACCTCTTTCCTCAGAAATACAGCAGATGCCTCGTAAAGATTAGAGTATATGAGAAATTGCCATAAGATACTGGGTATTTTGGTTTTTGTTCTGCTTTGCTTTTTAATTTTCTAAGAGCAAAATAAATATTGGCTTGAGCAAGACAAGTTGCCTAGTTCTGTAGATTAATAAAGTTGCCTAGGTAAAGTACAGTGGTAAATGTGCAGAAAATGGCATTGGTGAGTCAGCTTTCCTGTGCTTTCCACCATTGTACAGGTTGGGCTGTGTGTGCTTGCTAAGGTGTGTGGAGGAGAGAGCTGCAGTGGGGTAGAGGATGCTGTAATGACTGTGAGAGACTTGAACACAGTTCTCACTGTGACCTCAGCTCTGCACCAGGTCCTCCTGTCTCCTAACTGCTTTGTCTGGGCTGAAGAGAACATTTCTCCTCTTAAATCACAAAGCCTTTCCAAAAGTACTGTAGAGAAGAAGGGTGGAACAGGAGAATGTTTTTCTGTTTTGATTAGTAAAAGCTTCTAGAAGACTTCAGGAAGTCTGGTTTTCAGTGACCTGGCTGGCATGTGTTCATGGTTTTTGCTGCTGCTGAAGTGCAGTGTGCAGGGATGCATGCAGTCTGCCTAACGGTTCCTTCTGCTCAGGTAGGGAGCATGCGGTGATAGTTACATCGTTGTTTATGACCATTAAATGGTTCCCCTGAGTGCAGACCATATGCTGTGTTGGATGCCATGCCAGATCCTCCCAACATCCAGAAATCCTGGGGAGAGAGAGAGAGTGTAAAGGAGGATGAAATAAATTGATTTCAGACTGTACCGTATACACATCACACAGCATTTTGCATTGTGTTGCTTGTAGCCTTAAGGTAGATGGTAAGCTGTGTTGACGCCGTCTTCAAAATGTACTAGCACAGAATAAACCCTACACATGTTCTTTGTGCTGTAGTGAAGGCCTGATGGTGTCAGGGATGAACATTCTTCTGGCAAGTTAAATGTAGAAGCTTAAACAGAGATACTTTTAGTTGTGCAGTATTTACAACTGTGGTTCCACTATTAGTGAGCAGATTCTTAAACAAGCAAAACCACAAACCAACACCTGCAACCTTTATCTTTTGGACTTTTTAAAACTTTTTTAAAAAAGAAAAAACTCCACAGATCTACAGATTCTCATTCCATATTAAGAACTGTTAGTTCTTGTACTGTAACAAGGTTGCAGGAAATTGGTATATTTAAAGTGAAGAAAATAGATACAACACACTGAACAAATCACATTCCTTATGTACAACCAGGTTATTCGTTTTGTACACGTAGTCAGCACTCTGTTTTCTCTGACCCAGTATTTGCTTATACTTGGTCCGTGGGAGCATGTCGTCTTAAATCTAAAACATGCTGCTGTCTTCCAGGACTGCATCAACCTCTGTGGAACAAGTGAGGGAACGAAGTTACCAGAGAGCTTTACTTCTCAGTGATCATAGGAAAGACAAGGACAGTGGTGAGTTGATTCATCATATCAAAGGTAGTTTAATCTAACCAGTTCCACCATGGTAGTCTGGAATCGTTCTAATAATATGTTTGGGTCTGCTTCACCTGTAGGGGGAGAATCACCTTGTAGCCCTTGTTCACTGTCTCATGTTCAGTCTCCACCATCTTACTCAAATCTCATTTCCCAGTTGCAGCTTAAGGTCCCTACTTTCACTGAATTTTTGGAAGGTCAGTAAGCAGATGACCTTGTATGACACTTGACATATTGAATAGTCTCTTCAAACAACTTCAATAGCTCTTTTTAAATCAAATATTAAGTTCTTAGTTATCTCTGCAGACCTTATTTTCCCACTTTGACATTTTTTTTTCTGTCTGTCTGTAGAACCTGATCCTGAAAATCCAGAGCCTACTTCTGAGTGTCCGTCCCCAGATACTTCACAAAAGACTTGTAAGAGTCCCACAAAAGCAAGCAAGGTAATGGACATGTGCACATATTGCGTAAGAGGCAGATGAATATCTTTAAAAATGTTAATCTCATGATTTCAGTGCCTGTACCTATTTAAGTATGATCTTGCAACCTGTAGACCAGAAGTGTATCACAGCAGTTCTGCAGGGTGAATGCTGAGGAACTGGCAGTCAGAACTGACAGCAGTAATGTGGTTTATGTACTCTGCACCTTAACAGGAGTTTGCTTTTGCCATGTCAGACTTCGGCACTGTCTGTCAGTCAGTGGAGGCACTGAACGGAGAAAGATGTTGAGTAGCTGTCTGTACAGTAATAAATGAAATAATTCAGGGTGTAATGTTTAGTCTGCTTGCACTATGCCATTTTTTACAATGTTGACTGACTCTAAAAATGGCATTAGTTTTGTTAATGGTCTTGTCTGGAATGATTTCTTTGCGACTGAGAAATCTAAAGACAAAGAACAGATTCTGATTTTTGACCTGATGGGTCATGTGTTTATTACTTTAAAATACACTTTCTAGTCTTCAGCTCTGAAGAATGGTTGATACATACTTGATAAAAATAGTGTCTTGATAAGTTGAAGCTTTCTTTATTGTCGCCATTTTTCTTATACCAAATATCCTGTGCCTCAACACTTTTTTTCACCTGTTGGGGGACAGAAGGCTATTCTGAGATATTTTGTTCTAATACATGCATAGTTGAATATTTTGAGTATTTCAAACTGACTGACTTCCTTTTCATTCTAGCCGCCTTCACCGAGTCCGGTTGTTTCAACACAGTCACTTGGGAAAACACCCACAAAACCAGATTCGCACTGGGAAACTGCAGCTAATGCACCCGAGGCTGAATGTGCGAATCATCCAAAACCTGAGCTGCCGCAAAAGCAGCAGACAACCAACGTCCAAGCACTTTCAAAACCCCATCCATCTCAGCCCCATCTACGCAGTTCTGCTGAGCATCTTTCACATTCACAGAAGTTGCCTTCCGCACCTTTGAAGCTGCATTGTCCCCCTTCGCCTCATGTGGAAAATCCTCCCAAGTCCTCTACGCCTCACGCGCCTGTGCAGCATGGTTATCTTTCACCAAAGCCTCACTCACAGCAGTTAGGATCTCCATACAGACCTCATCACCCACAGTCACCTCAAGTTGGAACGCCCCAGAGGGAAACACACCGAAACTTCTATCCAACAGCACCAACCCTTCAGCCTAATAATCAGCAGCAGGCTAGCGGGCCCCTGTTTACTCAGACAGCTTCGGGACAATCTTCAGCTTCTTACAGCCAGTTTAACCAACAAAATTTGAACAGCAGTGCACCACCTCCCCC